>JAPTHN010000131.1:471858-856805 GCA_026936325.1 Platynereis dumerilii
TGAGTTAAAATTGATCACAGATAACGTTAATTTACTGAGGTAGAATCTGTTCCAGATTCCTAAGAACTCTTAAGTACAAATATGGCAGATACAGCACTTTACTATTAGTGATCAAATAAAAAACACAGAAGAAGCAAAACCTTGATTTTACAATATTCAATGGAGATCAATTACATGGCCTGTTTATCAAGTATATTACAGAAGTCAAATGAAAAGTGCTTACAGAATTGCTCGGGCATGTACCTTTTTGACTATTTTGAGCACGAGCACTTGGATCTGTCTACTCAGATGTGACGTTATGATTATCTTTACAAAAGAGTATGAAAGCTGTTTGAGAAATTAACCAGACCTTGTCAAGGATTTCCCTCTCTCAAACTCAATTGTGCAGTTGCTGAGATTAAAAGACACTCCTATCTTGTTCTACGTGGCTTCTGTGTCGGATCAACTGTGGAAATATAATGAAATTGCTCTGTAACAGGCATCAAACACGAATTCGCAACACACAAGACAGAGTTAGGACCGTCTGTTGTGCCCAATTTGGCGTCACAATCTATTTATAGCTGCACAAATACAATGACGTCATGACAACCCAGCCAGCTGCAGCATGCAGGGGGGCACTCTCAGGCAATTTAAAATCTTATAAACTCCAGGGAGGTTTTTCTTTTTATTCTCAGTCCATACTTAATATATGATCATGAAATTCGCCCAGGATGCTGAATACTGTGTTTTGCACAAGTGCTGATAAGGGCATAAGAATGCATCCATAAGTTTTGATTTAACAGCCTGTTTATATAAAATTCTGAAAGGCAAGTTTAGATTTATTAATGGAGGAAATAATACTGTGAAGTTCGTGAAAAAAATATTGCGAAAATACATAAGCCTAAATGTAGTAAAAAACACATTAAGTAAATTTTATGTAAATAAAGAAATCTGTAAATAAATAAAAACTATTAGGTCTATTTTATTTCCAGTGAGAAATATTTTCTATAGCATTATGTTATTAAGGTTAATTTCTCAGGTTTATACTACACACTTATTACGTATCATGTTTTCTTTTCAAACTTATAATTTAAGGGAAAATTAGCAATACAGAGACAGGTAATTCACAGGGATGGCAGTGGTTAAATTGTGGTGTCAGAGCACTTCAAAGTGAGGGAATCCCTTTGAAGTTCTCAAAACAGTTTCATACTCTTGTTTAAATACTTATAACGTCATGATCTATGAATAGATTCAAGTGCTCGTGGTCTTTCTATTCATTTATTGGGAATAGATTATTTTTTAAAAGCAATAATGTCTGCAAATATTTAATTTTCTAAAAGAATTTCTAAAAAGGGGGAGTAACCCCCCTTCACAACATTTGAAAGGTAACGGCAACTGGGACCAACAAACGGTCCTCTTGTTAAAATGTAACAACATTGCTTGCCTTGAGGTGAACTTATAGCATAGTTTGGTTGTTTTAAACAAGAAATTTTGATATACATCAGGTTTATTACAATATTGTTTATCTGTTGAGATTATTTCAGTAGATTGTGGTCATTTCATTATGTCACTAGGACACCTCAAAATTGGGGAATCCCTTTGAAGAGCTCAAAACAGTTTCATACTCTTGATAAAATATTAATGGTAGCGTCACCACTGATGATTCAAGTGCTTGTGATTTTGAGGTCATATCCCTATCCATGCCATGAGAAGTACTGACAGATTTGTCCTGGCATGGTCCTTGTGAGGTCATATCCCCAGCCTATGTGAGTCACCTACTGAGTTATTAAATTCCGCACTGTGGTCAAAAGATACTAAATGACAAACTAAAAGTCCATTTCAATGCAATAAATAGGACCTGTGAGGTCGCTAATGGCCACAAACAGATGTCCTTGTCATTTGTCAACTATAATTCATATAACAAACATTACTGTCTTAACAAGCCTTGTATTGCTTTGAGTTTTTTCTCCTGACTATTGTTAACATCACAAAGCCGTTCAATCTCCTCTTTCAGCTCTTCGCATTCTTTTACTTTGTCTTTTAAAAGAGTGGAGTGTCTCTCACTTGCATGTTGCAGTTCTGTCTTCATAGATTCATTTTCCTTTTTCAAAGATTTGTTTTCTCTTTTCAAAGCTTCATTTTCCATTATCAAAGCTTCATCTTGTCGTCTACAAGCTTCATTTTCTGCCTGTGATTCTGCATTGGGGAGTTGAAGCGGTGCTTCTCTTTTCATAGATTCGTTTTCCTTTTTAAAATATTCAATTTCTCATTTTCTTTCATCAAAGCTTCATATTGTCTTCTACCTACTTCGTCTTCCGCTACAACATTACCAAGAGAAACCATGGGGATATCAGAGGGATCATCTGCTGTTATTTCACAATTCATTTGAGACATTTCATTTTCACTTGATGTGTGTGTATTAGCAGTAGCTGCATCACCAAGCAGCTCAGTCCATTCTGTGTTGTCAGCTGATTCCGCAACAGGGACTTGACGCTGGTCATCTTCAGACAACAAAGTGTCCAACTGTGTAGTGTAAAACAAAATAATTAAATCAATTACAGATATAAAAACATAATTAAATAAGACAACAACTACAGGAGACGTTGAGAAATTTCAAAGCCACTCACACATAAATGGAAATAATACAGCAATGTATAGTAATGCATTAATAAATCTAGATTAAAATTTTGCATGATACCCTCATTAAATTTAACTGAATCTCAAAGGTGAAAGTGCAAAACCTTGTTAGTAAAAACAAGCTGTTTTTCAGAAATTGATAAAAACACTTTTTTATGATAATGTCTATGAATCTGTGAGTTATGGTCAACCTGACACTCAGAAAATGACACCCTGTTTGAGCTATTTTTTGTCAGAGGTCATGACCCCATGCATTGATTTTACCATCAATAATGCTTGAAAATATGATTTGATAGTGAAAAACCTCCTAATTCAGTGAAAGTGCACAACCTTGTAATTCGACCATTTATCACATTTTAAAACCACTTGCAGCATTGCTTGCCTTTCCAAACTGTCTGTGTGCAGGAAAAATTTTAATCTGGATCATGATAGATAACAATAACAAATTTTATTGAGTGGCTACAAGAGCCAAAATGAGGAAAATTAAAATTTTCTCAAATTTTCGTGCACGCTCTTTTTCAATATCTTTAATATCCAATAAAAAATAGAGAGGCGTTCTGTGAGCCTTAAAAATAATTCACTTTCATGGTTTTACAAAAAAGTATAGATTTTCTGAAATTATGAGCTCCAAAGTCGGTGAAATAATTTTGCTACAGCTAACAAAAATAGCAAACTGGCAAGGAGACCTATTGACTACATGTATTGGTATGGAAATGATTATTACACCCAATATGTAAAATTTACGAGGTTTTGCACTTAAACCATCGTGGATAGAATCATGTTTTCCAAATCATATCTTTTTGTGCAACCTGGAGTGAGGGAATGTATTGAATATTAAAAAAATTAAATACACAAAAAAAAACAGAAGCTTGCATTATGATACACATAATATGACCCACAAAATACCAAAGAGATGATTTATAGTTTATAGGATCTTTAAGGTAGTTGGGGTTGCCTGATATTCGTGTGGACTTTCCAAGCGCGGTGCACATGCCAAATTTTAAGCCCCCTTTTGTAAATCAAAGCTATTAGATCGAACAAAAAATAAGACAAATCAATCAAAACTGAGTCCCAGTTGTAGCTTTCCAAGCCAGGGACAGCAAACGTTGACACTTTCAGAGAAAGATCAAATATTTAGCCTGAATAGGGGGCAAACATTTAATATCCAGGTGAGGGGAGGGGGCTTGGAGTTTTCCTCGGCAGGAAATTATCATTTAACTTTAACAGTGACAGTATTTTTTTATTCATTCCTATATCCAACAGCACCTTCTTAAGATATACCCCGGGCAGAAATCATCCATTGCAAGACTAAAAAAAAAAGAATAGATTTTTTTTTCACCAAAACTGAGAAGGAATTACTCATTAAAAAAAAAAACAACAAAAACACTGAAAACCGTCCGCCACAGTAATAAATGGTCACCCGCTTATCAATGCATAAATGGAAATTTACCTTTAATTCTTAATTTTGTTTATATGAGATCCACTGATGTACAATAACTGCAGTTATGGGAAGTTTCCATTTAAAATCAACAACAATAGGATCATATTTTAAACGTCCGGCCAATTATGTTTAATTAGCATAAGATTCTACATGTGTTAGTTTTTGTAATGCAGTCAATAATTTTGAATTTCAAATTGTCAATTTTTTGAGAAATGTGGGCAAGCAAGCTTGGACCACCCAAAGTTGCTCATTACAGAAGAACACCAAAAACAAAAGATCACCTTCTCCACTTTGTCATTATCAGCCTCCTGTTGATCACACACAATGTTGTTCTTCCCTGAGTGCACCAAATCATCCCTCACTGAATCCATTTCTTTGTTGGCATCCTCATCGTAAAGTCCTAATTTTGTGGATACCTCTGTATTCTGACTCTTGCCATTTGTGCCAAGAGTTGGGGTTGCCAAGAACGGAAATAATTGCACTTTGTCATTTTGTAAGCACTGATCCATGTGGCTACGGAGAAGCAGGGGATCTAATGTCACAGAACAAGGGTCAATTCCATGAAGCAACATTGTGGCATTTGCTGCAGCAAAGGGACCACAGTTTAATGTGGCACCTTGAGATTGTGGAACCAAGTATTCTATGTTGGATGTATCACTTCCACTTTGATAAAGGCAATGTAGCTGAGGTAGAACCTGCTGAATTCGCTGATCATCATACAGAGAGTCATACAGAACAATTCTCCCATCCCTACGGCAAGAAACTACATAGTGGTTGATGACATAGTGAATTGCAGGGAAGGATTTACTTGAGGCGACTACCATGGTTGTTTGGGAGGGTGACATTGTTGATTGGGAGGGTGACATGGTTGATTGGGAGGGCGACATGGCTGATTGGGAGGGCGACATGGTCGATTGGGAGGGTGACATAGTCGATGGGGCGGGTGACATATGCGATGGAAATGGTGAAATGGCTTGAAGATGCAGTGCTGATGGTGCTGGTAAGCCACAGAGGAGGGCGAACTTGTCCATGGTTGTGAAGTCCAACTCTCCTCCTTGGAGCACATCACTGGGGTCATATCCAGGAAGTTGCAGTTTGTCCGTCACAGCAATCTTGGAACTTGCGTTTGTCTGCTCATTCGCCATTCCTAATAAAAAAAAGCATTTTACGCATTTCACAGACATAAAAGAAGGAAATTAGAAAATATTTTAGATCACCGTCTTAGCTATGACCTTATGGATCAAATCCAGGATCAGTACTGAATAACTACACAGTGAGACAATAAGAGCATTGTTTGGTTGATGACATCTTCATATTAACCATTCAAGCTAATCAGCATGTGACATGACAACAGATCCTTGAAATCATTATGTAGATGCATGAGCCAAATACATGTAATATTAATCCCTGACCATAAAAACTTGATTAAGGTGGCTCGCTACTCATGTAATGATGTCTTCTGAGCACATTCCCGCGCAGCAAGGCTATCTAACGTAACGTCACCATCTCTGCGTAGAGCTGCTTGGCCGTTTCAATGTCTTTTTTCGCAATTTCAAGATTGCGAGCATGGTCAATTTGTATTTGATTTGCGCTGCTTCTGTTGGGGCTACTTGTAGTTTGCAGCATTAGATGCGCAATGAAGAGGACTATAATTGGATGGAGATTCATGTCTTCACTCCGAAAAGAAAATCTTTACTGGTGATTTTCGGCAAGCAGGTCTAATTTCGCAAAAATGACTCAGTTATATAAATACATTTTTATATAAATTTACAAGCCTTGTCTATATCATTACGTTGTTCCTTACTTTATTTAGAAATAAATGACAAAGAAATAAAAATCTGATCTCATCATTTCCCTTGAGTGCTATGGTTCATAAAGAAAATTAAAAACTTCAAAATTGACATTTTGTTCCAAACCATCAGAAAAGTTCTTTAAACTAAATATATTTCTCTGGAATTTTGATCAGCTTTTCCGTAAAACTGTCTTCTTTAATTCCATGATTCATTGAATAACATGGGACGAATAGACACTGAATCGCATGGTAAATATCACAGTTAAGAAGTTTAGAAAAAAATTGATATTTTTTAGGATTTGCATGTGCCAACTTTCTAGTACTACATAACCTCAAATATTAAGAGAAAAAAAGGCTGGTTGCCCTACAAAATGTTTACATATTCTTGCTAGAAACAATATTCTGGATCATTTTGATCCATTTTGAGGAAATTCTATTTCAGAAAATTCACGAGTATCGAGCCACCTTAATCATGTATTTAAAAAAAAAAGGTTAATCACCATCTGCTGATGTCTTCAGTTGACTTTCCTTCACCTCCAGCTCTTTGCTGTCTTTGTCTCTCTTGTTTGGGACTCTTGTGTCTTTCCTTGTGGTATTTGTCGTAAGATCACCTTTTATTTCTACTGATATCTTCGGCTGGTCAGTGGATATGTCGTCAATAACCATGTTATTTAGCTTCTGTTATGAAGATAAAAAGTAATGTTATGAAAGCATGGCCGCCGGCTGGAAATTTCATTATTTTGTATGAGGGATAAAAATAGGAACAGAACTAAACTGGTTATTATCGTTTTCATAGATATGTGTTTTTCCAGTTTGTACTTTGTCTATTATGAGCAGACATCTAAAGAAACTGATGAAATGCATTGACACATGGATTATGTATGTTTAGCTTGTTTAACCTTAATACCTACACTGGTTGATAGATGCTTCAATGAAATGTAAGTGAAACAAAGAGACCACTTATCCTCAAAGGAGAGTTACACTGCTGACCAAAAAATTGGAAATGATAAGCTGCTCACCACTGCCGTAATGTTGCACAAAATGGTATCTGGTTGTTTGGATTGTTACTTGATCAAATCGAAAAAAACCCTAAAAAGATATGAAGTCGATTATTGAAGGTAAATGTGAGTGAATAGCATTAAATTTCAAATGTTGCTCTCAAAAATGGGGATGAGTCAAAGAGAGTGGGCATTGGCAATTGCCACTTCATTGATATGCCAGGCCACTTCTTCAGGGCAATCAGTATTTTGAAATCAACAAAGGAAACTGAATGTCCTTCATATACAGTGTGGAAACTACTCATACAATCCCTCTTCCAATTATGATTTTTTTTTCTTATCAGATAAGAATCCGAGCACCCAAAGACAACTTTCTGCAATGCTGATCCGATGGCAAACAAAATTCTGTTTCCAGACTTTTGGCCTTCAGTGTACAATGACTGACAACAAATGCTGAAAGTGATTTGAAATTGTGAAGATGAGTGTCTTGTGAAAAACAATAGAACAGGCTTTGTTTGGGAAACATTGAAACAGGACTCTACTGGCAAGGTGTAACAATCAGCTTAGACAGAAGTTGTTTGTTGTGGTTGCATACAAAACATTAAATTGCCTGGCAATTTTAATTTCCTTTGTAATAAACTGTGATGTCAAACTCTGAACTGATATGTCACAGATTGAAGATTAGACCAATCACATTTACAGATACCCCAATGATGTCATGGTTTAACTGCAAAGCGAAGTTTTCAAAAAACATGTAGCTATGAAAACGATAATAATGCACTTTTGAGCTTTTTGAGGGTTACACTGCTATTTCATCAAATTGTGCTTCACTGAAGGCAGTTTTTCATATTTTATCCAAATTCTTGGTTTTATGCATCTCAGAAAATGTGTTAAAGCAAACAAATTTTTGGGGGGTCACTATATATTTGAATAGTACAAAATTTTATTTTCAGCTTAAAATGCGAAACAAAAAAACAAAAAAGGGTTGAGACTTGATATTACTTTTTGTTCATATGGTTTTAGCGGAAATGAGCCTTTAATTGGTCAATGAGCAGAAAACCATGTTTATATGAATATATATATTTTCCTTTGTATTTTGTGATTTTGAGTTTAGTTAACCATGTTAACCAAATTTTATGCAACAAGTTTCCAAGAATAAATACAACTGCCATTCAAGGACGTGCGTTAGAATTTTGATTCAAGTTCAAAGAAGGTACTGCAGTTCATGCAGTTCAAAAAAAGGCTCAACCATTAACCTACCAGGATATAATTGACAATGTTATGGTGCTGGAATGATGCCGTTTTGGAACCATTCATGAGAACCAGGGTTGGCAAGTTTACGGCATGGTGGTTTTTAAATTTAAGATATTCCTATTTGTTAATTGTTGCAAAACTTACATGCAGTATTGATTGATAGATTTTTTATTTACAAATAATATAAATTCCCCTAATTACAAGGCATATTTTCCAACTTTTGGGTTTTTGGACTGACCAAATTATGGCCAATTTGGAGTAAAAGTCATTTAAGCCAGTAAAAGGCGGTTTTTACCGCTTTAAGGCAGTTTACAGCAGTTTAAGGCAGATGCTGTGTCTAAAACAGTTTATGGCTGCCTTATTGCCAACCCTGATTAGAACATCAAACAGAATAACAGTTGAAAATATGTCATGTGGAACATTTTGGAAATCAAATTCTTCTGCATCCTCTCACTTGGAGGAGACTTTTTTCAGTATTGAAATTTGTCTCCTCTTACATGCTCAATCTGTTCCATGTGACTCATGTTGGCAAGGCGAAGTGCTTCAACCTCCGTCTCCAGCTCATCACATTCTCTTCTCTTCCTTGTGAGTTCACCATCTCTTCCCCCTGCAAGTTCTTGTCCCACCAGACCATTGTACTTTTTCAGCTCTTCAATTTCTCCCCTTAGCCTAAAGAGCATTGACCCCTTGTTATTAGCATGTCCCAGTTCCTCAAGGAATTTGTCAGTTTCTTCCTCCAGCTCTTCATATTCTCTACATTTCTTCTTCAACAGTGCCAACTGTTTCTCACCGCCATGTTCCAGGAGGAGTTGGTCAATCTCTTTTTCCAGCTTCTTGCATTCACTTTCTTTCCACTCTAATTTTGTGTAGTCACCAAGCGCATCCCCATGTATACAGACTCTAGCCAGGAGCTTATCAATCCTGGGCTTCAGCCTTTTCACTTCTTTCCCCTTCCTCCACAAGCGTCCACCGGGCACTTTCTCTGCTTCTTCATTCATCCGATTGATGACTTCCTGCAACCTTGTCCTTAATCCTGCGTCACTTCCTTCCCAACCTGCTGAAAATATACAAGTAGAAACTACTGGAGAAATTGCCAAATGAGTTACAAACCAATCAACACTCACCACAGCTACAGATAGTGTAATCAAGTGTCTGCCATGTGAGAGAACAAAATTCCTTATAAAATACTTTGTCATTGATGTGACGCAAAAAGTTGTGATAATGTACGAAAATGGAAGGATTGGTCTAGGGTAGATTATCTGGGTGCTTTGACATTGATGTGAATTACCTTTTAAAAATCTTTTGATATTGCATTAGTTGTAATGGCAGCCGAAGGCTGGGGGAGGAGGTTTTTTCCCTGACTTCAACATAGGGATGCCCCACAATGGTTTTGAAAACTTGAACCGGACGATCAAATTGATAAAAGAATTTGGGACTTTGTTATATTAATTTGCCAACATTTAATTAATGTTACAAAAATATTTAAAACCGAATTAGATTTTAAAATAGTTGTTTTAATTTTAGAGTACATTCTTGGTTGACTCCAAGCATCTTTACTGAGAGATTGAGATAGTTTGCACATGTTTTGGCCTGGTGTGTAGATCAAAATATTTTGCTCATTGGAATTTTCTCTTCAATTAATGACAACATTTCTAATGGTGCCAATTAAATTTTTCAAAAACTTTCAATATTTGCTGAGATTCACGCCACATTGCTTAGTATTACAATTATAATACTGCACATCATTAATTAATAAATGTCATGATTATCATTTTTGATTTTTTGTGCATGGCGTCTGCGAGTGCTAGTACAACCTGCATGGCTAAAGGGGCCCAGAAAAATTGTGTTACACAATCATGTACCTATTGCCTTTATTCTGGACTGAATTCAAATTTATCATTTCTTTGACATTGTCAATTGTAGTCAAATTAATCAGGAATTGATTGCAAGTAATAATTTCTTAATTAGGTAATCAGACATGCTTCACAGGCCCAGGCCCCAATAATTCGCATTAGCCTTTAACAAAGAGCTGCTCCTTGCCAAAGTACTATGCTTTGCCAGAATTCCTTGCAGAACATCCCAAAAAGGCAATTTGCCAAGTCATCCACTGTACTTTCCAAAAGTTCATTTGCAGTAACTAAAAAATTGTGATACTTTAAAAACCATTAGAGGAGACTGGGCCAAGTTTTGCCATTTTTTGCCTCCCAGTGATTTGCCAAAAAAAATTAAACTTTTATCATGTAATTTGAAAATCAGATATCAAAATATAATATTTTGCGCAGATTGGCCAGACATCAAAACATAATGCCTTGACCAAAAAATCGAGGCAAGTTCAGGGCAGGGCCACCAAAACTTCGGGTAGATCATCGTAGGCATTTTAAAGAAGTGGGTCAAGTGGCACAACTCTCTTTTTCATAACGATGAAATGGACCAGATTTGTTCCTCAGACATTAAAATGCATTGTAAGGCATATGCTACATTGTAACCTTTTTTTTGTAGCTGAGCATTATTTCAAACCTTCTTTCGGTCGCTCAGAAAAAAGTATAATTTCTATTGAAAATTCTCAAAAAATGGCAGAAAAAAATAGACATAAAATTTCAATATATATATGTATATATATGCAGAAAATGTCAACTTCATCTTGATGTGTACAACTAAAAAAACTTGCACAATATCACGTAGAATTTCGTAACCTTTGACCCTAGCCTTAAAATGTCTTGAGATGGATTCCGCCAACTTGTTTTGCTTATTTTTGACAGATATAGCGAACTATTTCCGAAAGCGACTTGCACGTAGATCTGACCAGTTGGCTTAATCTCTCTCTGATGTGCACACAATGGTCAAAAATGTCCCTATGGTCCTCTCAAGGTTCAAGTCAGGTGAAGTTGCCAACTACAGCAAATAAATATTTTCCTCTATTTTCCAGATTTAAACGATTTTTGGTAAGGGGCGTCCCCCATATATTTGACCTGTACCCCCAGGTGCTCCCCATATGAACTTTCAACCTTGGCCAAATTTAACAATTAGTAATGTGGGTGCCCCTCCAGAGAATCGCGTATAAGTGCATAAATGTTCTTCCCTTTTCAGGGTAGTTCCTGAAATTACTTTTTGTTTTCTACTTGCATAAAATAAAGAGAGAGCATTGCTGCAAAAGTGTGAATATCATTATCATTTTTGTAGATGTAAGTGACTACTAATTAATCTTACAATATTTCTCCATTGCTTCTCCTTTTGAGATAGTTCAATAGTGCAATTAGTTTTTGCATGACTCAATCTTGCTTACACGTAGTGCCTGTGATGGTTTTTTGCCATACCTACAAAAACATTTGAAATTGTTTTATTTTCTTTGCCCACAAGATTGGACTAGGATATAACATTTGTTGGTATGAATTTCGTCCCTTTTCCCTTCACACAGCCAGAAATAATGCCATATATTGCAGGTTATAGGTGTGCCAGGTTATTTTGTACTTAGGCACATCGCAGGAAAATATGGACAAAATCGTTACAATCTCGAGTGATAATGGCCTTGATATATTCGTAATATTAATTTCCGCTAAGTTAACCACATTCAGAAGCTTTCATGTCTTCAGTTGGAAGCAATCCACTTTATTCTACCCCACTGGAATACCAATGGATTTTCCTGCATTTTGACATGCAAAGCCTTCCTCGGACTGGAAATAGGTCATACCATTTAAAAAAGTTTTGTTGGTTACTTTATGCTTTTATCTTCGTGCTGCGGGCGTTTCAGCTAGATTGTAGCTATTCGCCAAAGTCAATAGCAAATCAAAAAAGTTATGATTATCACATCCTAATTGCAATATTATTCAAATGGGAATCGAAATGAGACATTTTACCAGTTTTTGAATGGCTTTGTATTCAAGTACAAAGCGCAGAATTTGCTGAAATTGGCACAGGACAAAGTCAATGGCATCAAGTAGGCCTTGGAGGAGTGTTTTTACTAAAATAACTTATTTCCAACTAAAGAGAGGAACAGAATGCAGTGTATTGCTTTCGACTGAAGACATGAAAGCTTTGGAATATGGTATGACTTTATTTATATGAATATTAGGAATATATCCAGGCCATTATCATTCAAGATTTCAGAGTCTTTGCCTATTTTTGAAAGCAACATGCCAATGTACCTAATAACTTGGTTCATCCGGAACTACTAATATATGCAATAACTTCTGACTGCATGAACGCAATGGGTCAAATTGTGTATAGCATTATATTCTACTCTAACCCACTGTCAATGGCAAAGGATATAAAAATATCCCTAATACTTTTGCAGATAGGGCCAAAGACCATCGCTGCCTAAAAACTTGGCACTCGGTGTTAATTTCAAGGATACAATATCATTGCCCATGCAATGAAATATCCAGGCTTTTGGAGTCTGGTAGTAAATGAACCAACTCCCACTCCCACTCTTTTTGAAAAGCGACTCCCGATCCGACTCGGACTCCTGACTCAGCTTATCGGCATTATTGCAGCCAAATATTACATGGATAACAGGGGAGAAAAATTGATTTATAAAGTTTTCATAGCATTCTGTACATGAAACTTGTTTTTGAAGTTTCTGTAGGTATACATTTTGCATTTTTGTAACTGTGTATTTGTAAATTATAATAATTATGTTTAGGAATCAGGAGTCACCAATTCAATTTTCAAATTCGAACTTCACTCCACCTGAAAATCAAAGTTTGAATCCAACTCTTCCTCCGACTCCATCCAAAAAGTCTGACTCCACGACTCTGATTCCTGGCTCCGAATCCAACTACAAAGACTTGGAAATATCTACGATGGTACAGCCATGGAGTTTGATGTAGTCTTGAATGGTCTCAAGGATTTACCTATTTTCTTATTTTGTAAAACCAAAAAAAGGAGAAGCAGTTTTTGCAAATCCCTTGCAAAGGCCAACAGATTCCAAAAATATATATGGAGGAATTCCATGCAACATAATGAAAAATTGGGCAGCTGAAGAACTCACTCCTGTGAATTACTCAAAGGCATACTGGCTTAAGTGGGCTTCTACACCTTCTGCAGATGATGTGCCTGATGCCTCAGGTTTGATGTCTTCATTATAAGATGCTCATCTGGGTTTTTTTAGTATATCCATTCTGATGGTGACAAATGGAGAGACTCTTGTCATGGACTCTACAATGTTAACTTCCACTCAAAATTTTAGTTGATACTTGAGTGTTGACGTCATGGGAACTTAACAGCCACATAACTTTTCACACATCACTTAACTTTCACTCAACTTTTTACACTTAGTTGATACTTGAGTGCTGATGTCATGGGAACCCATTCAATGATGTCATGATGAAGGAGTTTTGGTTTATGTTGTGTGCTCCTTGGTTGCACCCTTGCATCGCGTGGATGTGATCTCTTACCTGTTTATTATCATTTTTTTGATTGAATAAATCCCCTCCATCTTTTTCTACCTTTTTTGCTTCCTTCAGTGAACAAAGTTCGAAGAAGGTATTGTAATCACTTGGGTAAAATGTTATCGGATAGATCGTTTCTGGGCCAGCACTCTGCCTCTATTGAATGTAAAATATTGTACATGGATGAAATATGGTACACATATAACCCATATGGTATAATTGTGTCTTTTAATGGTCTGATGGATAGATATTCCATATTTTTTTAGAATAATTAATATAAAAATTATTTTTATTCATTTCCGGGCCTAGACTTAGTCACTATTGCATGTGTATGGATGAAATTGGGTACAGAAGAAAATTGTATATACTTCTTGAAATATAAAAAAAAAATATATATATATATATATTTTCTGACCCAAGACTCAACTAGTATTGCATGTTTATGGATAAAGATTGGTACATATATGTCTTATATGGTCTAGTTGTGCCTTTTCATGTCTCACTGATAAATATTCTACACTTTTTGTAATATTGAGAAAAAAAATCACAAACAATTTTTTTCATATCACAGCCAAAAGTTGCCCACTTTTGCATATACAGCAATGAAATTTTCCATGCACATCCTTGTACAATATAGCAGTGCTTTTTGGGGTGTATTTGACTCTTCTCGAATGATTGCGGGAAACACACCGATTTTATGGTGCAATTGTTATCTTCTAAAGATGTTATTCGCTGAAGATTTGCTGCTGTACAGCCTAACTTTTTTGTGTCCTGTGTATGCTGTCGCCCACTGCATCGACTCACTCGCTGCATTCAGTCATCAACTGGGAAGAGGAAGATTAGGAGAAGTTGGCAAGAAGAGGAGGTGATTGATAAAATGAAAAAGATACAAAGCGGTATGAGGCGGAGGTCAATATTAGGGAAAATGGGATCCTAATAATACTGGGCGGATGGAGTTGGAAAAATTCATGGAGGTGGAAAAGATGCAGGGAGGAGATACAAGGAGGAAGAAAGTAAGGAGGATGAGATGCATGGAAGAGGAGATGCAAAGAGGTGGCAATGCATGGAGGAGGAGATGTTGGGAGGAGATACTAGGAGGAAGAAGAGTAAGAAAGTAAGGAGAATGAGATGCATAGAAGAGGAGATGCAAGGAGGTGGAAATGCATGGAGGAGGAGATGCAGGGAGGACATACAAGGAGGAAGAAAAGTAAGGAGGCGGTGATGCAAAGAAGAGGAGATGCAAGGAGGCAGAAATGCATGGAGGAGGACAGATGACATGCAGGGAGGAGATACAAGGAGGAAGAAAAGTAAGGAGGAGCTGATGCATAGAAGAGGAGATATTAGGAAGTGGAAATGCATGGAAGAGAAGACACAAGCAGGAAGAAAAGTAACGAGGGAGATGCATGG
Organism: Platynereis dumerilii; assembly: GCA_026936325.1. Taxonomy (NCBI): domain Eukaryota; kingdom Metazoa; phylum Annelida; class Polychaeta; order Phyllodocida; family Nereididae; genus Platynereis; species Platynereis dumerilii. The sequence goes on from JAPTHN010000131.1 coordinate 486,754, forward strand.
AAGAAGAGATGTGAGTAGTAGATACAAGGAGGAAGAAAGGTAAGGAGGAAGAGATGTGAGGAGATGGAAATGTATGGAGGAGAAGATGCAAGCAGGAAGAAAATTAAGGAGGGAGATGCATGGAAGAAGAGATGCGAGTAGGAGATACAAGAAAGGAGAAAAGTAAGGAGGAAGAGATGCATGGAAGAGGAGATGCAGATGCGAGGAGGTGGAAATGTATGGGGGAGGAGATGTTTGGAGCAGATACAAGGAGGAAGAAAAGTTAGGAGGAAGAGATGCATGGAAGAGGAGATGTGAGGAGGTGAAAATGTATGGGGGAGGAGATGTTGGGAGCAGATACAAGGGGGAAGAAAAGTTAGGAGGAAGAGATGCATGGAAGAGGAGATGCAGATGCGAGGAGGTGGAAATGTATGGGGGAGGAGATTTTTGGAGGAGATACAATAAGGACGAAAGTAAGGAGGAGGAGATGCATGGAACAGGAGATGTGAGGAGGCGGAAATGTTTGGAAGAGATACAAGGATTGATTGATTGATTGATTGATTGATTTTATTTGACTCTCGCAAAGACATTGTGCATGTCGCTGGTGGGAAAGTTGGTTAAAAGAAAATAATAAATGTATTTGATATCTGAATTATATAATTAAAAAAAGAAATGATTTGGATGTAATTATATAATTATTTATTATATTACTTTTTGATGTTTGGAGCCCTTTTATTATGTAGTCTTCAATAATTTCAGAAAGTTCAACTTTTAATTTTGCTAGATTTATCTCTTGTTTATCCTTGATAGTTTGATTTTCTTTCTTGGTATCTTCCTCCTTTTCATTTGTCATTTCGGGTATTTCAATAATTGATCCTAGACCTTACCTGTCAATGATTTATTGTGAGTGCGTTGTTCTATTTCTTGTGTCGATATATTAATATCTTCAGACTTGTTTTGTTTTTTTGTTCGATTTTATTCCTTCACAATTGGTATTGGTAGAAGATTGCTTGAAAAGTGTGTCATTTCTGCTCTTTATGACTTGTGGTGAATTCGTCTCTTTTTCTATTATGAATTTTTTATCATTTTCCGTCCATGTTGCCTGTACATAGGCGTACGGCGAGCGCGATTTTTGGGGGGTGGTAAGCGACATTTGCCGAATTTCAAGATCTTGATTTATTACCATTTCAAATGAAATTTCCTGAAAACCATTAATTTTCAGTTGTGCTTATTTAATCTCTGCCCAAATTTGTTAGCCTTTTTGCCCGAATCTTACTATTTCCCAAACTTTTGGGGGGGGGGATCGCCCTCCCCCTCCGATACCCTATGTGCCTGTATTATCTTTTGTTTTCTGAACTGTATTGTCATGTAAAAAAATTGAGCTTTCTGCCTTGGACAAAATTTCATAGATTTATATTTTCACGTTTTTTAGTACCTTCACTCTTTCATTGTAAATTAGTTTGGCTTCCTTACTTGAGTTAAACGTCACCAGATATTTTTCTACATTATGTTCATGCTGTTCATTTTGTGTAGGCCTTATTGTTTTTATACCATCAATTGAAGGAGTTCGGCAAAATGTCTTCTTCATTATGTCTTCTATTTCATTTCATGAATTATGTCCGGTTTTAGGGATAGTAATAATCAAATTCTTATCTCTGAGGAGGGGATACAAGGAGGACGAAAAGTAAGGAGGAGGAGATCAGTGGCGGAGCTATGGGGGGCCTGGGGGGGCCAGGGCCCCCAAAATGGATAAATGCCCCCCCCATGGTGGAGGAGATGTGAGGAGGATGAAAAGTAAGGAGGAGATGCATGGAACAGGAGATATGAGGAAGTGGAAATGTAGGGAGGAGATTCAAGGAGGATATATTTCTTCTACAGTCTACATATTGTCTGCTGTATAGAAAATGTATATTTTTGATAATTCTGAGAAAACGCCAATAGCTTAGTGGTAGCAGGCTAACCTGGGTTCAATTCCAAGCCTGGTTAACCAATGTTAGACTGATGTTTCTGGTCGGAGCATAAAACCTTTCACCGCCCACACCCAATACATTAACATATCATTCTCATGCATATCCGGGAAAATGACATTTTCACCTTTTTGTTTGTCCTTCATTTGAATTACCAACTAATCATCAATTTTCAACTGTGCCTCATGAAAACGTTGATATTAAATTTTATGTTCAACCTTCTTTTGACTTACAGGTAAAAACCGTATCAGAACATAACAATATTTTATTTCTATTGAAATTCTATTCACTAAAGCCCGGAACCATGTCAGCCACTTTTAGTCAACTGCGAAGAAGAAATTGTGGCTAACTTTTTCAACTAACTGAATTTTATCGACTCCAACTTGAGCTGACTATTTTCGGCTGACTTAATAAGTTGATATGTTAGTTTCATTTATATATTCATAGATGAATGTATCAAATTCAAGTAAGGGGTTAATTCACTATCCCTGAACTGGCGGATGTCAAAAGTGTGAATTGTAATCAATTATAACCAGTAATTGTCATCATGAGACATAAAAGCGAGGGCTCTTTTGTTATCTTCTCAATTGCAATTATCAAAGTCAACTGAATATGTTAAAATTAGGCAACAATGGCCATAGATGCAAGTGAGTTAATTGACTTCAAGCTGGATTTTCAGCTCAGCTACCTTGAGGAAGAGTCAGCTGCTGGACATAGATCAGCTGACTTCAACTGACAGCAAAATCAGCTCGCGGTAGCACCAAATGTCGGCAGTTCCGAACTCTACTATAATTCATGGAAATGCTGCGATTATTTAGTCAACTCTACATATTGTTATAGCCGGTGACACTAATACTGTGAATAGTCATAGCGGTAATAATATAAATGTTGATGTTCCTTTTTGTCAAACTGATATCAGTTTTGGGTGACTGCAGTGCTAGCCCTGGGACCCATGTATAGCATGGGTCATGGGTCATAGCAAGCAAAATCATGAGAATTTGATAGTGTGTTGGGAGAATTGGTCTAAATCAGTCAATTTCTGTCCATATTTGATGAGATTTTGAATTAATTAAGGTAGGCCACATATTTCACTACTGATGGCACTAATTTTGAAAGCATTTCCACAACTACCAGCATGTTATAAAATACTTTTAACATAGAGAAATGTCAAAAAATTGTGAGAGAAAGCCATCAGCCTCACTTTCAATTGTGATGTCACCTATTACCTATGACAACATAGTTGTTTGTTGTGACATCACTCTCTTTGGACCAATGACAAGAGGGCATTTCTTCAATGTATAAGGATCAAAATCACTTTTGCAGTTTCAGAAGACAATTAAACATTTATTCAAGTGACTATTTTGGATGAAATAAGGTGCAGTCAGCAGCAAAAATGGTATACTTTTGGAATATAGAACCAAATTGGTACAACACACATGGAAAAGGAGAGAAAATTCAGTTCTCCCAGACCATGTCCTTCAACCCTAATGATTTTCCAATGGGAGGATTCATGACCCCTGTCCCAGGGGTCCACGGCTACTTCAGTGCAGTGCTAAGTGTTTACGGAGCAGTGCAGTTGGGGTCCTGAAATAATGCACCGGGCAGATCTCTATTTAGCAGTCACTTAGGGAACAATCCTTATGCAAAATTTCACTAATTAACTTAGTCGGCAATTTGGACTAATTAACTTAGTAAAATCACCCAGTGAATCAATCTACTGTGCTGGAATAATCAAAATTTGCATTGAGAAATTTTAATAAATTATCCTGAAGACCAGATCTCTAGTCAAAAAAGATTTTCTGAGCAGAATTATGATCTGATTCAGAGTTAGATGCCCGCGCATCCATACCAATGATACCCCATAAGACAATACAATCAAGCGTATGCAATTCCAATTTAGAGATGGCAGAAGCAGGGTCATTTTGCAATCAGATACAGTGCCAATGCAATAGTTGACCTTGTGCATCTAACTTATTTTTGATAATGTTGTGGCGTGCAAATTATTGTTTCCTTTATAGTATTTGCATATTTTGAAGAAATGCATAACTAGTGGGAGCCTATTCCAAATTCACATGATCAATTCAAAATGACATACATCAACAGGAGTGATCACAAACTGTTATACATCGTTTGTTACTATTTGTGCTTTAAGCAGTTAGACATAAGAGAGAAGTAGATAAGAATGTACAACTCATAGAACCTACAACACCCAACAATAACAGTGAATTTTTAGAAAATGTTTTTCATAACTAACTGTAAAATTGGATGGAATCTGTGACAAATATATCAAAACACACATGTCTTGGGCATTTCTTTGATTTGTCATCAGTGGCGGCTGCAGGATATTTTGGTTGGGGGGGCTATGGGGAGGCTTCTCCATCATTTGTTGGGGCTGCCAAAAACTGAGAAAAACCCTATCGTCGACGGGCATATTGGCGAACGTGTTTTTTTTTACAGAATCAAGTAAGACGCTATAAACAGTTCAACCAAGACTAAAACCCCCCCCCCAACAAAAAAAAGAACTTGGATATTTTGAATGGTCCTTTACAAATTTTATGAAAGCTGGTTCGATTAAGGTTTTAGCAGACCCCGAGATTACTCATAATGACTTTTAAGAGACATATAACAGGCATTTTATCAAAAGCTGACTCCAAATATTCAATTCGTCCTGTGGTGGATAAAAGGTTCCACCATTGGTCCTGTCGTGGAATGGAAGAGTTCTCTGGACTGTATGACCCTATACGCCCGGGATAAGGCAACAAATGCCTTTTGGTGGGTAATTCCAGCATCATCTCCATCATTTTAACCCATTTCTGAACTGGTCCTGGGTTGAAAAATAAGGTTCAACCATTCGTCCTCTGGTGGATAGGTATTTGCGCCAAAATGTCATTGTCAAAGGTTTTCAAGCGCCACTCAAAATTTCTTTTGGATCAGTAAAAGAAGCAAAAAGTTAGATTAATACATATCCTCTAAACAGATAATCATATCAAATATATCACATGGTACATACGCTGAAAGACTGTCAGTTGAAAATCATGAGCTTCTCAATATTACAAATTAAAATGGAATTTCCAAAAAATTCTCCCATGAAAAATCTGTTATGCATATTTCTTAGCTATTTTGGATATAGATAATATATTTCCCTGTTTAAAGGCAATTGCATATTGTTTCCCAGCCTTTTTTTATATATTTCAAATGTCAACCTCAGGCACTACTCAGAAAGCACTCGAACATTTAAAAAACCTTTTAAAAATGCTACTATAGACATAGTCATAGACACATGCAGACAAATTTTATTTCCTTTCAGTTTTTACAACATTATAAAACATTAGGTGAAGGACTAGTGTCACCGAAAAAATTAAAAACAAGAATGGATAACACAAAATATGATCTATTCTTGTTTTTAATTTTTTACTTTGGTTTTTGAACGTTTTTGTGACATTAATTCAAAGTTTTCTGAACGTTAGTGTTTGCAGGGTAGCCATTAATTTGGAAAAAAAATTGAATGACAGGTGTCAGTTGTTACCATATGCATGGTTCCGTGTTTATTTCCCCTGATATTTCTGAAGCCAAGGATGACCCAAGCTGATCAGAATCTTATGGTTGAGGATAGTCTCAAAATGTTGCACCATTCATGAATTTCACTGTTCATATTAAAAAAATTGGTTAATTCTGTGTGACAGTTTCAACAATGTCAGAACTTTGCCATCATATCGCTGTAACAACATCAATGACCTCATGTCCTCGTCCTGGAGTCATCCATGATGAGAAATGCTATTCTTGGCTCTCTTTCTACTGATTGAAATAAGCGCAAGATGGTTTGCTATTTAAATACCACTGAATTACATTGTAAAATTTTTTTAAATCCCTCGTAACAATTAAAGTAGGATTAAGATGCAAATTCGGAGAGCTGCAAAGAAGTTTGAAGAAAGCAATAACTGTATCTTTTTGGTATTCAAGCGTGACAACCAGCAAACAAAATTTGTGATCTCTTGGCCTTTCTCAATAGTTCAACCTTTTTATTAATTGGAAGGAAGCAATACTTATAAACAGCCAATGATCTAGCACAATGAATATATTATAAGAGCTAGAACTTCAGACTCGACGACACAGTTATATGCAAAGTTGCAGAGATTTGCTTGTTAAGAAATGAGTGATTGCTTGAATCTAGAGGTGACACTGGGAATAACATATCTTAAGTATTACACTGAACCACAAAGTCTGGTTCATTGGCATGGCTGAAAAAAGTAGGAAATTCGGGCATATGATTGCCTCTGAATGTCTAAATCTCACTGGAAATTATTTTGAAGAAAGGTTCTAATTTCTGACTTGGAAGTAGTCACTTGATTCGCGACTATTGGTCGGACATTTTGTTTGTACCGAACGAATATCCGAACGTCATCATGGCTTGTTTCATGATATGATATATATACATATTGAGACCTTTTTCTGTATGTATCAGAATATTTTTTTTTGGTCAAAAGTTGGGGGGCTATGGGGGGGCTCCCCCCCCGGAGCCGCCACTGTTTGTCATATGTTAGTATGTAGGTGCACTGAAGCCATTTGCATGCCCTGATGCCTTTTGCCTCTCAATGATTAGTATGGCCGCCCATGGTTAGATGCCCCTAGTAACTCCTGGCTGAAATTTATCTTCAAAGCTTTATTTGTCTTACCTCACTCTACCCAATCATAACATAATTATAAATAATCGATCTAGGTAGCTATTGTCTATAGGCATGTTCAGGTGATTCTGAAGTATAACAAATACGAACCAATTCATGAAATTACATATGTGAATTTTGATTCAAGTATTTATTGGACAACATATGTGTGCATGCGTGTATTCATGTACTTAAAAGCAGTGAAAAATGGTTCCAAATAAGATAATTCATTGTGCACAAGTGTCTGGGAGATTATGAACTGCTCTATTGAATTCGTATTGAAGTTGACTTGTTGAGGTTGAAAAACGTTGAATACTGTGGAAATTATATTTTGGTTATTGCCCACCAAGTAACTGGTTAAATTTGAATATGTACTTTAAAACAATTGGTGGGCATTTTGTACGGGAATGATCCAGCAAAGTCGCAGTGTTAAGGAATGGTTTAATGATGAATTATTAAAAGAATGTATTCATTTTTCGTAATGTGTGTTACACAAATGACGTGTTGTGCATACCAAATAAGATCTCTTCAGGCATAAAAGATTACTGCCAATAAAATTGAGAGAGAAATCCGACCATGAAGCATGTCAAAAACAAAGAGAAACAGTGAAATACTGGAAGCCAACTGTGTATCATATCTCTCTGGTTGATGTCTAAATTTTGTGAAGCGATTCAACTGGCCCATATTTGACAAATCCAGCCCGCATATTTTTGAAAGCATGCTCATTCAGTATTTACCAAACCAAACTGTCACTACAGTTAGTCAGATAGTTTTCAATATGTATAGATAGATAATTATATGCTTACAAATAGATAATATAGATAGATAGACAGCAGTGGCCTAACTAGGGGGTCTAGAGCAGGGGTGCGCCTGGGGGGCACGTGATTCTCTGGGGGGGGGGCACTCACAATACTAATTGCATATTTTAGTCAAGGTTGAAAAGTTCATATGGGGGCACCTGGGGGGACCCAGGTCCATTATGGGGGGCACTGGCCCCTGTGCCCCCCATAGGGACGCCCCTGATAGGCAGATAGATATATAGATAGATAGATAGATATGTACCATATATACATGATTTTAGATCTCTCTATCTATCTATCTGCATGATGTGTCTATCAATCCATTAAACTATCTATCCGACACTGATTAGGTCTATATATCTGACTATCCATATATAATCTATCCATCTGATATCTATCTGACTAAGTACTTTCAATGTATTAAATAATGTGTAAATGAAATTCTCTTTTTTTTTTTTTTTAATTATTGACTGGTCTTCAAAATGTATCTTTATAGTTCTTCAAGGAAGAGCTAATTGATCAGGCTTTTACAGAATGCGTTCTGAGATAATCAAACATGGTCTTGGCCAATATCTGCATGTCAGAAAAGTTATTCATCAAGGTGGCTTTGCAGTTTGTTTTGGTCTGCATAAAGTGGACAAACTGATAGGAAATGTTTTCATTCACAGTTGCTTCACGGACACAACACTATTTGAATATCACTTACAAATGAGTGGTTTTCTACCATACGTCACGTATGGCTAAACTGCCTGCTTCACAAGTCCAACAATCTATTTTAGTGCGAACTCCTGTAATTTCATGGGATTGCACATGCCAAGATAAGCTTTCTTACGCCCCAAAAATCATTTTTAAAAAACCATTAGCTTAAAATTACAGGAATTATTCACCCTTAAAAAGGGTACTGTATCGATCTTACCATGAACCAGAGGGCATAAGGCACGTAATAAAAAAGTTTTAATATCTAAAAGTAGGCATTTCTATGAATGGTAGGTCATAGGAAAACAATTCCAAGCCCCCTCCTATTGTTTCATGAAAATCTGACACAACTATGAGGATGTGTGAAATAAAAGTAAACTTCAGTTATTTCTGCAATCTAAAAAAAGTAAAATGTGTTTATTAAAAAATGATTAGCAAATATCCCACCTCTAAAAATAATCCTGGTTTTGCCACTGGTTTGTTGTTCTCACTGGGTTTTAGACACTTTGCATCCTCACACCTTAATGCACCGAAACGCATTTTGCGAGCTTAATATTACAAATAGAGCAAAATGTATAAATACATTGAATGCTGAGGAGCTGATTTGATATAATATGCAGGTTTTAAATTTTGCAAATCGGACGTGTATTAAGGTTTTTATGGCAAGTTTTGCATTGAAAATGATCAATCTTTGATGACGTTTCACACGCAAAAAAATATCGCCAGCGAAATTCATTATCTTGTTGAATCGATGTACTGTTAAGAATGCTTATATTTAAGTTTTTATAGGTTTAGACATCGATACAAAAATAATAATTACGAGAACTATCTTTCACCTGCAATTTGCAGAGCAACCAGGCACCAGAAATCACTACACTCTGTTGTGTGCACTGATGGTGTATTAACTTCATAATTTTAAACAAGAATAAAATTCTTTTGTTCCATGTCATGATTCCCATAACTGCAATTACAGGAATCAGTTTTGGCACAGTGTTATAGGAGTTTCCTCCAAACAATTTTTTGGAGCTTAGGCAAAACATATGTTCCCTTTGGGACGTTTCAGAATTTTTTACAGTTCAAAAAGAGTCTGCCTGCTTTTTACCGTACTAGGCTCAACTGAAAGGGGTGAATGGAAAATTTTTAATATTAGCTTAATTTTTGACATTAATTTAATTCAGTATCTATAACAGCTTTTTGAACACTTTCCTTCAAAAATAGTGCATGAATCATGGAATTCACAACTAACTATATACCCGCCTACATTGAAATAAGATTGGCTAGGTGTCAGTTTACTTTTGAATTCACACAGGAAAAACATGTTCAAAGTGATTTCCATACCTGGTGAAGTGGACACCTCTTCCGCAAAGAAGACTTCAGGTCTCAGCTTCTCCAGGCATCTCCCACAGGTATCCAGCACATCAATCAATGTATCTGCTGTTTGCAGACCATATGATCTATCTTGCAAAAAGCTGCCAAATGTCGTTCTGCATTCCCTTTCCACAAACTGAATAGCATCAAATATCTTCTCTGCCCAAAACCTCCCTTCCTGTGCAAATCTCTCCACATCCTCCTCAGTCATCCATTTTGGGTCATTTGTGGTGAAGTGCAGTTGTTGACGGAGGGCACCATATCTCTCTCCTATGACATTCCCATGATATTCCTCAATCACGTCTGGCTGCAAATAACAAGAAGCATGAAGTTCATCAGCCCATATTGACACAATTCAGATCAAGTAGAACATTCATGATAAACTTAACTTCAATCACATTTCACTTATATCTCCATATAGGTTAAGTGGTGATTATGGAGTTTATTGAGTGGATAACTTTTCAAGAAAGAATGATTTATGCCAGTAATGGGAAAAGATAAAATTAAGTGAAATGTACAATATTGTTTAATATGAAGATATGTTTTAATTTTGAATTAAACAAAAATTCATAAAGCGAGAAGCATCAAGTTCATCAGCCAACAATTGAGATCAAATAGAACACATTGGACTTAATGTCAGTCACATGCTTTAACTGAAGAGGTGATTATAAAAAACTAATGAACTTTTTCCATCAGCCAAATATGAAGACAATTAATCCTATCTTATATTTTTGTTGTTTGCTCAGATATTCTTTTTGCATACAAATCGCCAATTCTTGATGAATCTGGCCATGCTATACATCAATCTTCATCTTTTCAAAAGCTCTACAGATTTTTATCTTTACAGAACTATCTGTTACTTCTAACACCCCATCCACACATGTATGCTATCCACACACCTCTATTCACGTGCCTGCAATGGTGGTAGTGGGTTGTTCTCCCTGGGCTCAGAAGAGGGAGGCATCAAATAAACAATACAAAACAGGTTCTTTGTTACAAACTACGACACTAAAAACCAACTTAACAAAACTACACAATTTCAATCCTTTCTACTTTCCCCTATACACTGGCTAATTCTATATATCCTATTCCATATTAGAAATTCACCTTTTTGCCTGCTTTTCCTTTCTGCATAGGAATCCTCAATTATCCATGGATCAGGCCATGTCATACATTAATCTTCCTCTTTACTCTTCCCTTACGAATTTTTACGTTCACAGTACTTAAAATCCATGACTTCTGCACCTACAGTACTTTTTGTAATCCTACACTAACCAGACGGCAACACCTTTCCAATCATCATTGACACTGCAGGCCAACGCATCTCAGCGCCACAGTGATAAACCACAATACTGCACACTGCTACTCATTTATAGGCCTATCTCTTTATTCCAAGAAGCATGGGGGTCCTCTAGTTACCAATTATATCGTTATATTAATAATAATGTCAATATTAGTAGAGTAACGGCACACATACATTCATCAAATTTTCAGGGAAGATGGATTGTCACTCAAAACGATGGTGTCAGTAAATATTGCTTTATTTTAGCAACCTTGGTAACATCAGTAGAAACCAGGGTTGGGCCCGAGTACACATGTACTCGTGTACTCGTGTACTCAAGTACATTTTTCCAAGTACTCGCATGTACTCAGTACTCGTGCCAAATCATGAGTACAGTACTCGTACTCGTACTCGAGTACATTGCCAAAGTACTCGTACTCGTAGTGAGTACATCACGAGTACAATTGAAGTTTCAGAAGACAAAAATTGAACACAATTTAAGGAAATGACACTTCATTGGATACCCTGATTTAAATTGATAATGCATCACTGTCTTCTCAGTATTTGACAACTGTGCGAGGAGTAACAACAAACAAGCCACGACACTGAGAGAGAGAGAGAGAGAGAGAGAGAGAGAGAGATTGTTTATTTCCAATAACAATAGTTTTAGGTGATAACAATAAGTACAATAATTAATCAGCTGGGAGACACATATTTTGACGCCATAAGGCATCGCTAACATACATGCCACCAATAAGTTAATTATATTAATAAAATGATATACGCAAAAATAAGACATAGCGCTGGTTCACCAGTATTGGATAACATTATGTACAAGTTAATGGAAACTTTGGAAAAAGGGAAACAGTTTTGATTCAGAAAAATAAGAGAAAAGGTACATGTATAATATAACATTTAAGAGAAAAAAATAAAAATAAATAAATAAGAAAGAAAGAAATACAATATATGATTATATATGCAATTTTGCATATTACATGCACATTTTCATAGGTGGATGGTGGAAGTGACCTGGGGTTGTGACTTTGGATCAGCTGTGAGAGAAAAATGAGAATGAAAATTTGGTTGATATTTTGATTAGAACTAAAATTAGAATGGGTATTTTTAGGGCACATCTAGTTAATTTTGACTGAAGCAGTTAGCGAAAATTACAAATATAGCAATCCTGTAGGAGGCATGCACTTTCATAACTGGAAATTGTGATTCTTTTGAAATAAAAACACAGACCTTGTATGCTATGCGTGCTAAATTTATCGCGAATGCAAGAAGGTAGGTTATTGATAATTAAAGGCAGTCGGAGTCTTATTGAGCACATACATAATTGGTATTTGACTCTTGGGGGCACCAATGCATTATTTCCTCGTGTTTCATAGTTGTGGACATCTCTTAATCTGACAAGTGAGTATGAGTTAAAATAGGCTGGTAATGTCTTATTTGTTAGCTTATAGCAGAATTTATATTCCTGGAGTTTCAAAACATCTTCAATTTTTAGAATATTAAATTTCTTCATAATAGGTTCGGTATGGCTGTTGTATTTCGCTTTTGCCAGTGTCCTCACTGCTTTTTTCTGCAATTTTTGAATAATCTTTGATTTGTGTCCCCAAAGTAAGGTGCCATAAATCAGGTGAGGAAATATAAGAGAGTTATACAGGATTAATAAAGTGCTAGATGGTATGAAATGTTTAAGACGGCTCATTATTCCTGTTACTTTACTAATTTTTTTCCCAATTTTTTCCACATGTGCTTTCCATGACAGGCACTTGTCTATTGTCACCCCTAAATAATCAAAGGTCTCCACTTGTGTGATGCTATTATTTTCGATAGAGATGTTCAGTGCAGGCGGTATCACTTGTGGAATGCTAAATATCATCAGTTTGGTTTTGTTTACATTGAGTGAAAGTTTGTTAATTTTGAGCCAATTATTGACGTTTTCAAGTTCTTTGTTCATGGTTGATTGCAGTGTAGACAAATTTGAGTTACCTTCAAGGAATAATGAAGACAGCAAAGTTGTGTCATCTGCATAGATAATGAATTTGAACATATTTGAGGATCTGTCAAAATCGTTTAAGTAGATTAGGAAAAATAAAGGACCGAGTATGGAACCTTGTGGCACACCTGTTTCTATGGGTAGCATGCTTGAATTTGTTTCATTAAAATTAACATACTGCTTTCTGTTCGTTAGATAGCTTTTACACAAATTGTAGGCATTGTTTCTTATTCCATAATAATGCAACTTACTCAAGAGAATTTCATGGTCAAGAGTATCAAACGCCTTAGACAGATCCAAAAATATGTTCAATGGGAATTTCTTTTCTTCAAGGAGCTGGGTTATTCTACCTATATTTTCTATAATAGCAAGCTCTGTAGAATGATTTTTTCTAAAGCCGTACTGGCTGGTAAAAAATAAATTTTGATCTATGAAATGATTAGTCAGTTGTATACAGACAACTTTTTCGAAGATTTTTGACAAGGCAGGTAAAACAGAGATTGGCCGATAATTTTCGATGATATTCTGTTCTTTGTTTTTGCGTATTGGCACTATCTTTGCTATCTTAAGTTTGTTAGGAAATACTCCTTTCATCAGAGTCTGGTTGATGATTTTTGTCAAAGGAGAGACAATTACATTCCTAATTGATCTTATTAGTTTAATTGGCATGTTATCGTATCCACGACTAGACTTATTTGGTAGATTGTTAATGATTGTTTCAATGTCCTGTTGAGTAATTTCTTTGAACTGAAAATTATTTTCCACTGTGGAACTCAGATAGTCACTGTAGCAAAGATTTTGAGGAGTGGAAATCTCGGAGGCAAGCTTTGGTCCGATAGAGTTAAAGTAGGAGTTAAATTTTTCAGAGATCACTTTTGGATCAGAAACAACGTTATCGTTTATCATGAAAGATTCAGGCAAATTGGTTTTTACTTTCTTCCTATTTACCAAGTCTTTTATGGTCAACCAAGTGTTCTTAACATCTTTTTTAAATTTACTGAAAGTGTCATGATAATATCTTGATTTTGCAGCTCTGATACTTTTCCTCAGAATTTTGTTGTATGTTGCGAGATTGCTTTTCAAAGTTGTATAAAGATCAGTGTTTCTTGGTGTCTTTTTCATTCGCGTAAAAAGTTTGTCTCGGAATTTTAAGGACTTCAATATGCCATTTGTGATCCAAGCACTCTTTTTATGTCGATGTTTGTTAAATTTAACATACTTCTTTGGAAAATTTCTTTCACTGATGATCTTCAAATGCTTTTCTAACAAATTGTAGTTATCTTCAGGATTTCCATCTTGAGTTAAATTCAGTAGACTGTTTATATTTAGACTGTTGAATTGAATTTTAAAATTTTCAATAGATTTTTGATCATATTTTTGTGAAAGTATGAATTTTGTTCTTTCCTGTTTTGTAGAGATATAGTCAAGAGACAAAAAATATGGTTGATGGTCTGAGATATTACTCATAAGTACATAGGAAGAAGTTTTGCTAAAGTCATTTGATAACTTACATAGTGCATTGTCAATTAGGTAGCACAATTCCTCGAAAATCGAGTAGGCAATGTGACTTTTGGAATGAGTCCTTTAGAAGTGATAAAGTCGAAATAGTCATTAATTCTTGGTTTTTCATTGATTTGCAAAAGGTCTATATTATAGTCTCCAAATATTACAATGTCTGTTCTTGTGGATTCAAACTTATCCATTATTTCCGAAAATTCTGTTATAAATTTGTCGTAGTCATTATTTGTCTCCCTGGGTAATCTGTAAGTATTGCCCAGGATAAAGTTTGTCTTTGTATTTTTTATTGAGATTTCTATAAACTGGTGCTCCCAAGAGTCAAAATTATTGATGTCTGAGATAATCTGTTTAAAGCTGTGGTCCTTTTTCAAGTATATAGCGAGACCTCCATGAGCACTGCAGGTTCTGCCCTTAGATATCAATTCATAACCTTCAATTTTATAATAACTTGTGTCAGTGCAATCATCTAACCATGTTTCTTGTAAACATATAGCATCAAAGTAACAATTTGAGAGGTTGTCTTGAATTTCTTTAATGTATAATTGCAATGCATTAAACTTTGATCCCAAACTTTGACAATTTAGACTAAGAACTTTAAAAATGTTTTGCTTTTCAGGGAGAATATCTAATAATTCTTGGGTATCAATATATTTAGAATGTTCAAGGATTTGGGGTTCTCCATCTGTCAAGGACTGATCAATAGCGTGGTTATTTAGCACATGTAATAACGAGTTCTTATGTAACCCACCATACCCTTTTAAAATTTCATTTTCTAGACTGAAAGATACAGATAATATCAATAGGAAATTTACAATAGCTGTCACCATCACTTCCACAGTCACCTCCACCATCTCGTCGAAAACATTTACCAGACAGGGAAAAAGAAACATCAAACACATTTACAAAAGGAATGAACAAAGAGAAGCATGGAAGACATGGGAAAAAGGACCATGCATGACATGAGTGATTATTTAAGAAGAACTTTCAGCATTGTATTTAACATAGATTAAGAAATCAAACTGTATATAAAAACAAAAACCCAGTTATTTCTTATCTTGAGGATCTCAGTATTTTAGGGCGAGAAGGCTTAAGTTGTATGTTAAATTAATTTTGCAAGTGTATTTCAGACATCAAAGAATCTGAAGTTCATATTAATGAAGATAAACACCAGGGGGAGAGTGAACTGAGAAAACTTGTGGGGGGGGGGGGACATGCGGCATTATTCTTTCTAGGGAAAGGGGTAATTCTATTTGAAAATTCTAAATAAATAAATAAGAAAAAAAGGGGTACAATTTTGAGGTTCATAGAATCAGGCATAGAAGTGGACATTAGAAATTGACATTATAATTTGACATTGTAATTTTCTCCCACCTGAGATTTTCAAGAAGAAAACATTAAAACTTTCAATAGTTTTATCAAAGACAGTTTTAGCATATAAAGTTGATTGAAAGTGAAAAGCGCAATTTACTAAATTTCATTTGGTTAGATGTTTTAACAAGAATTAGTTTCGGTATTGGAGCGCATTGGCATGTTTCACAAAATTTCCAGGGGGTAACTTAGTAGGCAAGATATTCAATAAAAGTCAGTATCATTTATCACAAATTAAAAAAAAAAAAAAAAAAAAACTTAGCACAAGCCAATCATTGTATGATATAAATAATTTGACAAACATTAAAGCATAAGTTTGACGAACCATGCTCACGTGAAAAAAAAAAAGAAGAAAAAAAAAAAAAAAAAAAATACAAAAAATACAAAAAAACAAAACAGACATAGCTAAAACATAAGGTGAAGATATAACTGTGCTGTGGCATTTAGGGCTTTACTGGAACTACCAGCAGTATACCTTCAGATTACAAAACATTAACCCTTTGGTGCTGTATACTATTGGATGCCACAACCAGCTGAGTTCTGCCTTTTGCATCAATAGCATGACCTTCCTATAAGGGCTTCACCGCACCTACACTGTACCCTCGGATTACTTAACATAACACATGCTACTGTATGACAATTGGATGCCACAAACAGTCGAGAAATAATATTTAGATAGTTACAATTTAGAGTCTTTAAAACTTCTTTTTGAGTGTTCAGGCAGTGCCGTCTTCATGCTTTGGTATTTACATATTATATGAAATAGACTACCTACCGTTCTTCCAGAGAGTAGCCACATTATGGCATTTTTGATGATATAAGAAGTGATGTGTCTTTTCAGGACATTGGGCCGACTGGTTTGGTCCAGAAACTGCAACAGAAAGTGATATTAAAGCAGGCTTGCATCAGAATGAACAAAGCAAATATTCTTTAACCAAATCCTTTACTGTCCATGTCGCTGACACGATAGCAATAAATTTTCGCCGGGAAAGTGGTAAAATTCAAACAAAGTTCTAGAACATTTTCGAAACCTAAAAATAGGGGAGACAGGGGCTGGTTGTCACAGGGGCAGGTTGTCACACTTTCGGGGCAGGTTGTCACACTTTCGGGGCAGGTTGTCACACTTTCGGGGCAGGTTGTCACGCTCTAATGAAATTAAATTGTCATATCCTTAGTACATTCTACTGATGATTGATGATGTAAGCAGAAAAGGTACAGCGTCTAAATAGATCTATTTCAAATTTTCAAAAGGAATTCTCAGAAAAATTCTACTGTCTGCACTCACCCTCTTCCTTATCAAAATGCATTTCTGTTGCCTTGATAAGTCAAAATTTGTAGCACCCTTGTACAGAGTCACATGATTGTTAAGGTCTGCACTGGGCAAGTAGGGGATTCCTGACATGTCCAAAATAACATGTCTCATTCAGGATTTGACTTGCAGAGTCTTACTTATGAAAGTTCTGTTTGTTTTAAAAGCAAGATAGATTTGTTCTCAACAAATGTTCTTGTTCTTTTGACAGCTATTTGAACAATAGTTTAGGTAATTTTAACAAAGTAGAAAAAAAAATTCAAATACTGTGACGTCTTCTCATTTAAGAGTTAGTTGTAGTAATCTTGTCTATTTCTGTCACAAAAATTGTATGTGTGCACATGAATTACCGTAAGACTTACAGGTACCAATCCTACACTAATAGATGCATCTCTTCAACAGCTTTAAAATGATAGGTGTTACATCTCCATAGACCTAGTAGTTCTCTCGCAAATTGCTGTTGAACATTTGTAGTGGAGGGAAATCCAGCACGCTGATTGGCTATGACGCTATGACGCAAAATCTGATGATACTGGTAGGCGATTGAATGATTTGTCTCGGGTAGATTCTCTGGACGGGATTTACCATCATTGACTCTAAAATTTGTTATTGCTGTAAAGTCAAGCAATTTCATGTGCTTTTACTGAAAAGTACACCCACGAAGGTCTGTTCCAATGGTAACATCACTTCCACTGAAAGTTTTTGCACTGCTCGCTATTGACTGTTTGTCACAACACAACAGTGCCAGTTTACTAGTTCAATACATGGCAGCCAATAAGTATGAACCACTGAATGGATTCATAAAATATATTGCAAAAGGTCATCTTTGCAAGTGCATCACACATAAGCATGACTAGAAGAGAATATGTATATATTTATGGTGTGTGATCTACTATCATGGCAAACAAACATGTTTCACTTACCTGAAATTTTCAACAAAATGCTTTTTTATGCAAAATGCATCAAAAGGGACAAAAAAAATATTTCTGAGCATTTTCTGACTATTCATGACAAAAAATAATTTGCGTGAGATAGTGTCCTGTCAGTCACAGTCATTTTCCCACCAGTCATGCAAGAAAAGTACAGTTCTCCATTAAAAGTTGGGAAAAAAATCCTATATATATTATGATTGCATGAGAATATTTATCACAATTTGATTGTCCAGAAATGTCCAAAACTAACTTACAGTCTTCACATGCAATTGGGTTTGTGATTTCTACATCTTTAGAAAGTATTCTTTATAATTTCCATACCTCCAAAAAGGTCTTGCAGATGAGGATTCCCAAGCAGCAGCCAGGTGACAGGTTGGCCAGGATATCCCATTCCTGCCTACACAATGTTTGTATCCAGCCTGGTTCCCTCTCCGAATCCCTCCACTTTAGATGTTCCAGGGATTGGTGACACGGAGCTCTGTCTATTATCAATCCCTGTCTTTTTTGTTCCTTCAATGCATTGCCCTCAACATGGATAATCACAACATCCACAGATATCTGCAGTCCCTTACAGCTGCCTTCCCCATCCCATAGGAATATCCAAGGATTGGCAACAGCAGCACATTGCAGAGAAATTCCCTTCTTGTCAACCTCAGCCATCTTCTTGACAAGGTACTCATGTGTCCTCAGACATGAAAAGGGCTCATAGTTATAAGATCTCACAATCCATTCTGCATAAGGTCTTATTTTGGTGCATATCTGCAGGTCAAACTCGTCCCATCTGCCAACCTTAAACTTCTCCCTCACACTTCCCCCCATGACTACTTCAGCATTGAGGAATCTATCATTGGCCACCATCCTAGTGAAGAGCTCCTTCAATGCATTTTCTATTGCTTTACCTTCCTGGACTGGTAATACAAGCATCTTCTTTATGTTCTCCCAAACATTTGACTTCGCTTTTAAAATGTCAGAACAGTTTTCCTTGAAATGAGTATCATTGTCTATATCAGAATACTCTTGAAATTTTTCGAAGTAGATTGTACATAGTCTTTCATCGTGAAATTTCAAAAACTTGATTGCAGGCTTTTTGTCATGTAGGTGTGCAATGTCTAGGGGAGTGCAGCCATTAATGTCCCTTCCTTCAATATATTTGTTAATTATATATTTTGGGATACAGTTCAGAAATTGTTCATCATGACAGAAGATGGCAGCCAAGTGGAGCACACTCCTCCTGAGCCAGTTGTCATTCCTCTTGATCAATGTCCATCTCAGCTCTTTCTCCTGCTCATATCTTTTTCCATATGTTTCCGCCTTTTCTTTAATCCATTTAGTAACAGGTGGGTCTCTCATGTCCCTCTGCAGAAGTGCATCTGCTTCCTCAAAGCATTTCTTGATGTCATCATCACCATCATCCTTCCTCATGAAGAGGAGAATGTTGATCACACTTCCTGATTTCATGCAATTACTAAGAGTGTCATACGCTGTTCTGATGGCATCACCAGCAGCTGTTCTCAGATCCTCCCTAACATTCCATTGGTCTTGTATTGGATTCAGGAATATTTCAATGGGTTCAATGCTTTGCTTTCTATATGCAGCAATAAGCTGTCCCACCATATTAACAGTGGCCAAGAGAGCTTCATACGTTGTGCACTCTTCCACACTCAGCAATGATATATCATAAATTTCATCAATTGTAGGATGAGCTCCTTTGTCAAGACACCATTTGAGCACCTCAAACAGAGCATAATAGTTCTCTTTGTATGGTTTATATTTCAGTATAACCCCATAAATCTCCTGTGCATTGCTTTCCACAATCACCTCTTGCAATATGCCTCTTGAGATTGCAAGAATCCTGTCATTACGTATATGCATGTGCTGCAGGGCTAATCCTCTAATGTCCCATGTCTGTAATAACGTTGTATTGTATTCTCCACAACCTTTGCTCTTCAGATCTCTCATCCTCTCCACATCCCTCTCCAGTTCACCAAGTATCTCCTCACTTGTCCTTCCTCTCCTCACTTGATAATTCATGTGATCACGGAATTTGATCAATCTCTGCAGGATTCCTTCCATTTCTCTTCCACTGCAAATGGAACATCAATGAAGAATTATTCTCAAATTCATATTACATTCACTGCTTGCAGTTAGATGAATTTTCAACAAAAATAGATTGACACTAAATGACCATAATGTAATGTAAACATTAGATATATATAAACACTGTATATATTTATATTTTTATAATTTCTTCCCACTGTCATGCACAGCGTCACAATTGATTAGGCCTGAATTTCAGCCAACTTAGTTTATTAGCTTACAGTTATATCATGTCACATTATTAAATGGCAAACTTTCTTCATGGAAAACATGCTACATACTGCCATGTGAAGTATATATTTTTCAATATTTTGCATGTGGATGAATTTGTAAACCTGCAAAAACGAGCATGTACACGAATTTGGCATTCGTATAAGTGTCAAATATTGTCCTCCACGAATTTGTATAGGTGTAATAACGAACATACTAATCTCAAACCTGCTCTAAACCTAATTTTAACACTAAACCCTAATGATATAGCACTTCCACGAATGTTAGTATATGTTACTCTTGGACCCCTACAATTCTTTGGGCCCCACCCACTCTGGGGGCCCTTCCCACTCTGGGGGCCCCCTTCCAACTCTCGGGACCCCTAAGTTGAAACATTTCTTTCATTTAAATCAATGCTCAAGCTTGTAGGGCATCAAAAATCCTTCAAAACCAGGAAAATTGAGAAAATTGAGAATTTGCCGTTATTGGCAACTTCACCAGACTTGAGCCTCAATAACACTATAGGGACATCTTGGACCATATTGCACACAAAATGGAGGTTCAGCCAACTAATCTGGACCAGGTGCATGAGACTTTCACTAAAATTTGGTCATATTGGTCAATAAGAAGCAAAAAACAGGTTGGCGGAATCCATGTCAAGTCAAGTGAAGGCGCAGGTCAATACATGTGGCATTCAACATGATATTCAGATGTTTTGTGGTTGTACACATTAAGATTAAGTTGGCGTTTTTTGGATATATCAAAATTTTGTGTCTATATTGTTGAGCCATGATACAATTTTTGATGATTTTTTTTACTAAAAATGGTCAATTTTTCAAGGTCACCCAAAGAAAATTGTTCTGACAATTCTCAGCCACTAAAAATGGTTCATAATATCATTTATACATAATGTCTGAGGAAAAAATCTTTGCAATTCCTCACATTCATTCACCAATTTTAAAACTTTGAAATTATAATACCTTGAAAATCTTAATTATTCCAGCATTTTGATCAGGAGTATTGTTTTAGCAAAGTTTAAGGTTGCAATGATTGTTATTGCACTTGCACAAATTCGTTAATTGCATTATTCACACTTACACGAATGCCAAATTTGTGTATATGTTCGTTTTTGCAGGTATACAAATTTGTGTACATGCCAAATAGAAAAATATAAATAAACCTCATTTTTAGGGCATTGGGGAGGACTCAGGGTAATTACAATTCACTAGAAACAATTTTTTTTTTTGGTCAATTCCGATATTTTCGATTTTTGCGCGCAATTTTTAGCAAAAAAAAGCCAATTTCTGATTCCCAACATTTACCCAGAAATGGCCATATCTTAAATATAAGCAACCTGTTTATGGTGTTTCATATCAAAAATGGGCTTCAAAGAAGATTGAAGTATGCCATTGAGCCTTCTGAAACACGGGAAGCTGACTCAGGCCAAAAAAAATGGTCTAAAAAAGCATGCAGAATGGCTTGAAATATGCATTTTGATAAAAGCCAGAGCGGCCCGGCACAAATGGCATGCCACAATTTTCTTTTTTGCACCAGTTTTCATTTTTTGGCCATAACCACCTTTCTATACCACTGGCGTATATATTTTCATTATTTGACATGTACATTTGTGGAGGTGTAAAAGCGAGCATGTACGAATTTGTGGACATGAAAAAAACGAGCATAGGTGCTCGTGTATGTGTAATAACTAGCTTTATTATTCATTTGTGTACCTGCCATTATTAGCATTCATGGAGGTGTTATATTTGCAATATTTCACACTTAGACGAATGCCAAATTCGTGTATATGTTCGTTTTTGCAGGTATGCAAATTCGTGTACATGCCAAATAGTGAAAAATATATACCTCCATATTGAAATTCCAAAAGAAGTTTTTTTTCAGGCCACCTTATTGTGTATACATTGATTCTGAAATTTCTGACTTTTTTTAAAGCATCATGTACAAATAAGAAAATACATTTAAAAGAAAAGGTCATCATATTCGAACCTGCCAGTAAATATATTTACGAGTTAAATTCAGCAGAACATGATAGTGGAACTTCTATTGCAAAATCAGACAATTATTTCTAAATTTTGGTTTGAGCACCATCAATGGTCCTTGATTATCAATGTTTTAAATTCTTCTTTTGAATACAGGTCTTATAAAGGTTTTCTGCCATACAGGTCAATCATGTGCAATAATGTTCCTTTTTTGGATGGGATGTGAGCCCACTGCATCAATGTTTCCTTCTGGCTAACAAACCTTAATTTTATTAAATAACTTGATATAACGGGGGTTCATGGGCCACACCTACAGCCCCTGCCATAAAATCATTATATGTTGGCATTTTTAGCTTTCTGTCTAACTCTACAATCTTATAATAACCCAGCTTCGTTGACTACAGAAAAATGACCTTGGTTGCCAAGGACTTTGTTGCCATTTTTCTCTGTCCCTTTCACTCCCAATGACCAACTATGGCTATAAAGCTCATTCCACAACCTTCAAACACGTCCCCAGTGGGTTCACTCTTACCTCATCTTCAAAATATTCATGTACGAATCATTCAAAAATTCAAAATATCATGTTTATTTCCATATTAACAAACATGCACTTTAAGAATATCTCACAAGAGGGCAGGGTTGTGCCATTTGCAAATTTGATCCTCCTCTTGGATTATTTTGGAATTATAATAGGATTTCACTCAAGGTCAGGACCCCTTTCCTACAAGTGGGAGTCAGCTCCTCCTCCTGCACATGGGGGTCAGTGCCCCCTCCTGCCAGTGGGGGTCAGTACCCCCCTCCTGCCCATGGTCAGTGCCCCCCTTCCAGAGGGTTCCGCACCTCAAAGTCAGGGTCAGTGCCCCTCTTCTCTAACTGCGCGTCAGTGCCCCCTTCCTTCAAATGGGGGTCAGTGCCCCCCTTCTGCCTATGGGCGTCAGTGCCCCCCTTCCAGAGGGTTCAAGTACCCCCCCCTTCCAGATGGTTCAGCACCTAAAAGTCAGGGCGGTACCCCTCTCCTACAAGTGGGAGTCAGTGCCCCCTCCTGCAGACGGGGGGGGGTGGCAGTGCCCCCTCCTGCCAATGGGGGTCAGTGCCCCCCTTCCAGAGGGTTCAGAAGCCAGGATCAGTGTCCCTCTCCTACAAGTGGGGGTAAGTGCCCCCCTCCTGCAGATTGGGGTTCAGCACCCCCTCCTGCCAATGGGGGCCAGTACCCCCCTTCCAGACGGTTCAGAACCTACTCAAAGTCAGGCTCAGTGCCCTCTCCTACAAGTGGGAGTCAGTACCCCCCTCACGCATATGGGGGTTCAGCGCCCCCTCCTGCCAATGGGGTCAGTGCCCCCCCTTCCAGAGGGTTCAGTCTACTCAAAGTCAGGCCTATAATATATGACATTCCAACTCCCGTTCGTAGAACGGGTATTATGCTAGTACTTATAAAAACCATTTAGTGACCATGAATTAAAATTGTGTGCATGCATGTGTTTCAGATGTGAAAGTTGCAACATTACCTTTCATCAAGGTGCCTTTCCACTATATAGGGTAAAGTAGAAACACAAAAGGTTCTACTTCATAGAATAAGTCCGGTTCGTGGGAGAAATTGCTATGGACTGCCTGACACTATACCCGCTCCCTTTCAGGTATTTACCAACATTAACGAGACAGAAAGCCCTTTAAAATAGGTCTCCCGTCTCAATAAACATATTAATTAGTTTTAGTATTTTATATATTTAGCCAAATTACATGCACAAGCAAGGTAAGAACCTACATGACCCTCCCGAAATTACAGAAACATCTCAACGTAATGCATTTCGGGGGCCCCCACAACTTCTCAGGTTGACCTCAATGACAAATACAACGCTACTCCTTATATCTCATCTTGTATCTTCCTAGTGCAACGACCCAAACCGACCATAACACTATCCTCATGAAAACAGAGATAAACCAGAACCTAAACATCCCCAGGAAAATAACCAGATGGAAAGCAGGAAACAAAGAAAAATGGGAGAATTTCAACCAAGAAATGAACAAAGCCTACCAAGACAACAAAATAAACAACTACTTGCAGCTGGAGAAGACCATAGATAACTGCCTATCCAAACATATCGGGAAGATCACCATAACAACAAAACTACAGAAAAAACGGAAATCAGATGAGGAGAAAGAAGCCAGAAAAATCATGAAGGAAAAAAGAAAACAATTCCTAGAAGAAAAGGACAAAGCCAGGAAAAAGGAAAAGCTAAACGACCTATATGAAGCACAACGAAACCTAAGGAAAATGGTGGAAAAAGATGAAACTGAAAATACAAGGAGGAAACTAAATGCACTTATAAAGGAAGGAGGAGTAAATTCAAACACTTTCTGGAAAATAAGGAAACTAATGCAACCACCAAAGAAAGAATACCATACAATAACAGAAGAAGGTGTCACCCTTCTACACCAAACTGAGGCAAAAATCCACATAGCAAACTATTTCAAAGACCTCTACCAAGCAAGAAAAGGAAAAGAAGACCAGGAGCTAAACACTGATGCAATCATGAACTTCGTAGAAAACACGGAAAAGCAAATGACCACAGCCCCCCAAAGGGAGATAACGAGAGCCGAAATTGAAAAAGCAAGAAAAAGCATACAACTGAGGAAAGCACCAGGACCTGATATGATCCCTAATGATGTAATCACGGAAGCATCAACTCAAACCCTTGAAATCTACAGAGAAATTTTCAACACCATCCTCAGGGACAAATCCAACCCAATGGCAACTTGGCCACATAATACCCCTATATAAAGGAAAAGGCACAAAGGGCAAATGCTCCAGCGAAAGAGGTATCACCCTCAGTAGCAACATGGGAAAATTTTATGAACGAATTCTAAATGAAAGAGCAAGAGAAACGACCAACATAATATCTGATGCCCAAGGAGGAGGCAAAAAGAAAACCTGCACCTCAGACCACATCCTGATACTAAGGCCATGGTTTATTGATCTCTTGTTACGCAAAACCGCCGCTCCAGGTCCGTCATTTCCGCTCAAAAAATAAATTGCTTGATTTCATTTTATTTATTTGCCGACCGCCGCCGCCAGATGGCAGCACTGTTCCGAAAAAAATCTCCAGAGCCTCTGGTGGACAGGGCTTGTACTATCTTCTGATCTGTAGTGTGGACTCAATGATTGTCTTTAAAGTGTAATTAGATACAATCATTCTAACATTCAAACTGAACCTCACCTGACATGGCCTGACCATTGTGCACTGTAAACGTCTCCCCCAGGCAGCTCACTCACCCAAAGTCTCCACCTATGCCTCTTTTTCTATCCTCTCCCTCTGATGATGTCAATCAACCTCCTCACTACTCCCTTATTCATCCTTTCGACTACAGCTCTGCCCCAAATCCAGGATTGCATGAATCTGTCATGACAAGTCATCAACAAACCTTACAAATTATTTTCTCCTGCTTTCAATTTTCCAACTACACCAGTCATACTTTGTAAACCTCTAAACCGCTATCAAAGCCATATTATTGTACCAAATTCACATCCTTACATGCAAGTTCATTTTTTACATATTTACTACGAAAATAAACTAACCTATCTACCTGCCCTCTGCTGGAAATGCAAACATTCACATTTGCCATGACAAGTCACAGATTTCACTCTGTGTGCAAGGTCATGACACACTCAAATCTTTTCAGATTGCTACAGTTCACACTTCTGCAATAATTGTTATAATTGTACAAACAAAACGTTCCTATCAACTAGAACCTATGCATCACCTGCTTATCCCATATAACACTGATGTTACCATCATGTAGCACAACGAACTTTCACACCCTGTCATTTTCAAAATTCACCATTAACAAAATATTTCCCCCTTCTCAGCACAGCTCCTTAACATTCACATTCAATTACCACATAAATAATTACATTTTCTTAACCCCTAATCATCTACCATAGGCCTACCTTCTACTCTTATCGGATCATTACCTTTCTACACATGCTGCCATTTACGTAATGTATGTTGTCAATGGGTTTATCTAGTACAATACATAGTTTCCTTTGGTCAACATGGACAATAGGTGTGAACTTCAAAGTGCAATTAGCCATCAATGGCCATTGACATGCACGAAGACTCCAATCGTTGACGTCATCATTGTAAATAGTAGTATTATATATACACTATAGAGTACACCAAGTAGGTACGATTGGAGTCTTCATGTTGACATGGCTGATGCCAATGTAACTAGGAGGTGGACCTGGACCGTCTTATCAAATTGACCAAGCTAGTAGGTCTGATCCATAGAGGTTTTTACACCTATTATGGTTGTGTAAATATGATTGTGTAAATATGACATGATCGAATTATATAGTGATATAAACAACCACAAATGTTTGGGGCAAAAACCTGTGTGATCTGCCCAATTCATAGTCATAGTTCAATTGGCTAGAATGCAGTAAATTTAAATTTCTTCCTGCACCAGCATATTCTGCAATAAAATTCTTCAGTTCTGCTGGGAGTTGATCCCAAATCTTGAGTTTTTTTTACATTGTATAATTCAGAAGGGACACTATCTTTCTCTATCTATCTATTACGCATATATCTTTTTATAGATCTATATTTGGAGTCTCAGTGAAATCTCATAACTGTAGATATAGATGTATATTTGAATGGTATGTTGGACTTCATTCACAAACTAGTTTATAACTAATTAACTCACTATATCATGACATGTAAGTATTTGAGTGACTTAGGCCCTACCAGGAGAACTGATTATCATTTATCAAAACCAATGCATTGTGTTACCTGTATATTGTATTAGACCCATGTTACAAATTTACCATATACCCTATAATGTATATTCAGAATTTTGAAACTGTAAGCAAGAGAGAGTGTTTTAAATTTTCATTGCGTAGGCCTCCAGTTCGTGCATTTACACAGACTGCAGGACAGGTTAATTAAGTAGAGAACCTTGGCGGTGTTGAAAAATGTTTGTCTTGCTGTTTTCCTGTTTCACAGCCTGCAAGCTAAAACTACAATATCATGTTTATCCTCAGCGTTATAGGGCTTTATATTGTCGTACATGCATTACCATAAAAAAGTGATTCTGCTCATGAAATCACTCGCAAAATTTCTATTTGGAGTTTGGAAATCCTAAAGATAAACATTTCAGATTCCGATTTAATTACACAATATGAAATATTAATATCAATGTTTAAGTTTGTAAAATTTTTTTTTTTCGTCCGACCGACTGCTCTCGGATGGAAACACGGAAATAAAATGAAATGAGGAATTTCAGTTTTTTATTTATTTGCCGACCGACCGACTGGTCCAAATGCCTTCGAGAAAGTTCCGAGTAACAAGGAATCAAAAAACCATGGCCTAAAGGAACTCACAAAGAAACACAAAGATATGTATGTCACTTTCCTTGATGTAACCAAAGCATATGACAAAGCGTGGCTCGACGGAATAATGTATGCCATGCACAAAGCAGGCCTAAAGGACAGGACCTGGCTAGATGTACTGCCAAGGCCGTATTAACCATAGGGCAAACGGGGCAGTTGCCCCGGGCCCATGACCTCAGGGGGGCCTATTATGAAGCTGAA
The DNA here is from genome assembly GCA_026936325.1 of Platynereis dumerilii. Taxonomy (NCBI): domain Eukaryota; kingdom Metazoa; phylum Annelida; class Polychaeta; order Phyllodocida; family Nereididae; genus Platynereis; species Platynereis dumerilii. Next base: position 514,530 of record JAPTHN010000131.1, read on the forward strand.
AAGAGTTGCGACAGTTAAGGAAGTGCTTCGGATAACTGACGCGAGAACTTATTTTCAGAATTTAGAGAGCTTTTGAGGTGCAAGGGAGGCCCAGGGGCGGACTGGAACTATGCATAGGAGGGCGATGCCCTGCGGCCTGCCACCTGAGGGGGCCCACGAACAACCTTAAAAAAAAAGTAGCAGTAAAATTAAAAGTTATGAAAACTGATGTAAAATAATTAGAAGTCACAATATAATTTCAGGCCCTATAAAAAAAAAGTCATCAATTAGACCTTGAAAAGCTAATAAAAAATGAAGTAAGGGGCCCTCTGCCCAGATTAATCTCCAGATACGGTAAACTGGGAGTAGCCCATCTATGTGTTTTGAAATCTGTTGGCCCTTCCTCAATCCTCATACCACTCTTTTGTTTTCTTTCAAAATGTCACTTTTCGTTTCGCGGACCTATAAAAGGACATGGGCCCCAGAGCCCACTACACCCTCAATGAGTCCGCCAATATCTGCCCCTTGACTAACTGTATAAAGCAAGAGTTCAAGGGCCCCTTCCAGATTTTTGTGCAGACGTTTTTGTCTAATTGTATATTCTACTATTCATGATTTCATATGACAGCATGCAGATAAAAAAATTACTGTGGATGTTGATGCAGGTATATCGAGGTGCAAATTAAATCAAAATGGTAGATTGGAGATGACGCTATTGCGATAACAAGGGCCCACCAATGATTTTGTTCAGGGGCCCACTGTGGGGCTAGTCCGCCGCTGGGGGGGCCCATTAGAAACAGTTTGCCCCGGGCCCAAAAATGTGCTGATACGGCCCTGTGTACTGCTAATCAACAGAAACCTCAAAGCGAAAATACTCACCCACAATGGCCCAACGAGAGAGATAAACATTAAAGACAGCATAAGACAAGGAGGAGTCCTGTCGGTCATCCAATATGCCACAGTCATGGACGAGATAAACAAAGAAATCGAAAAGGAAAATATAGGCATCCAAATCGACGACAATACGAAAGTCGGATGTCTCCTATGGATGGATGACGTGGCTCTCTTCGCCAAAAGCAAAGAAGACATGAACAAGCTACTGCAAATCACCCAGGAAACGGCATACAAATACCACATAGTATTTGGCAAGGAGAAAAGCAAGACTCTGAAATTCGGAAAGAAAAGTGAAAGTGAAGAACCATGCAAAATGGGTGAAATGGACTTAGACTGGGAGGAAAAGTATAAGTACCTGGGAATGATGATTAACAATAAGAGAAACAACAAAGACCACATAAATGACATAAGGAGAAAAGCTGAAGCAGCGTACCAAACCATCCTGTCAATAGCAGGATCAACAGACCTCAAAAGTATAGAAATGGGAACAATATGGAAACTTGTCAACTCATGCATCATAACAATAATAACATACGGAGCAGTAAGCACCATATGGAACAAAACTGAAATTAAGGAACTAAACAAAATTCTAGACAACATCATCAAAAGAATCCTCCAGACCCCTACCTCCACCCCAAGAGAAGCAATCTACATCGAAACCGGGCTACTGGACATGGAATACACCATCCTAAAGGACAAAACAAACTACTGGACATCAATATCCAAAAAATACAACAAACTCCTAGAAAAGGTCACCCAAAAGAGGACAAAAAGAGCTGGATAGAAGACCTCGAAAGAATTCAAAGAGACATATATAAGTCAAGTAACCCATGTGACCAAATGTCACGCCACAAGGTCCTCAAGACAACGCAACAAGCATGGACCGACAACCTGACCGAAAAAGGACGGGAAAAATCAAAAGGTTAAATTCCTGATGGACAACAAAAGAACACAAGGGAAAAAAGGACAATCATATATAAACCAACTCAACAGAATGCAAGTGAGCGCCATTTTCAAAGCAAGATCAAGAATGATCCCAGTGAAAAACAATTACAAAAATAATGTGCAAGCACTTTAAGAGATGCTTGAAGACAGACCAGCAATCATCAATATTTTAATACCTCCAAACAAACTGGGTTTTAGCACAGATAAAATGATAATCAAACTATTTACTTGAGTGATCCAAAAATTTCAACGGAGAAGCTCTCATCCCACCACAACCAATGACAGCCATAGGCTTGGCCTTACTCATAGGCTTGGCCTGGCGAGAAGTAATGTTGCCAAAAGTAGGTCAGCATGACCCAGTTAACTGCACTGCCGTGATTGACCTTTGACCTGAAGAAAATCAGCCTGTTTGTTTTCTTTATTATTTTTTGCATTACAGAAAGGCACCAAAAGTTTATAAACGCAAGTTAAATCTCTATTGAGACTATGTGCAAAGTTTTAATGACAAAGGTGAAACAGCACGACTTTGTGAGTTGTCATAAGTTTTCAAACCCTTCCTCTGACAACAGAGATGCGCTTGCAAGCAAGCAAGCATCTCTAAAAACAAATACCCAAACCTACATTGCAGATTCTGCTCAAATACCACAGAAACTCAACAACACATACTAGAAGAATGCACAGCCATCGACAGAAGAGTAATCCAGACAACAACAACAGAAGAAATTTTCTCGGAAAGCAAAGAAAGCCTCAACCAAACAAGTGAAAAACTAATCAAAGTAATCAACCACCTCAACACAACACCATAACCTAGTACCACTATCTCTCTTACAGGAGACAGTAACCCACTGGATGTGGGAAAGTACACGAAGAAGAAGAGGAGAAGAAGAAGAATATGAGCAGCTACATACAAACCCAGGGTCAGACTGAACTATATGTGGCTAAGTGGCTACAGTCATTGCCATGGACACATTTACTCAGGACGGCCGCTGAAAGGTGCCAAAAAGATTTACAGATTATGAGAAAAAACATGTGTCAAAAACTTTTTGGATTGTGTGGTAGACAACTAATAATAGTCTGGTGTGCTTGGCTGATCCTTGACCAAAAATCAAACTTTAAGATAGGACCCCAATGAAACAGGCCTAGTATTGTACAGAGCCCTCAAACATCGGAGGCTAAATGGGTAACCCTGACAACAACTTCACAGAATATCCACTTAGGAATCGCAAAGAATGATAAACCATGAATGAGACATCTATAGATTTAATAGCACAAGATGTGAAATGACTTGAGCTGAAAGGAAATCCATGAAATTTTTTATCTTATATCGTACAATCATAATTACAGAATTTATTGCTGACAGTCAGGCCCTCCAAATTATTTTGCCGAGGAACCCAAACTGGCACCTGTCTAACCCTGTACAGTGTACAAATCGAGTATAATTTCATTTTCGTGACACGTGCGTTACCTTACTTTGGAAGTACAGTACACATTTCTAAATATGGCTCAACTTAGCTGTCTGTAGCCATTCATTACTAGTCTTATCCATATCTATCCATAACTATCCATTTCTATTCTTTTGGATACACTGGAATCGCTTTACCCCTTGTTTAAACAATAGTAATTTTGAATAGCTATGGCTGGCTATGGATAAGTGTAGCTTAGTTTAGCTTGAAATGGATATGGATAGATAGCTAAGGCTAGATTTCAAATGACGAGCCACTTTTAGAAATTTGTACTGTAGGCCCCGTGAAATTTGGGGGCCCCTGCCATTTGGCCCCTCTGGCCCCCCCCCTCTGCTCAGGCCTGGGTACCACCAATGATGTCATACCTCCAAACATGTCATGCATCACAGCTTTTTAGTCAATGACAAGAGGCAAACCACTGTACCTATGATGTAACTGCTCAACAACCTGAGGCATTATACAGTGTAGCTGCGACGTAGATATACCCTTTGGGGATTCTCTGTTTGATTTGAAGTCCTGGGCTTGGACTGACAAACAGTATATAATCTGCAAGTGACACGTCTTCATGTAACATTGAATTTTCAGGTATACTGATTTCTTCAGTGTTATTTTCTTGTTTTGTTTACTGGTTAACTCATTGGGATGTTATTTTCTGATTACCAAATTTTATTTTACTGTTGTTGATCTCCCTTTTTCATACAGCATTTTTTGTAATTTTCAAACTTTGCTCATGTTTAACAGAAAGACAATTTATCTGGTTGTATGGTTCTGTATTTGTAGGCAGGGGTGGACTGGCAACATATTTGGCCCTGTGGTAAAAACGTCAATGGGCCCCCAATATTTCTTTTTGGCATTTAATTACTCCATATGTGCCAATGCAGGGCCCTCTCAAAGTTTTATGCTATCACACAGTCAAACTTGGTGACAAAGATCAGATATTTTTGCTTTTTCTTCATTTTTTTTGGCACATTGCATGGGCCCTTGAATGTTGGGGATTCCCTGAATGGTTGGGCCCGTTGCAGCTGCCACTCTGCCACACACGCCAGTCCACGACTGTTTATAGGGCAGATTGTTTCTGGAACTTCACCACCGAACCAATTGCGATTGTGATATTTTTGTATCACTAGGTTATATCCAAAATTTCAGGTCTCTGACTTTGAAAGCCTTTTTGAGAAAACGACGTTGAATCTTGATAAATATATTTTACCAGTCCTGGTTATATTCACTCAACGTAACTTTACTTAAGTGCACTCTGACAAAACTTTGGAGGCCTTACAATGAGCCAGATATAGGTTGATTAAGAGCTCGTTTGGTAGGCCTACAAAACATGGTAGAATAATTATATAGTATCCCATGTATTAGGGTGATGCAAGAAAATGAAGTTAGGAAATTTTAATGGGACACCCCCTCAAATTGTTCCAATATATGAAAAAATAATCTGTAAAAATTTGAGTTAGATCGAACAGAAATTAGAGGGTGCTACCGTATTATGAAAATGAATATTAGTGTTCAATGCAAAATATCCAATAATTTGCCATGTAGCGATTTTAACTATACCTGGCGCCCAAACCAATGCGGCATGGGCATAATTTTTGGGTCTGGCTGTCAGAACAGTGGATCAAAGCAAATTTTGACCGTTTTTGATTTCTCCACACTAATACCAGGACCAATGCCACAAGTTGGTAAAATTTGGGACTTCTGGTGAAATTGACCAAAAAATCAAAAATCACTGATATGCTTCCTATGCGTTATTAGATTCCAAATCCAAACATTTGAGGTTGTTTTTTGTGACGTCTATTATCCTATTAAATTTAAACATGAATGTGAAGAAAATACTAACTTCAAATGCAGTTTATTCACAACGAAACTTTGTTTCTTCAAATACCTCTGCAGCAAAGACTATTAAAGATATCACTATGAAACTTGCACACATTTTGTTGAATAATATTCTTAAAACAAACGAAAAACGGATTTTTCATTATTTGCCTTCTCATACCTTCTATGGTGTAATTAGCCAGTAATGCCCGAAAGAAAGCTTTGCACTTTTTGTCAGCCTTAAACACAGGCCCATTATACCATGATAGGTTTGACTAAAAACCATATTGTATATACCAATGGAAAACCAAGCTCAAGTGTAACAACACAATATCAAACAAGTGAAAATTCCAGCAAAGAGTCTTTATCACAAGGCATTTGAACAAGACATGTCGGAACACACATTTTTACAAAGTGTAAGAGTGCCACATTTGTTGTCAGTGACAAAGACAGGCCACTAATACCATGATAGGTTACATTTACAACCCCGTTCTATAGACCAATAGAAACCTGGGCTCATGAGCAACAAAATCATATCAGAAAAGGTAACTTTCCTTTCACTACCCTTCATCAAGAAGCGTGTAAAGAAGAAAGGTCCTCTTAAATATTTCAAAATATGAGAGCGTCGCATTTTTTGTCAGTCTCAAAGATAGGGCTCTAATGCCATTATGGGTTGGACTTTCTACCCTATTCTATACACCAATACAAAGCCAGGCTCATGAGCATGACAATAATACCAAGAATGCAAGAATTCAAGCAACAAGCCTTCATCAGGAAGTACCCGAACAAGAGAAGTCCCACAGAATGTTTGCAGAATATAAGAGCGTCGCGCTGTTGTCAGTCTTACTCAAGCCATCACAGCTCCTGGCACAACAGCCTCAGCCACTTTAACTGATATATTCCTGACAGACAAGGTCATGAGCAATGCATTGGTATATCAAATTTTCCGAAAATGTTTCGATCAGTGGTTTATCTGTGGCATCAAAAATCACATTGCAATTTTAAGCTTCACCCGGGACACAACAACTGAGGATTACAAAAGGTGTATTAAAAAAATATAGAAACATCCAATTGCCATTTTTCTGAATTCACAAGATGCCCACCTAATCAGGGAACAGTAATGCATTGCAATTTTGATCCTAAATTCATCCCTTTTCCTGTATTTGAAAGTTGTATGCAAAAATTTTGCATACAGTGTCCAGACAGGACACCAAAAATTTCCCTAACTGCAATCATTGATCACTCATTATCTCAAGACCAGTGACATATGGATGCAATTGCTGCTATTTACATCACAGAAGATATTTTTGCCTATCATTCGATCCATCATACCAGCATAAATTCCTATATGGGGCTTAGATATGACCTAAAATGTAAGTGCATATTGGCCCAAAACTAAAATTTTACCAACTCACGGCACTGGACCACCATCAGACCAATTAGAACATATAGTCAAAATTTACCAAATTTGCGGTGTTCTATAACATTAATAGTTTCAATGTCAAAGAAATGATAGTTACTTTAATAGATGGGGCTTGAAAAGAGCTTGTTGAATACCAACACTGCCACACTGCTTTCCCAATTATTGTGCAACTATGTTTTTTGTCAATATCTCAAAACAAAATAACACTATTTGGATATCCTTTACACGTTATGACATGTGTGTCAGGAAGCAAATATTCTGTGACTTCCCTTTAATTCTGTTGCTTCAGTGAGGAGTAATGCTGTATAATCAGGTTTTTGGCATGTTCCCAATTATTATGCAATTTCTTTGAAAAGCATCCATTGTCACCCAAAATCAACAAAGTTGATTATGAAGTGACATCAGAGTATACGTCATAACACTAAATAAAAAATGGAACCATCATTTCGGACGTTGATGCCTTCATGACCAAGAAATCAATATAGTACAAAGCATTGGAAAACCATTGAAATTGACTTTTTCTCAATAAAGAAGCCACCCATGCTCCTCAAAAATATAATATCAATAAAATTTCGACTTGAAATATGTCTATAGCACAGTACGGTCACACTGTGCGATGAAACACCAAATCCAGTATCTCTACAAAATATTACATCAAATTGAATACTCACACTTCTGTTTACCATTGGAATAGCATTGGCAGTTGGATGTGTTAAATTCATTTCAAGATATTTTTCAAATACAGTGGTGCAACGTAATTGCCATTGGTTCACAGGAAAGTTCTACACCTAAGGAAAGTGAAAAATGAGTTTCATATTGATTTTGCATTTTTTCTTGCTAACAGAGGCTTTTTATTGCCATAAAACTGTGATTTCAGTGCTATTTCAATGCACAAGAATAACATGGATTTCTTGGTTATGAATGCATCTATGTTTTAAATGATGGTTATACTTTTTCTCTTGTGTTAGGGGGTATAAGTTGATGGCTTCTTCAGATTAGTTTGGGTCATTTTGAGTGGCCTTGGTTGCTTTTCCAAGAATTTGCATAATAACTGGGAACACCCCAAAACATCATTATATAACATAACTCCCAACTGAGCCAATGGAATAGGACAGGAAGATAAGCTCCATGGTGCACTTATCATTATGTGTAAAAGATATCCAAATAGTATTATTTCTTTTTGAGATATGGCAAACAAGCATAGTTGCATAATAATTGGGAATGCAGTGTATACTCTGACCATCTGACCCTGTTGAATTATTTGTCATTCATAGCAATACTGTAGAACCCAGCAACCCAGTAGTGTTGGTATTCAAATTAAAGCTCTTTCCTGTTTAATAAGATGGAGCAACTACTTAAATTTGCGTACCTATTTCCTAAGTAATGTTATTGCATACCACGTCTTACCTAAATGATGTAAAAATCGGGCAAAATTTGTTCCTTTAGGGGAGCCCTGTTGCTTGAAATGACCAAACACAGCGGAAATAGAAATGGATTTGTAAAGAGCATCAATGAAATAAAAATTAACATTATATTAGTGATAGGAGAACTTCCTTCACCCATCACCCATAAAACTGGGTTTTTGCCCATTGAAATTCAATGTTATATTTCAATTTGCGGTAAAACTCTCTAAAATATATCCAATTTGGTTCAAATTTTTACTGATTTAAAAAAAAAAAATTTTGGAACATTTTTAGGGGGTGCCCTATACAAAATTCAAAAGTTTATATTTTTTGTGTGAAATCTACATCACCCAACTATGTATTATTCCATATTAAAAAAGGCTTTTGTGATGATATGAAATGCTGTCATATAATCCAACCATACTTCTCTAACACTGAAGTTTGACTACAAACTGAGCTTAAAGATATTCTGTTGTCAACCTTAATAGTTGCAAAGCAAGGTAGCTGTATTTTACAATTTCCAAATGCATCTGGTTTGTTTCACATTTCTGAGTTACATGACATTCCCTCAGAAAATGTTTCCAAATTTATCCGTGTACTGAGGTCAAGATGGGTGTTTTTTGTTTTTTGGGCTTTGCTTCAAAATAGCAATCTATTTGGGTACAAGGTTCTTTTACTGTCTGTTACTTTGATATAGAAAGATTGTGGACCAGTTCACAGCGGAAAATGCACTTTGTGACTCATTATAGCCGATGAAGTGTCATCTCTCTGCTTTCAACATGGGAAACATAGAGGCTTTCTGACTAGTCATGATCAAGAGAAGGCCATTTGATTTGTCATAACTGATTTTAGAGTGAAAATCAGATGCATTATCCTTTCGTTTGGCTATCACCAACAAGGGGGATAAGTCTCCTTAAATCAAATTAGCATAGAAAGTATTGGGTATGATCATGACAAATCATCAGCATGATGACACACAAAGCGCTATTTTCACAGTGCAACAGTCCACTTTTTTCTATATCAAAGTTACAGACTGTAATCGTCTGATCTTTTTGTTTTGTACTGAAGATGACAAGCACCAATGTCATGTCATTTTCATTATAATGATTTGAAGTGATAAAATTTGAGAATGAAATATTACAGCACCTACTACTAGTCCAAAGTGAGACATCATGTAGGAGTACATATTTCATGCATATTGAAATTGAGATGATGGTGTGAACTTCATCTGTTACTCTTGAAAGTGTTGTATGATTTATCATTATGTATAGGCCTACCTCTGGGGATATTATTGTCATTATCATGGTTAGATACCACTGGTACCATCGGCGACTTCTGCATTTGACAGGACAGCAGAAATCGACATGTACACTGGGGGCTCTCAAGTGCATTTGACAAGTGCTCCACCTGGAGTATGAACTCTTTGTAGTTTTGGCCAAAGTGTCAATAACTTTTTCCCGAGATTGGAACAGTTTTTATGAGTTTATTGAGTGTCTAATTCAACTGGCGTGTCGAAATCAACTGCTGTATATGTTAACAAGTGGTTTCATAGTTTCCAGTTGTCCAGGACTTATGTTTTTTAGGCTTAATGTCAATATATATATAGCTGTATTGCTCTTGGCATATATTTACACATACTTTATATTGTCTTGCATTACTAAAGAGGTACCAAACAATCGGGTTATCATTTTTACTTTTTGTGACCAGAGTATTTTAATACACCGTGTTCCTACCAAATTCCCTTCCAGGAGTTAAGATTTTGCAAAAAGACTCCAGTGGGTTATAAAAGCAGCAAACAATGATTGCTTGAGCTGTGTAACTCCCTAGTTCAGCATAATAAAAAGTGTGACAACCTGCCCCTGTGACAACCAGCCCCGGTCTCCCCTACAAGATACAACCAAAGTTGTTGTCTGACAATGGATGACTAAATTGTTTCATTGAAATTTGTCATGTAAATCCAAAATGTAATTGTAATGGTCACACATTTATTTCATTTTATCTCACAAAATGATAGAAAAAAAAGACAAATTATACTCAATAAAAGGACAATTTACAATAGATATAACATTTATGTAAGTTTTCATAACAAATAATATTTGTGACAGGGTAAATGGCAGTTGTAAGGAAATGCACTAAAATAAGGTATTATGCAAATTCAATGAACTAACAGCTTTCTTAATGAATCAACATGACATCAATTGCGGAACTTTTTAAAGGTTGATCATAACAATGAAATGACTGAAAATATCAATACTACTGTAAACTGTATTGAAATAACTTGCATACTTGATTGTTTTGCTTTGAGCGAAATTGAAAAATGCAGATCTTAATTCATATTTGGAAAACCATATATATTTACCTTATTATCCTTCCAAAAAGTACGTAGAAAGTGATTTTTTTCTTGTAAGGTGGAAGTGTGACATCATATGGCAGTTCCCATAGGTTAGCATTGGAAATCAGGCGTTCCATGTGCGGTCACAGGTTGTTCAGCCAATCATTGCTCACTCTGCATAGTATGTCATATCAAATCTGTGAGGTAGTATACCAGCATATGACTACATGCCATGTGTGTAAAAATGAAACACATTCAGTTGTGGCCCGCAGTGCCACATCCAGAAATCTCAGGCCTGAGGGGGGAGGCATGCCCCTCAATGTTGAACCAAGGGCAATTGCTCATGATTTCGATTTAGGGATTGATCACAGAGTTGATCCTCCCTCCCTTCCCCGGAAGAGTTAATCCATCCATAAAAAATTTGCAAATGCGTATCCCCTTCATGAGACACCCTAGCTGTGCCACTGGCAGCAAATAGTAAACAACATTCAGATCAGGCAGCTTATGAGTGACAGTTGTTTATGGATTCACACAGCTTGTAATCTTCTTCTTTCACTCAGTCATGGTTCATGGCACTGTCATACTATGTCACATACCATATATGGCAATTCTGTACACTACATCATGTGCCAACACTACATCATACGCCACACCTCAGCCAATCACGATGCCCCATCTGTGTAAGGTCACATACCAATTTTGCTAGATTTTTCAAATTTTACATACTTTTTGGAAGGATAATAATCCAAGACTATCATCCAAATGAAGGAATATCTGAAAAGTGAAATTGAATTTCAAGTTTTTATTTTTGCGTAAGAGACCGTTCAGAATTTATGACTGGGGGGGGACGGGAGTTTTGCTGGAACTTACCGTCAAAAATTGATACCCCCCCCTTGAGTTTCATACGGATTTTTAGTACCCCACCCCTAGGTTTCACGCGTATTTTTAGTACCCCCCCCTCAACATACAAAGCCATACACATATATATACTGTTATACATGGCCACATGTACAGATTCGCGTCATTTCGTGGACTTTTGCCTATAAAAAAGTCCAAATAAAATGAGTTTATGCATGTTTTTTAAAAAATTTTCTTTTGTTAAAAATGTCTTACCTCCCCCTTGGAAGTGTTGTCAAAAATTAATACCCCCCCTTGAAACACGTGCGAAAAGTTAGTACCCCCTCTGCCAAAACTTCCACCCCCCCCCAGTCATAAATTCTGAACGGTCCCTAATACAGTCTGCTCGGTCACATGTACCATAAGGTACTTTTGGTCTTGTTGGTGGTACATTTATGTTGATTCAGAGTATTTGATAAAAAGTAAGATATCCATAATTGTGACAATATCATAGTGCTAGGCCCCAGGAAGTAAGTTATACACAGCCAGTTGGTCAAATCGCCCAATGTCATGAAATGCTGTACCATTCCATTGCCATGCAGTTAATACACAGGCTACAGCATCATGCAATGGCCATCGGAAGAAACAATTCATCATTAATGTTGCCAATTATTTAGGTATATTTGAATCTATTTGTTATTCGTAATATATAAATAAATATGTAGCACCATTTCATTGATAACATTGAATGGGCACTTGTGTAAAGTATGTTAGTCTTTCTTGCGTCAACCAAAATCTTAGATTTGAATTATGAATGTACTGAGTGGCAAGACATATTGTTCATCATGCCTTCACTTGCAATTCCTTAACACATGGGTGCTGGGCACATGTCTTCAGCAAATTTCCAGTACGTGATAGTCTTTGGGCTGCTGTACTATATTGGAAGAAGAATGGTTGCTGCTCGAAGTGGGCTATCAATCGTTTTCAAGTTGTGGATTACTTGAACTTGGTGAGAGTCACAATGAGCGCTAACCGCAGAATAACTGGTGACAGTAAATATTTCTATCACTGCTTCTGAGGGCATGGGGTTTACTGCTACTGTTCTGCTGTTCCCATAGTGGAAAAGGTAACCGGGAGTGAGTAAACATTTACTCAAGTTGTTTTAAAAGGCTACAACTTAGTTAGGTAAACATTTACCCTAATGTATCAAGTCAACATTTACTAGATTGGTTGAACCTCAGCAAAAACCTTTTACTAAATTTGTGGGAAAACATTTACCTTAATCGGTTGCTACTCAGCTGTGACCATTTTTAGTAAAAGTTCATCCCGAAAAGTTGCAGGTGTGTAGCAGCAGATTGCAACTTTTTGGGTTGAACATTTGATGAAAAAGTTGAGTAGCTCCCTGGTTGAGTAAACATATTCCAAAAATGTGTATAGTGTACCTTTGAATTCCATTGTTTAATTTTTGTAGTAGAGAAAATTCCCTCACAACAATTATAGTGGGATTCAGATGTACAGTGATACAGTTATGCAAAGAAGGTTGTAGATAGCCATGAATGCATCTTTGGGGTTCGAGCATGATATGACAGATGACGAGAAAATGTGATTTTATTTCTCGACCTTCTTCTTTCAGTTGTTCAATCATCTTAAGAAATGAGTGATGGCTTTTAAGATATTACACTAAACCACAAAGTCTGGTTCATGAGAAAGCTTAGAACTGTGGTCAAGAATGACTTGCTAAAAAATGTATGAAACTACTGAGGGACAATGTCATGTGTGGCAGTGAGTGAATGGTACAGAATTTGAGGATGAAGATAGTTGAGCCCTTCACCGCCAGGTGTGCTGCAGTGCATCTGTGAGCAGTGAGCATGTAGCAGCATTTGGTTTCGTAGTAAATGAATAAAGAATAAACTTTATTCTAAAATGACAAATATGGTGAAACAATTAGCCTATGATAGCGGTTTAGAGGTTGCCAAAGTATTACTTGTGTAGTGTGATTATTGAAAGCAGCGGAATATTTTTTGTAAAGAAAATGTAATGTCTGGTTTGGGAGCTTTTGAGAGATCCATGCACTCCTGTTGGCAATTTTGAAGTGGCATAGAACTCGTAAATAAGAGAGCATTAATAAGGGCATAAGCTGGTAGAAGAAAGGTTGGAACGAAAAATAAGGATAGGTGGATAGTTTGGGTGAGTAGGATGGCCAGGGAATGTGTGTAGAGCTTGCCCAGCAGTGATCAAGCAAGCCAAGATTTAACTACAATATTAGCCGGTAGGGATAGGGATTGTTTGCTGTCAGTGGCACAGCTGGGATGTCTTAAGAAGGGGATACTTTCGGGGAAGGGAGGATCAACTCTGTGATCACCATATTGAAATCATGAGCTATCTTTGTTGTGTGCCCTTACTGAAGGGAATGCCCACCAGGCTCAAGATTAACATGGAAGAGATAGAAACATTACAGAGCATTGCATTTTCACCACATGTTATGCCCTCCAGGCCAGGTTTCATTTTACGCATAACATGTCATATGCTGGCATGCTGCCTCACAGATTTATATGACATCCTATGCAAAGTGAGCCGTGATATGCTGAACAAACTGTGACCTCACATGGAACACCTGATTTCCAATGCTAACCTATGAGAACTACCATATGATGTCATGCTTTCACATTACAAGAAAAAAAATCACTTTCTACATACTTTCTGGAAGGACAGTAATCCGTTAAGATAATAAATGATGTACTTTTAACTATAGTCCTATCACACAAATCATGGGAGAACAGAGTGAATATTTCTGTACTATCCAGGATTTTTTTTGTTCGTAGTTGTTTTATGTGGCAATGACAAAGAAATAACAAAAATTAAAGATTTTCTAAACACATTAACAAAGAATATATTAATATTCATATATATATAAATACAAAATTAGCTGAACACTTGTCAGAACACAGGTATTCACCAGGTGTTCTCAGGGTGTTCAGGTTATGAACACCAGTGTCAACATATTTACACTGTTGTCTCTTTCACAGTATTGAACACTTTCAGAATACCAGTGTTCAAGCTAAAGAGCTTCTCAGAACACAAGTTGAACATTCAGTGAACATGGATGTTCTATGCCAACTCTTCTCAGGTATTCAAATGAGTTCAATAATACTTCCAGACAGAGGTGGTAACACTTCAGGTACAGATTCAAGACTAAAGTTTATGCCCAAGTTCACAAGCACATTCAAAATACAGTGTGGCCAGGCCCTGGGCCCTTGGTCTTAAGGACCAATCACAATCCCAGCAGGCCTGTGACATCACAAGATAGTCAGTCATGCATGCATCAATGTTTAGGGTTAAGTCTGGCTTCAGTGGCCTGTCTCCTGGTGGCACCAAAGACTCTTAGACTACCCTCTTCTCACCAGAGCCCCCCGGTGGCCAATTCAAGACAAACAATAAAGAGATATGCATCTAACATACCCCCTCACCCTTCTTCTCTACACAAAGGCAATTAGCAATCTACTAGACACATTATACTTGACCCTGGGGCTATGGGTCACACTGCCCTAACATAGATATAGATAGCTGATAGTTCTGTGTGGGGTTTTAACATACAACACTGACACTAGATAATAATAAGCATTGATAACAATAATTACAAACAGTTCAGACCTCAATTCTTTACAACCTGTATATCAAGGATGGTAAATCCATCCACTTTTGGCTAAAACTATATTTCCATGAAAATGGTAAAAGACACAAAAAAAATCAATCCATTGGAAGGGGCATATTCCCTCATATCATCAGCATCCAAAAAATTTAAATATCCAAATAATTTTGGCTCAAACAAAGATTGAAGGTCAGGTCACTTAAATCCGTCCATCCTGCTGCTAAATCCGTCCAGCAAGGATGGTAAATCCGTCTACTGGGCATAATACAGTTCTCAACTATCATATCTCATTATTTTTTCAAGTTTCTGCAATTTATTAAGTCTAACAAAGGTTTTTGTGTCGATTTCAGAATTATGATTCACTGATTGTACTTATAATAGAATACCTAAATAATATAGTTTAAGTTAACTTTGAATAATTGAAAATGACCGCCTCAATTACAATTAAATAACCTTTTAATCCAACCAAAGTGGTATAACTGTTCATATCTAATTTCTGAATCAGAAGAATGCCATTTATAATTATTTAAAGCCATAAAAGTTTTTTTAAAAGTTCATTTAATGTGGGTGGACGGATTTACAAACCTCCTGTCAAGTAGTGTTTCCAATGAGTCTCGATCGACACCTCTCGAGAATGGTTATGGTCTAGTGCACGAGAATCGAGAATTTCTCGAGAAATCTTGGACACTGTCCTGCCATTGGCACAATGATAAAACAAGAGAGATTTAATCTTGCAATGGATCAAATTTTTGGCTTTTATGATATCTTTTATAGTTTCAATGTTAATCGGTGTGTTTTGTTTCCTATAAATCACAGCTAAACATCCAGATATTATACAATTTTAAAAACATTTGTACAGGTTCTACTTCAGCATTTATCAGGTATACAATGGGGATTATCATCAACAGATATTTAAATTGAACAATGGAGCAGACTCAGACTCAGACTCGTTTATTTTTTGCTCATACAATATAAATAACATATATTAACAGTACACAAAATAAGAAAAGAGCAAAGGGAATCCTCGATGGCAAAAGAATTGTCGAGAAAAGTATCCAGGCACAGCAGATGGCAGCGTACTTATCAATTCAACATGACAGGTAAGAAAGAGACAAAAAAAAAAGGTAGAATCATTAAACAAGTAGAGAAACTAAAACGCAGTTTTAGAGCTGACGGGCTGAGACAAGAGGGTCTGCAGCAGTGAAGAAGGGACTATCTTGTAATCAATCAATTTCTGTTACATATATAACAATGAAGAATTAAACAATGTGGATCATAATTATCTAATAATTTAATTTTGATGTAGTTTTTGTATCCATAAAAACTATGTGTAAAAATCTCAGTCTTGAAATTTTCTTGCATGTCATTAAATAATTTCGTAAATTTGTATTTTATGCCATTTCTTGCAAACTCATGTCTCACAGCAAGTACACAATAACAATAATATCAAGCAAAACAAAACAACAATCCAATGCTTTGTAACCGTTGCAAACATAAACACATGAACAACACGTCAAACAATGATCAACACTTCAATTCTTGAGAAACGCTCAGCGAGATGAGAAAATGCTGAGTCATTGCTGATCTCGAGACTTCTCGAGAATTCTCGCTCTCATTTGAAACTCTACTGTCAAGCCACTTTCAAAATATTGATGGTAATTCCATCCACCTTTATTTCAATTGTATTCCAAATCATGGTGTCACAATTTTACAAATCCTGCAAGAATCATTTAATTTTGCATCTTATTCAACGATTTTTACCTTATACATGTTTGTTTATTGACAGGAATAGGCCAATAATATTATTAAGTCCCACTTCTGTAATAATCAAAAATGGCTGTGATGACGTCACAGAATTTGATTGTTTTTTATTCTTTGTTGTTTAATGGACCTGAAATGTGATTAAAACACCTTTTAAAATAATAAATACGGCAAAATTAGTTTAAAAAGAGTTTCTCTTGCTTTCAAAACTCACACAATTGTATTAGATGTCTTTATATAAGCATACAGTAGGGGTGGACGGATTTACCACCCTGGACGGATTTGCCATCATTGACTCTACATCCGACTGACTTTTTAAAAACCCTCTTGATGTGGATGTTTAAAAAACCACAATCTAAGAATCCCCTTTGGATTAAATAAATCCAATTTTGATTTTCATATACTTGCAGTGTGAACCATCAGTGTTTTATCATCAAGCCTATGAAGGATTAATAAGCAACTATTTATGGTTGCGTACAGTTTCATTACTGGAATTTTATAAAAATGTTTCTTTTTTTATTTATAATTAACTTTCCTGGAAATTGGAGCAACCACTTCATGTCTATTATTGAACTATTTTTCGTTGTTTGAACATTCCGTCCCTATGGGCACATCTACGTTGTAGCAACGTTGCAACAATGACGCCCTGTTCGTCAAATGACTACGAATTATTAATTGGTCGAAATAATGTTGTCACAACGTTCTGAAGCAACATCAAAGATATGACATAAGCATGTGCCATTGTGGTGACGGTTTACGTCGTGTGCCCATTGGGTTTAGGTTAATTCTATTTAACCGTTTATGGTTTATGGAATAACCTAATATTCTATTAGTTGGTTTTTTACATAATATTATCCGTCTTTGGCTTTTAGAGAAACCAAGTGAAGTGAATATTCGCTCTTTTGGGGCTTAGCAATTATCCATAAGTGGATTTACAATATTCCAAGATGGAGAATATCTTAAACCAAATCTGGTTTTTTTAAGTAACAAATTTTAATTTTTTCATCATTTCTTCATGGATTTCATAACCATATGTAGAATTTTTTAAAAAGTTGTACTGCCTTGCTGAATAACCATGAATAGATTTTCAGATGTCCACCTATGATATTTCACCTCACCATTGGTGTTACTTGCAAAAAAAAAGTATCTTGTTTATTGACAAATTTTATCCTTTTCAGAAAGAAAATAAAAAGGCATTTGACTTATTATACTCATTAATTAACTTAATATCTATTTATACAATTTTTTTGATACAAGGGCAAAATAAATAAGCACAAATGCAGAGTGGTAACTGTCTGTCTAATTTTGAGATGACCCAGGTAACAGTTACTGTGGTTGATGACGAGGTTAATTGCTTGTAAATTGTGCAATAAAACATACACAGATGTAGTAGGAATTGATGAGGACGGAAGGGGATTCATAGGGAGATTATTATATATTGAAAAATTGTCATATAATTGAAATCCTAGGTCAGGAGAACAAGAGAAAGAAGAATAAATATGACAAGATACATTATTGAATGAGCTAAACTTTTGCAGGCGACTTAAATTAGGCCTATTATTACAGGTCTCGTAAAAGTGTGCCATGTTCTTTTCAACTGCCACAGTGCTCTTGTGATGTCAGTATCAGCATAATGATTTCACAGTTGGTATATTTGCAGTTTCAGCTGTGTCACTTGGAACCCATACTGATCACACCATTACAAATTCTCACATAAAGTGTGTAGATTGTTGCTCAACATTGATTATTCAGTTTGATGTTTTGAATAAATCCAAAAGTTACAATATCCAGCTATATATAATGCATGGATTTTGTGTATAACTGCTATCAGTTTTAGCGCTTTTACACCAAACTAATTCATTCACTCTCACATTCATTTGTTGGTCTGAGAGGTTATCATGTGCTACTCTGTCTTGGCAAAAATAATATACTTAGGAACCATTCAGAATTTAAGACCTAAGGGGGGGAGTTTTGTTTGGGGGCATCCCAATCACTGATTTGCAATAATGTTTATTTAATGATCGAATTCTTTGCCTCCTTGTCTGGCCTTTTCCCAAATTTTTGGGGAGCAACTACCCCCCCCCCCCCCATTTCTCGTCCTCTGGTATGTCCATGCAACACCGCCACGTTCACTTCCGAAAAATCTCCCCATCATCCCCATTCCAGTCATCAATTCTGAACGGTTTCTTAAGTGCAGATCTTACCTAAAAGGCTGAAAAGCCACAAGGTGCTGCCCTCAATGAGAAATTTCACAACAGGACACCATGAATGTCCATGATGGATCAAGCAAGTGGCTCAAACATATCAGTTTCACCTGCTCCAACTGAATCAAACAACCAAGTCAACCATACCAATGAATGCAGATTAATCAATTGTCATTCACACTTAGCCCATAAGCTGGACTTGTTGGTAGCAGTTGGAATCAACACTCAAGCTTGGAGTGCCAATAGTGATGTCAGTATTGCAATACTGACATCATCTGGGCATATATTCACATGGAACATGGCTCACTTATACGAGATCTGTAATAAATAGCATGTAATATCAAAAATAAAGCTAAAACAGATTTTAAAGATTTTATGAATTTGGATACATTCTAAGACCCCACTAGAATGTCTGCCCTAGGTTAGGTTGCCCTAGATACCACAGGGGATTCTGAACAATTTTGATTGTTATATATTATTAATATAAAGGGAAATCACGACATTATGCTTGTTTGGACACCCTGTTTTGAACCTCTTGGTATAACCACACAACACACCTTTTCATTCCACTAAATAGCCACGATCGTAGGAAATGCCCTGAAGAACAAGTCCTGAAAATGTGAAGGTCCTAAGTTTAATAGGTTCGAGTACCTGGCCAGTCAAAGAAGTGCTTGATTTCTTTGTTTTGGCTTGATTTTTACCACAAAGTGACGTGGCCAAGAACATTGGCAAACAATGAACAATTTGATGCCATCGTGGAAATTTTCAACACTGACAGTCCCCACAACAATTTCAATCGAGAGCTAGCCCCTCCACACACAAATTACGCACCTTGTGAAAGTTGTGCCCTTCTTGGTATTCTTTGTTCATGGCATTTTGTCCCAAAAAATGTCCCCAACCTTGTCATGTACCTCCATTTTGGAATAATTTCGCAGCACGTGACGTCATCTAAAACGTCAAGTCGTATTGGCTGTTCAGAGATATTATTCCGCTCTTGTGACATCATAAACGATGACGTCACATATTGCCATTTCTTGCACTTCAAAGAGAGGCTATTCACAAATCTTGATTTGCCAAAGAGACCTGACTGGCCTGGTAGACCGCGATAGCGAGTGAGTTTTACCTTGTTGAAGCTGCCGCTTCATGGCTAAGCACTAGTAAGCAGTGACTAGCTCCAGTATACTAACCTCCACTTTTAAAGTAGTGCTGCCAAGGATACAGAGAAGTAATTGTATGTGTCAGGCAATCTAGAATAGCAATCAAGAATTCACTAATTGCCCTGGTAGCTTTTAGCTTTCATGAGTTAGTCAATTGCAATTCATAATTGCCCCCTTAGGCTTATGTGTAAATGTTGTTTGGAGAAATTTGTATTGTACTTTTCTAAATTGTAAATAAATATTCAGCCAGTAAGGTTTATTGAGCACAGTGAACCAGATTCTCTTTTTTACAAAAAGTTGCCTTCCTATCTTTAGCCAAATAGGTATCAGGAAAAGTAAGGTGCGCACTGGCCCAGCTCTACCATACAGAAGAAAGCGGCATAACTACAGGTGGGGGGGGGGGGGGGGGCACATGAAAATTCTCATACTTTTTCTATGGCTTCTTAAGAATTTGGATTCCCTTGCACAGTTCGAAAACCCATAAACGTCACTCCTGTGATGAGTGACTTAGTATTATAACCTCTGGCATAATTTATTTCTTCATATTGATGTCACAAAATACAATAGTCAGCCTGGTAAATTTCCCCTAATCATCCTAACTTTTGATTCACTATATATGCTTAGCTTAATACTTTTGTACACGTAAATGCCACAATATAGGAGTTGTGAGCAGCATTTTTTGGCCTAAAAGTAAAAGTCAAGTAGGCAAGTTAGTCACTTTTGACCTGGTGAAAGTCAAGAGACAGTATAACTGCATGAAGTTACTAAAGTTAGCAGCAAAATCTGGGTGAAGTCAGTGAGAAGTTGCAACTTCACTTGCATGGGTCTATGGCCTGGACCTGTCAGTCGCCAAAAAATGATTGCTTACTTAAGCAGCCCTTGTTTAGGCCTATAAATTAGGAGAATTGTTGACAATGCTTTTACTTGTTGATATACTTGTAATTCACTCTCATCCGCAGGCAAATGATGAACTTTGAAATTTTGCTATCTATCTATCTATCTATCTATCTATCTATCTATCTATCTATCTATCTATCTATCTATCTATCTATCTATCCATCGATCTGTCTGTGAGAATGGGCTGCTGTCTGTGTATCTGTGTATTTGTGTATACATCTGTCTATCTAGATAACTTTCTATAAGGATTCCTTGTCGGCTGTTTGGTCCATATGTCTGGCGGGCTGTCTGGATTATCTATAGGTCTATCTATTGACCAAGTGTTGGTCATTCATAAAGAATATTATAATTATAACAGATAAATTAACTTTTTTATGGCAAGAAGTATAAAATTCGGAGCCAAAATGAATATACTCAGTTGTTCAGGTTTTAAACAGCATTTGAGGCAATTCTGGACATAACCCTACGCTGTAGTCATTTATTGATGATCAGGCAAATATGGTGTCATCTACAGTCACGCAGTGCACCTGTCCTTTGAGAAGGCCCTGGATTCTTGGGTCAGTTGATGTGATTACCTCACCCACTTGACTAAGAAAGGGTACATTCGTTTCGCTGCTCCAAAGTGCTCTTGGATTGGAGTACTTCACTCCAGATCATTCGTTTTGCATTTCCGGGAGTAGATTAGAGCAGTTTGGAGTAGATTGGAAGTGCTCCAAGAAATTGGGATATCCCATGACGTATGATTGTTTACATAAATAAATGGCACTTCAGAAGCTTTGATTGGTCGCTGATTGCACTTTTTTGATGTGCATTGCTGTAATTCAATTGACTCGATTAAGGCAATCAACTGAAAATGCCACATGGCGTCTTGAATTGCCATTGGCAAGGGAATCCCCACTGGAAGGGAACCCCCAAATAGTGACGTTCCTAATAAGTACTCCTTTTCATTCGATTTGGACCCACCTTGGAGTAGTTTACTCCAGGAGTAGAAACGTCACTTCCTGGAGTAGATACGTAACTTCCGGAGTAGTTAGAGTAGATCGAATCGAATGTACCCAAACTCAAAAGCCGCCATGTCCAGGTTGGTTGCACAAATACCATGGAAGGATTAGCCTGGCCCCTGGGTCGTCCCATTCAAAATCTTGAGATTTCGACTTGGCATCAGGAGAATTGGTCTATATTAAACAGTTTTTCTCCAAATTTAATGAAATTTTGGATTTTGGTAGCCTACATATTTTACTGCTGACGACACCACTTTTGAAAGCATTCCCACAAAGGTTTGTACAGTCAAAATTTATTTTAAATGAAAGAATTGCCAAAAATTTGTGAGAAACAGCTATCAGCCTAACTTTGATGTGTGATGTCACCATTGTGACGTCACCAAAAGTACCTATGACATCATAAAGGTTTGTTGTGACATCACTCTCTCTCACCCAATGAGACGACACCATTTTTTCAATGTATAGAGAAAAAAATAATTTCTTGAACTTGGAACATTATGGGATTGATGGAAAACTCCTACAGTGGATTGGTGCATTCCTGAAAAATAGGAATCAATCAGTGATTGTTGATGGTGAATCATCTTCATCGGTACATGTTGACTCAGGAGTCCCCCAGGGAACGGTCCTTGGGCCGTTGATCTTCCTCCTGCATATCAACGATCTGCCCAGCCTGGTTTCATCTACAGTCCGCTTATTCGCCGACGATTGCCTTCTGTATCGTCAGATAAGGTCAGCAGAAGACCAGGACAGCTTACAACAAGATCTACATACCTTAGTTAAATGGGGTCTAAACTGGGGCATGTCATTTAACTCGTCCAAATGTAACATCTTGCGATCATCAAGGAAAAAACAACCCCTAGTGAAACAATACGAAATTTCAGGCGATGTATTGGAAGAGGTGGATAAGGCAAAATACCTTGGATTAATTATTGATAATGATCTCCAGTGGAACTCTCATATAGCAGAAGTGACCAAAAAAAGTAACTCAATTCTCGGGTTCCTTCGAAGGAATCTAAAAGATTGCCCGAAAGATTGCAAAGTATTGGCATATAAATCTATGGTAAGATCTAAGCTGGAGTATAGTGCAGCGATCTGGGACCCCCATACCCAGAAAAATATCAAGTCCGTTGAAATGATCCAGAGACGAGCAGCCAGGTTTGCTGTTAACGATTACAGACAAACGAGTAGCGTTACAAATATGCTACAACAATTAAAATGGCCTTCGCTTGAAAATCGAAGAAGAGAACTAAGACTCGTACTATTATTTAAGGTGATAAAAGGATTAGTGGCCGTTCCCTCGGAGGATGTGGATATTACTTTTAACAAAAGCATTACAAGAAAAAACAATAACCTCAATTTAAAAGTGTTTGCGCCAAAGACCACACAGTTCAAGCACGCTTTTGCTCCAAAAACTTTTATCGATTGGAATAAATTGAGACAAGACCAAGTCGATGCAGAAACAGTGACTGCATTTAAGAAACTTTTAAGAGACTAGCATGCATTAGCACACCACCCCATCAGCTCGACACTCTCATCATAGAGGACTGCTGATTAAATATCCAGATCCAGATCCAGACAGGGTGAGTGTTCATTTATTTCAACATGTAGAAATATAGAAATAGGTGCCGTCAGTAGGAAATGTTGCATTCTTTCAGGTGGTATGATTTGAAAGAACAAACTTAATATATATTTTGAGTTATCACTATTCTCCCAAACCATGTCTTTCAAATCTCATGATTTTCCAATGGGACGATTCATGACCCCTGTCCCTGGGGTCCAGGGCTTATATGGAAGGATGTGTGAAGTCTGTCTACACTAAACTGGTAGCCACTTTCTTTGAGAAGAACCCTGTAAGGGGTGACCATTTCTTTTCCAGGGGGGGGGGTTGGAGTTTTACTCGGCGTTATTATTTATTTCATGGTAACGGCAGCAGTAGGCCTAATTATTTATTTTGAGGGCACTGCATGAGTCGCCGAATATTCATTCATAAATCAAGCATCACCAGAAATCATTTATTTCAAGACTGGCCAAAAATAATTTATTTAGGCCTATTTCACCAAAAATGCCCAAACTGAGCAAGAAATTATTTATTTAAAAAAATTCCAGCCCTCCCCCCTTTGATATCAAATGGCTGCCCCCTAATTTCTCCTGCCTGCGTTTGTTTGTATTCCTGCTGGATCTCAACCCAAGAGCAGTCAGCAATCACCAACCCTCTTCCAATCAAGGTTGACCACGGCAAAAATACAGCTATAGAAAAATTAATAGAGACCACTTTTGCCTAAAGTTGAGGGCAATGACCTCAAGGTGACGTCATCCTGTTAGTGACGTCATGGTTTTTTCACATTTCTGTTATGAAATGGCGATGTTGATGTGCATGCACATAAACAGTCCCAGATTTAACGATGTATAAACCTATTGTTCTCAACACCAGTCATTTCTGTTTGGCAAAATAACTAATCTTGATTGATTCCAGGCAATTTAACTGTTCCAGTGTCCTTAAAAACGTCCCCCTTTTTTAGACCAATCACAAAAGTCCTAAGAGTCACCAAATTTTTCAAGATGGAGTCCAAGGGAAAGTTTGTGACACCACAAATAAATAAAACCGTGCAGACTGGAATACTGAATGACTGGCAATACTTGAACATGCATTTTTTACATGTATTTAGGTAAGGCCCCAACTCGCTCACAGAATTCAACAACCAGAAGAGTTCAGTTCTCTCAAAAATCAGCCTCAAATGATGAAAAGCCAACATTTCTTGGCCACGTGAGTTTGTGGAGAAGATTTAGAGTCCTCTTTTTGAAGGTCTTTTTGTGACTTTCAAAGAAGATTTGGGGCACTTATCTTCGTCGTAGCCTCATGAAACTTCACACACAGATAGAATAAACATTTTTCTTCATTTTGTCACGTAATATGATCCATAAAGTAGACAAACAGCGTGGCTGGTGCAGTTGATTCAAGGGAAGACTCAATCACAGCGTGATTTCCCTTTATATTATATTATATAAATAGACATAATGAGCTTGGTTCATAAACCCCTGTGCTAGATACCCGTGGTACTAAATATGCATTCATTATCATTTAACATGACCCAGTTTTTTTCACTAAATTTTTACAAATTGAGACGAAGTTAACTCAGTTTTGCCACCCATGGTGCTTTGGATGTTGCAGGCACAAGGCTTTGGAACGAATTGCCTCACCCTGTCAGGAAACCACCGTCACTGGTCATTTCCGAGTCAAAACTTAAGACATAATACACAGTACTGCTATTACAACTGGCATTTTATGTTCTAATCTATATTTAAATACTTTTACTTCCTATTAACACTTTTAATTGCTCATATTTTTAATAGGTTGACTTAATATATCCATTTAAAGCATTTACAGTATTTATAGATTGTATGCTATACAAAATAAATTCATTATAATAATTAGCATTCACCACCACTGTGGTGAATGCTATTATTATTGTAGAGATTTTTATTATTTATCTGTCATTTTTGGTTGAGTTCAGGGTTGTCCTTTTGTGGATGGATAGTACTAGGTGAGATATTATGATCCTCAAAATTGTTTTGACCTTGACCTATTTTTCAAGGTCAGAGGTCACTTCAAAGTTGGCATTTTTGGAGTGCTAACTTCTAAACTAATAAAGATAGAAATGTCTGGATTTCAATATCATTTCACCCATCACTAGGACAAACAATATCAACTATCAAATTTGTCATTTTCGAAAAGGGGTAATTACCCAAACCCATTTAGTAGTTTACCTTTTGCCATTCTTCTTCTCAGAAAACGGAAATGATAGGATGATTCGGACAACTGAATTGTGTTGCTAAAAGATAGTTCTAGTGCTGCAGTAACTTTCATATTGATCACTTAAGGTTTTTTTGAGATATTGAACTTTTAAATTTTGATAATTTCACCAAAAATTTAAAATGGGTTTGAATCAAGGGAAATTCTTGAAACTTTATATTGGAATAGCTTAATGCATAAAAAAGTATGTTGCAAAAAATGAATGACCTTGACCTTGATTTCAGAATTGTCATTTTTATAAATTTGGTCAATTTGCTACAGATGAGGTTCCAGCTAACTTCTAAACTAATAAAGATAGAAATGTCTGGATTTCAATGTATCATTACTTATCATAAGCATAAGCAATATCAATCATCAAGTTTGTCACTTTCGAAAAGGGGTTATTACCCCAACCCATTTAGTACTTTACCCTTTGCCGTTCTTCTCAGAAACCAGAAATGGTAGGATGATTCTAACAGGATTGTGTAGCCATAAGATAGTTCTAGTGCAGCAGCAACTTTCATATTGATCACTCAAGGGGTTTTTGAGATATCAAACTTTCAAATTTTGATGATTTCACCAAAAATTTTAAATGTTGACAATTTTGAGTTTGAATCAAGGAAAATTCTTGAAACTTTATATGGTAATAGCCTAATGCCTAAAAAAGGATGTTATGAAAAATGAAAGACCTTGACCTTGATTTCAAAATTTTCATTTTTATAAATTTGGTCAATTTGCTTCAGATGTGGTTCCAGCTAACTTCTAAACTAATAAAGATAGAAATGTCTGAATTTCAATGTATCATTACTCATCATGAGCATGAGCAATATCAATCATCAAATTTGTCACTTTCGAAAATGGGTAATTACCCCAAACCATTTAGTAGTTTACCCTTTGCCATTCTTCTTCTCAGAAACCAGAGATGGTAGGATGATGCTGATAACTGGATTGTATAGCCTAAAGATAGTTCTAGTGCAGCAAAAATTTTCATATTGATCACTCAAGGGGTTATTGAGATATTTAACTTTCAAATTTTGATGATTTCACCAAAAATTTAAAATGTTGGAAATTTTCAGTTTAAATTGAGGGAATTTGTGAAACTTTACATGGTATTATTCTTATGCATAGAGAGGGAATGTTACAGGAAATTAATGACCTTGACCTTGATTTCAAAATTTTCATTTCTATAAATTTGGTAAATTTGCTATAAATGTTGTTCGAGCTAACTTCTAAACTAACGAAATTAGAAATGTCTGGATTTCAATGTTTTATTTCCCATGATAAGCATAAGCAATATTATCCAAAAAATGTGTTAATTTTGAAAAGGGGTAATCATCCCAATCATTTAGTAGTTTACTCTTTGCCGTTCTTCTTCTCAGAAACCGGAAAAGGCGGGATGATGCTGATAACTGGACTGTATAGCCAAAAGATAGTTCTAGTGCACCAACAACTTTCATATTGATCACTCAAGGGGTTCTTGAGATATTTTACTTTAAAATTTTGATGATTTCACCAAAAATTTTAAATGTTGAAAATTTTCAGTTTGAATGTACATTAATCATTACATTGATCATTTCATTGATCATTTCATTTGAGTGATAAAATGGTGAATGCTCATTCCCAGTTGCACTGGGAATATCTAATGTCTAGTTGATTCTTAAAATTTCATTGATCAATTCATTTAATTGATAATGTCAATTCAATAAGCACTACCATGTCAGTAATCATTTTGTTTAATTGCTAATTTTCATTTCATTTGTTAGATAAATGGTGAATGCTCATTCCCAGTTGCAATGGGAATATCTAATGTCTAGTTTTTATTATTATAGCAGTTTTGAAGTACAGTAAACTCACGAAAAACTATGGTCAAAAATTTCCACAATGAAAAAAAAGCAGAAAAAAAAACTTGGTTTATTGGGGTTTTCTACATAATCAGTTGAATGTATAAAAAACCAAAGGCATTTTAAGGGTTTATTATGGTTGGATAAAAAATCAAATGAGTCATTCAAAATCCAGTCTGTTTAATATTGGTTTAGAAGGGTTTTTATAATAAATCACATGGATATATATGGAATCAGTCAAGATTTAAATGGTTTGACAAAAAACTTGATGGATCTGTAATTGTTTTGCCTTTGGAATTCCCTTAATAAATCAAATCAGAAATAGGCTATGGTGTCAACTGTTGTTGAGACATCGGAGGGGGGGGGGTGGGGGGTGGTCCTAAATACAGTACAGCCCAATATTTTCCGAGCAGATCCTGTCACTTACATGCCAGTGTTGGAGTCAAGGCCAGGACATCCGAGACCAAGACCGAGACCGAGGCATGAGCATCCGAGACCAAGACCGAGACCGAGGCATTGACCCTCGAGACAGAGACCGAGGCATGAGCATCCGAGACCGAGACCGAGACCGGCTGAACAAAAATGATGGTTGACTGCCAAACTACCTTAGCTTGGTGTATTATCGGCATTTAGCCATCGCTTACGATAAGGCTATAACAGTACAATTAGAGATTCACTCAATGACTCAAGTATAACACTGAAATGAAGACAATAAGGGGGCAACCATTACATTTTTAAAGAAAAGGGTAGAGAACTGATCTCACCGGCAATTTTGTTTTTTACGGAAACAGTGACAGATTAGATTTGTTTTGAGTGTGTGAGAACCTCAATAACATTGAATTATTTACTTCTAAATCAAACATTGCAGACTGAGATAGCCCATACACCAGAAATTCATTTCAAGACTGCTGGGAATGAATTAATTAATCTTTTCACCATGACTGGAAAAAATTGTTTAGTTTTAAAAAAAATTCTGAGGCAGCTTATCACTTTCATTACGGGCTTTACTATAACTGCTTAAAAATTACACTTTCTGGAATCTAGATAAATGTAGATAGATACTCTGAATTGCTGGGTTTCAATTTATTGGGCAGTGGCATATTTTTGTTACAACAAAGTTATTTGGAATATCTTTTGAGGCACAAATGAGATTCTGTCGCTAATTTTGTCCAATTCTATTTGTTGAGTTGTGTTTTAAGTCAGACACTCTGGTGTGTGAAGTTAATGATCAGGTACCAACACATCTTCCATTACATGTAAACAAAAACTTTAAAACTTCAAATTGTTATGGTCGAAATTTACATGAAATAATGTTCAACTCAATTAGTGAAGGAAAATTAAAATTCAAAAATATTCAAATAATGTTGGTCAATTTATAATTTCATATCTATCACAAAAATGGCACCGCGTATAACTTGGCACTCAGCCTAAAATAGGCCTAGATACAGACAATCTTAAAAGACAGGCAGAAAATGACTCTATCAGAATCTAATATATAGGATAATAGTTTCCTTGTGTTAGATAAACTGACAGATAATTATACTTAACTGACAGGAAAATTTTGTTTGACTGTTCCAGCAAAATTGTACTTTATTAATTTTGCTGGCCTTGGACTTGCCTAAGGCAAATATCCGAGACCGAGTCCAAGGCCAAGGATTGGTCATCCGAGACTGGACCAAGGTCAAGGCCATTAACACTGTTACATGCCCCTACGCTTCCATGCCTTTGCTCTTCCTAGCCCTCCTTTACACCCATTTGTCACTAAAATGGTAACGGTTGATATCTATACAGATTTTGAAAAATCATTCAAGATTGCATTAAACATGAACATAACAACGATCTTTTAATTATGAAGCAAATTCTTTAATTTATTTTCCATATTTCAGCTAATTTCAAGTGATTCACTTATAAAGTGACCTCAGGGAAGGCAAGTATCTTTCTGAGGGTATGAAATTTAGGGAATTATTTTGGGTTGTATTGTAGATGATTATTGCCAGGTATAACATCTGTTTACTGAGCAGTTAAAATTTTTAGGGATGGTCCAGGAATGGAACCTAGAAATGCTCCTGAGATGGTAGCAGTTATAATGATAAGTGTAAATTACCATTGAAAATCAACGTACACAATGCAGACACCGGCTTCCACAGATTTGTTGACTGCATCAGATGATCATAGGCAACATTATTCGTACTAGTGCATTGACTTGGTGCAAGCAATAATGCGCAGAGAGTGACCAAATTGTTGCAAACACCATATTTTGGAGATAACAAGGGGTGCTTCATAGGAAGAAATATTTTGAAAACTGAAGGCCGTCGAAAATCTCTGTTTCAAGAAATGAAATAGAGACAAAACCACATCTTTCCTGTGAAAACCCAAATAAATTAAATGTTTGTCCTACACTGCAACAAATACTCGAAGAGAACACTACCAAAGTTTTCACAACATATCATCAACCTCAAAGAAGCTTCCGAGAGAAGAATATTGGGACATTTATGAGCTGACACAAATATTTTTAGGGAGAAACACTTCCACGAGCCGAAATGAGAAAACCATAGAGAATTAAAACTTTTCTTGTCCCGTTTTATATGTCAAAGTGGAAGGAAACAATTGGGGCTTCTTTTTTTTCAAGATATGATAAAATTTGCAACAATGATCGGCATTATCCTGTTTTAGACCCCTATGAGGTCTATACATATGGGCCTGTTATTTGATGAAATATTACTCTAGTATTAAGATGTAGTCTCAAATAATATTTGCAGAATGCATTTAATAATGTAGCATCAGTTTAATGAAATAATAATAATGAATCAAAAACTCTGTAAAAGTTTGTTATATTATACTCCTGTTTTAGGCCCCTTTTCAATGCTAACATTCCATTACAAAGGGTTTATATATATTATATATAGACCCCTTTCAATGGAATGTAAGCACGGAAAAGGGGGCCAAAAGAGAAGTATATATAAGACACTTTGATAGTGGATTTGGTATGCGCTATTGAATAAACGGCATACACATTGTATTCATTTGAAGCAAATGCCATTTATTCAATAAAAAGGCCCTGTCTTATATACTCCTGTCTTAGGCCTTTTCAATGATAACCATCCATTGAAAGGGGTCTATATAAATAAGCCCCTTTCAATAGGGTGCATCGTCTGCCACTATATCTTCAAAGCATCATGTACTTTTGCATGATTATTCCTTTGTATCATAAAAGAAGACCTGCAAAATTTTAGGAAAATATTCCAATGCCAAAGGGTGGCACAACAGCCTTGAAATTTCAGAATTAGGTCATATATTAGCGATTCGCGGTAATAAAGAATATTGTCAATTTTTATTGGAATGATTTCTGGACGGCACAGTTAGATTCCTTAGAAAGAGAGCTTTAATTTGAATACCAACCTCAATGGTTTCCATTGAATAGAAGTCGCAATTGTGCCGAGATATTTTCTTTTTTATCGGGTAAAATGTGATAAATCGAAAAAAGGATGTTAATATGACTTTGGGAACTCAAAGAAGTCTACAAAGTGAGGATCTGGTCTACTACATCATTTGATAAAACTTTGATTGCCCTATGGTGTAGTCAGAAGAAAGACAGAGGCAGAGCGACGTCTCAATGAACTGTTGTATTTCTCATATTTACATGTAATTTATGTATATTTGCACATTTGAATTTGATGAATAACTATCCAGAAAAAATATTTCATTTTCTACTTTCTTCAGTGAAGTGTTCCTTATGTTTTATTCTAATGATTACGTGAAAGTTAGGCAGAAGTTGACCTTTTCAGTAAATTTTTCGAAACATTTTTTCATAATATTCAAAACTTCGAGGTTCCAAAAAACTCAAGCACGAAAATTTTTCAGAAATATAGCTTTCTACCATTCAAATTAAAGAAAATTTTCTTCTCAGAACAATGGTATATAAATTCAAATCATACATAAGTTAGATATGGCTAACCGCGACTTTTAAAAGCATCATTTTTTGACAATTTTGGACTAAACTTTGACACAAATCAAAGTGCCACCCTATGGCCACATCCGATCTTATTGAAATTTTGCACAATATGTTTCTATGGGCAAGGGAACAATATGGCAAAAATGCAAATGAATATGTCAATTTTTTCATTTTTAAGGGGCAGACGATGCACCCTACCTTTTAATAGAGCATTAATATAAAATAGGAGTATATATATATATAAAAGACACTTTCATACAAACTTTCTGTACTATATTATATTTTTATACATAATTTTATTTTACTTATCCTACTTGCCGAATGTGAAATAAAGAGGGTGATTTTTGATGGGGCTAGAGATAAAATGGGGTTTAGCATTTTTTGGGGGTAAGACTTAAAGAGTTGCCATCATATATTGAAATAGGGTTTATATATATAGGCCCCTCTATATAAGTCATTCACATTATGAAGGGTCTATATGAATAAGCTCCTTTCAATGGAGCATTAGCATTAAATAGGGGGCTTTAAAAACAGGAGTAAATATAAGACACTTTTATAGTAGATTTGGTATGCATTATTGAATAAACGGCATACACATTATGTTCATTTAATGCAAATGCCATTTTTAAAATAAAAAAGCACTCTCTTATATACTCTTGTTTTAGGCCCCTTTTCAATGATAGCTTATTACTTTATAAAATTTGAGAATTAAATATAGCAGCACCTTCTATTCGTCCAAAGTGAGTCACCATGAAGAAGTATACAGGAGGTGTTCAACTTATTTTGACAAAAATGAAAACAGCCATAAAATAGAGAGAATTTTTGCCGTTTTAAGCCAAAATTGCTGTGAGCGATCAATATGACTCTCATCTTTCATGTCCTATCACTTAAATATCTCAGAAATATCGGAACCGTTTCTAATTGAATTTTGTTTGGAAGGTGTGGCAAAATACCTTTTTAGGGGCGGTCTCACTGCCTCAGGCATACTTTCTTGTGTCATGGGAGATGATTATGGTATTTATTTGAGTTAATGTTCACTGTGAACCACTGCACAAAGAAACAATTGGATGGCACCCATGTAAAGGGTTTCAAAATTTTAATTCCCTGGCCATGGTTCAGGGCCATATCTGGGGTGATAAACAAAATGAGATCAGTGACTAAGTTCTATGATCGGTTTATTCATACAAAGATGGCACAGCATTCCAGTAACAATACAGGAGGTGGACACAAGTTTATACATGACTTCTTAAAGTGTAAGTTCCAAAAATGAAGCCGAAAATAACAGTTTTGAAAAAAAAGTGTGGGAAAACAAGGAATCTTGAATCTTTCCTCCGCCTGAAACTGTTAAACATTGGAACATAAAAGTTTTACACTGAATATAACTAAGCTTCATCTTCACGACTACACCAATTAATAAGGGGTTTTCAGCATAAAAGAAATTTACAGAGTGCTTTAATGTTAGAAGATCGAAAAGTTCAGCAATCCAGTATAAAAATTTATGCATAAATATTCCAATTATTTAAAAAAAAAAAATTAAATTTCACTTCTAGAAATTAAAATTGGATAGCCCAATTCCTGCATAGCATAAATCTAAAATCTGTTTAAGAAAGAAATTTTCTAAGTTCTTTCCACAGAGAGAAAAGCGATAGTATCCATTAAAAGACTGTTCGGGGGCCATGGCACCAAAATCACATTCAATATCTAAAAATAAAGCAAGCGGTATTGCTGTACCTCGTTGGATAGGTTACCAAAGACCCTCTGATGAAGTCTGAGAAGTTTTCGAAAAATTGGTATACCTGGAAAGAATTTGCAAATACATTTCTAACCACCATTACTGGCCGAAATATTGCTCTCAAAATTGATGAGAGGCCTGTCTCAGGAAAAGCTGAATAAAATTGTGCAAACTGTTGCAAAATAATTTAAATTTATGTCTTGTATTGACAAGACCTATAGTTAACCGCTTCTGTCATCAGACAAGAAAGAAGTAACATTTGTCAGTTGAACTTTTTGTCAAAATAAGTTGAACCTCTTGTATATTTCAGATGTATTGAAATTGTGATGATGTGAACTCCATCTAATACAGTAAAAAGCAGCACTTGTGTGATTTAGTATTGTGTAGGCCTATACATCATGGTTAGATACCACTATGTGGTTTTATTGTTCACTGTCAGCCAAAAAGGAGTAAAAGTACTCTTTTAAAGGTGTTGGAGTAGGAGTACACCCCTCTGACGTGAACTCTCGCTCACCAGAGTAATGATAACTCCCCTAGATAATTCTGTTTTAGCAAGAGGGTGTTCTCTGTAGTCCCTGGGGTGTGTCAATGACTCTACTCTCCAAAGCATAGTGGTGTTACTCCCTGAGGTGTACATGTGTATGAGCAAAGGAGTAATGCCAACTCCTGTGGCAGTTGCACTGACTGGACACTCTGACAGAATCATCATGGAAGGCAGCATGTTTTGCAGGGACAGTATAATCATGTGTCAATTCAGCTACAAAACAGCATTGTGCATATGCAGAAAATACCATAAATAGTAAACCCCTTAAAAAGGAGCAGATTTTGTGAAGAGCCTGTTGCCGGACATTACTTCATGTGTCTCAGAGATAGAGTAAGTAATAATTTTTCATATATTATATTTAGATATTCGGTGTCTCTTTATATTAAATATTCAGCCTTATTGCATTCTCTACTCTTCAATCTATATTTAATAATGATTGCAGTTTTGTTTGTATAAAAGTATGACATTAATAAAATATTTAAAAAAAAGTGTAAATAGAAATTGCCTTGGGGGACTCATAGTGGAGGTGCCACTGCAGCGAACGCATGGTAATTTGCTTCTTTTTGGAAAGAATAAAGAATAAAAAACTTTATTTAAAGTCGGTATGGTTTAAAAACAACAATCAAACATAAGCGTCAAGCGCTTGTAATTCCGTTATGGTTGAATTGTTATTCAAGACTGAAAATATTCTTATTTCAGACTCATGCAGGTTTGTAGCATTCATCAACCTGGTTCCACAGTTGCAAGATAAGGTTGACTATGTCCTGGATGGAGAGGGGTAGGCCTACATACCATCAATGCACTCTCAGCTATTTCCTGGAAAGAGGTGTTGTACTTCATGAAGAGTGAAATTTTTATTTTTTTGAAAAATATTCCTGTGTCATGGACAAGGAGTCTCTTTGAGGCATTTGATATACTGGTTGCTTCATTCTACACCTTTAACAGTGCCTTTTCTAAAAAAAAGATGAGGATTCAAGAGTTTTTCTGCAATGTCCAAGATTGCAGCAAGCCTGATGCAGAAGAATGTGACCTGCTGGAAAAACTGAATGTACCATTTTGTTCTTTGAATAAAGACGATGTTCATAATTTGAAGTCCACTATGGGCATAAACTATTTTATTAATTTAGTGTTTTGAAATGTGCTGTATATTCTTTTGTTGTTTTGTAGGTCATAGGAATTACTATAAACATAGCTATTTAAACAAATTAATGTATGGTTTATATTTTAGTGTATTCAATCTGTGTAATATTGACAATGTGTGCAATAAGATGACATCTATGTACAAAGTAATATTCCATGTAAAGTATGGCATGTATCATTTTACGATATTATTATATATATGATGTAATTGTTTTATTGTTTTATTGTCATCTATGATCTCCTCGTTGTCATAATAATACATGAAATCAAAGTACAGATGTCAAACACAATTACTGCCAGTGTCACTTTCAATTTCTTTTGACAATAACAATATGTATTAATAATTATGGAATGAAGATGTTAACTAATTATGTCATTCATATTTTTCACACATGTTGAGGTCTGTTATATGGTTAATGTTACTAACTGCGGTCCCTCTTAAAAGTTCTCTTTATGCGTTTAAATATAGATGTGAAAAGTAATTGTTTCTAGTTGTTACTTCTACTTTTAATTACTTTAACAATGACAATATATCTTTTATCTTTTTTATGAGTTTTTTTTAGTTCTTTGTTGTGACTTATCGTATTTTGGAATAATTCTATCATCTGTTTATAGTTTTAATTACCAATGACACATGTCAAACCGTATTGTTGCTTGTTGTTACAATGCATGTACTTTTAGTTTCTTTGGTCAATAAAAATGTGTTATTATGCTATTCGTTTTTAATTGTAACAAGCCATGTCTTATGCTTCATGTTATTTTGGAATATTAAAGTCTGCACAGTATGAAGTTGATGTACTTTTCTAATTATGGAAATAAATTACGTTTTAGCTACATAATTTATAAATCAGCTGCTAATTTATTTTTTCTACTATAGGCAGTAGAGCCACAACATCTCTGGAGGTAGTACCGGAGTATTTCGCCTGAGAGAGTTGACCTAACCTGCAAGAGGTGTATATATTACTCTCTATGGTGTTAGACCATCAATATATATAACACCACAGTAGTAACATAGTAATTTGTAACACCCTAGGAAATATTTTTAAACCTCAAGAGGTATACGATGAGGCAATAAAATTACGCCTAGGGGTGTATTTCTATAGTCTGCAGGATGTAAAAACAAATTAGCATAAGAAAACATAAACACCCTATGGAGTACACTAAAACTCTCAGAGGTGTAACACACGGAGTCATGCATTACACCTGATGGTGTACTATTTATGTTTCAGGGTGTTTATTTACTCCCTGGGTTCTAATTTTTGGTCCCTGAGTATCCCCACTAAAAGGAGTAACTTTTACCCCTCAGTAGCATAACATATTATGCCCAAGAATGAATTAATATGCCTTTTTGGGTTGTATTCATTCTTCGGGGTGTAATTTTAGGTCCCATTGCTCTACACCCCAAAAGGTGTAATTTTGCGTCCTTTTCGACTCTCAGTGAATTGTCAATTATTCAGAATATTTTGTTTTTAATGTTTAATATGAATATTCATAAGACAGTGTTACTTTTTGGTATACATAGACTTTACATTGTCTTGTCTTGCTTTTTTAAAGGAGGTACCAGATCATTGGTTACACAGCGAGCTTGAACAAACTTTGGGGTTAAAAAAATTGACCAAGAAAACGATTAGCGCAGTGATGTAGAGGAAGGTCAGGCGAATATTTTGATGTATCAAACAAAAAAATCTGTTGGGGATTTTTTGAAATATTTGAGTTTTAAACTTTTTATTTATCACACCCTATTGTTAGCATGGAATCTCCATCTAAAAATGATCAAAACTGCCCAATTTTCCTGTTAGGTAATATCTAAGACAAAAGTCATTATTCACAAGTACAAATATGCAGTCATTGCCACAAGAGCAAGTACATACCACTCATTCTGACTGACAGAGTGTGATAAACCGATAACAGCAAACATTTCTCAGAAAATTTATAAGATATGTTTATTTTCCAGCTGGTCCTCAGTTTCATCATTCTGGTGAATAATTGTAGTAGGATCTACCTCACTTTTGAACTCTATGGTGTATTATTGAGGTTTTTATGTGTTTTTAAAGAAATTTCACCACTGTGAAACATGTACTTTTGCAACCATGTAAAGTGTAGCCAATTTTGAGTGAATCATCAGAAAAGGCATAGCGATGGTGAAAGTGCAAAACCTCATAAGTAAAAAAAAAAGCTGTTTTTCAGAAATTGGAAAAAACTATCACAGATAATTTTTTATGGTAATGTTCATTTATATGCGAGTTAGGCTCTACGTGATTTATAGAAAGTGAGACCCTGTTTTAGCATAATTTTTTGTCATAGGTCATTGACCCCTGCATTGATGCTACCATCAGATATGAATGCAAATGTCGAGTTACAAGGTTTTGCACTTTCACTTTTTGCAAGTTAGTCAAAGTGCAAAACCTCGTAACTCGATCATTTATCACATTTCTAAGCAACTTGCAGCATTGAATGCACTTCCAATCTATAGCTATACAGTAAAAATTATGATTTGACCATAATAAATAACAACTGCTAATTTTAATTAGTGGCTACAATAGCAAGAATGAGGAAAATAGCGATTTTTCTAATTTTCATGCACAATTTTTTTCAATAGCCTACATCACTAAAACAAATATAGGGAGGTATAGATTTATTAATAGGGAAATTTCCTGAGAGCCATAAAAAAGTGCCGCAATCACTGTTTTTCAAAAAAAGTTGAAATATCCAAAAATATGAGCTTCTAAGTTCTGATTTGAGTTACGAGGTTTTGCACTTTCACTTTTTGGAACAAATCGACATACAAGGTTTGGTGATATCATTCTGATACCAGTGTGTTACAGCTTCAAAAAATAGCAAACTGGCAAGGTGACCAATTGACAACATGTATTGGATATTTAAATAGTCATTCCACCCAAAATCTAAAAATGGCAAAATGTTGACATACGAGGTTTTGCACTTTCACCATCGATAGATAGAATGTTTGGAAGCATTTAGTTAAGTATGGAGTAACATACTTGGACATTCAAGTCTTAACATGCAATAGTTGTACATGTTTGTATTAACTATATTTTCACATAATCTACTGAATTTATGCTATTTTTGTTGTTTTTTACAATTAAAGGCTGGTTGATTTTGGATGCCAGATAAACTAGATCAACATTAAACACCCAACATCCATTTTAAGTACTCAAAATACATTAAGCATGAATATTACTGTTTATTTATAGCTTTAAATCTTATTTTTGTCCAATTGCAAAGACTTTTCATGCAATATCAAGGGATTCAACTTCATAGTGAAGCAGATACTTGCAAACATTCTATGCATTCATTGTCTGATAATTTACTCAACTTTGTCTATCCTTTAAAATTGTTATGAAATGCTTGTTTCACAGTGGCAAAATATGTGATAAAATGCACATAAAACCCAACAAAGCCTGTTGCAATGAGATGATGAGACCAAATTTGTTTAAATTATCTACCAGAATTATATAACTAACACAACCTGGTATTGCAAACATTTTCTCAGGCCTTCAGCCAGGAATGTTGGCTGTTATAGGTTTATCACACCCTGTCAGTCTGTATGAAGTGGTCCATACTTTCTGCAGAGACAATGACTGCATACAGGGCCGAACCCATAGCCTCATGGTTGGGGGGTGTAGCACCCTTGGGCCCCCCTTCCCTTGACCATTTGCGCCCCCTTTCAGAAATAACTCAAGGCCTGTCTCAAATATAATAGACCCCCTGGGAAAATATGCTGTTTTATGCTTTAACTTGTATAATGTGTAATATTTGTTGCTTCTAAGTATTTCACTTTACGAAGACACAAGTGGGTGACCAAGTTTTGAAAGAAGTGGTGGTCTATATGCCTAGTTTAGGAGAAATTGCATTAATAGATGTCAGGAATGTTACATTTTTGCGTGACAAAGCAAAAACAGTGCTTATGTATAGTGGTCTGTGATCAATAATTATTTGAATCTGATAGCTATACCATGTTTTAATGATATTATATACAGTTTATAATGGAACATATGTAAGTAAATAAATGTATCTGTCATATATTGAAAATTAGAGCATCGTTCGCAAGCTCATGTGCAAAATACCAAAACATCATATTTCTTAAAATATTAATGTTCAGTGGCACAAAGGAGATAATAACATATATTTTACATGAATGTATACCTTTGATAAAACTATTGGCCTATTACAACATTACTGTAACATTTTTATGCATGCATGCTCCATACTTTGATGTCTGTGCCTGCTGGAACCCAGCTTCCTTACAGTACAACCCAAAATAATGTATGATTACCCCCAGCAGGAAGGACGAATCAGCCACTACTTTACCCTTTCACACCTTTTGACTACCTCTGAATCACTCCCTACTTTTACCTACTTGAAACTACCTTTCAAAATTACATTAAAATCACATTTAAACAACACCAATTCGAACTCAATCACCCCCATTGTCTTTGACTTACCTGATATTTTGCACCTCTGCTAATTGCAGTTACATTGGTAGCTGTCTAAATAGAGTTCTTAATGTAGGTTAAGGTTGTTGTAAGGAGTCAAAGGGAGTAGTAAGGAGATTTGGGGTGGAGAGGAGAAAAGAGGGCAAAATTGGAAAACAGAGGACTTCTGACAGAAAGTTTTCTTACTTTATTTTGGGTTGTACTGTAGTTCTGTCAGGAGTGTTTCGGTAATGCATGTGTTTCATTTGTATATATACACCTGTAGCTAAATACTAATCCTTTAGTTCTAAATTTTCCTACAGGACCAATAATTTATAGGATTTATCGTATCATTTTGAGAAAATATAAGGTCTATACTTTATAAAAACGTATATAACAACTCCTGAACTTTGGTTTTAATTTTTACCTCTCTGTTACACCAGGGGTTCAATTATTTTTGAGACAGGCCTCAACAGTATCGGAAAAAGTGGTTCGTGCGAGCATACGTCCTCCAATATAGATAACAGTGAACCCTCCTCCCCCATGGGCAAATTGTGGTGTATATATATAATGTATGCCCCACAAAATGGAGTTCTCTCCATAAATTGTTATTCCCCCAAGGTGCCCCCAACCTGGGGTGCCAGAAGGATATGCGGGCGGTAGGAGCAAATCAAATTTGAACAACAAAATTTAGATAGAGTGATAATAATATTTTTGAATATATATATGCTCAGTAATGTATGCCTAAATTAATAAAATAAGGCCTGATAATGTGTTTTTTAGCAAAAGGGCACACCTTGCCGCCCTCTCCCCGTCTGGCCAAGGCAGGAGGTGCAATTGCACCCCTGCCCCACAACTTGCGCCACTCCTTAAAAAACACTCACCCTCAAAACAAAATATCATTAAACAACTAAATTTTTCTAAGCTCTATTTTTTCAATAATCATCAAAATCAGGAGCAGACCTCACATATTCTTAAAGACTATACCAGTAGAGTAGGTCGGGGCAAGAAGCCCTGGTTAGGTGAGAGGCCCCCCCCCCAGGGTTATATCTGAACTTACATTTTTGGTGTGTTTATCTATTGATACGATTGACGCTAGAGGCTTTTTAGGTGATGTCATAAATTCTCAGGGCACACAGCACCAAACCACAGTAGAAAATAAAGAAATAAAAAGATGCGCATGGTTTTTGTAACTTAGACTAATTCTTTGAAAGGGGTTGTCAGAAATAACTTTGGAAATATTTAAAAGTATAATGGATATCTGCATTGCTTCACTTTATGACCATTACATAAATATGATTTGGATAATGTTTTTTGCATTTTAGTTCAAAATATAGAGGTCAAATCAAA
The DNA here is from genome assembly GCA_026936325.1 of Platynereis dumerilii. Classification (NCBI taxonomy): domain Eukaryota; kingdom Metazoa; phylum Annelida; class Polychaeta; order Phyllodocida; family Nereididae; genus Platynereis; species Platynereis dumerilii. Next base: position 555,072 of record JAPTHN010000131.1, read on the forward strand.
ATATGAGGGTTTGGGGCGAGAGGCCCCACATGTTATGGGGCATGAGGCCCCCTTCACTGGGGGTCGAAGCTGCTTCAGGAACCATTTAATAATGTGTACTTTACCTTAAATCTTGATAGAATAGCTAATTAAAATAGAAAAAATTTGGCCTGAAATCGAAACAGGGCAAAAAATATTAAAAAATAAAAGTATGAACAGAAAAATTCTGAAAATCAGAAAAATTAATAGAATGCCTTAAAAATGATAGAAGAACCCTAAGAAATAACTTTTAGGCCAAACGGGCTCGCAAAAAAAATTGCCATAGGATTATAATAGGGGGGCTTCTTGCCCGATGGGTGGGGGTTATAGAGTTAGTTGATACTGTGATACAACTTCATGCCAAATTTGAGAGTGATAGTAGCAACAGTAATTATGTTTAAATAGCCAGTCAAAGATGATTTTGAGCACTTTCAACCTCTATTTTGATACTTTAGGAGGAAGTGCTATTTAAAGCTATTTTGCAATGTTGCATTTTTAATGATGCTCAGTGTATTTGGGGCCCTCGAAAATAAATTTGTGGAAGTCAGTCAGGGGGCCCTCTGAAATTCATTTCTCGAGTCGGTGGGGGGAGGGGCTCTGAATTCAAATACTCCTAAGTGGGCCTTATGAAATAAGTTCATTCCATGAAGTAAATTTCTGTGTCTGCGCGGCCGGGGACCTCTGAAAAAAATTTCTCGAGACCATTTGGGCCCTCTGAAATCTAGAACTCAAATATCTCAAAAAATTCCCAACAGATTTTTTCGTTTGATACATCAAAATGTTCATCTGACCTTCTTCTACATCATTGCGCTAATCGTTCTCTTGGTCAATTTTGTTAACCCCAAAGTTTGTTCAAGCTCGCTATGGTTATCATGTTTCTTGATAGCAGCCTACAGACCTTGGAGGGGTCTTCCAATAAATGATTTAAAATTTTTAAAAACTTTGTAAAAATGCCCTTATCGCTACAACCTTTGTGATTATATACACTCTTGCTCATAAATGTGGAATACAGGCACATGTCAAAATGTGAGTAGAAATTGGGTAACACCATTTCATTATGGGAACTGCAAACAGACTTCCAACAAATTTTCTAGATAAATATGGGTTCATTCAACATCACAAAGTGGAAATTTTATGAATTTGGAGAAAATCCTGAAAATTTGGGTCAATAATGAAAATACTGAAAAAACAACAAATATTCCAGATTTTTGAAGGGTTGATATCACATGAAATATTGTTGATACACGAAAATAAATGACAGCGAAAGAATAATTAGGGTCAAAATTAGTTAGTAACATAGTCCATATTGGTTAAATTGACACTATTGTGATGTGACAAACAGTCAATAGCGAACGATAAAAATTTTTGTCAGGGGAAACCATGGTACCATTTGGAAGAACTCTTCATGGGTGTACTTTTCAGTTAATAAAACTGATTCTGATGTTTACATATATCCAAAAATTTTCAAATTTCAAGAAATTTTCAAAATTCTTGAATCATATTTCTTCCTGATTGCATCAAAATTGAGCATCATTCGCGCCAAATGAATTTGTACATCCAAGATATGCATCCTCTACCTTCTATTCCTCAAAATTTCAGAACTTAAGTCCCATTAGAAAGAAAGAAATTCCCAAATTATGACAAAATGGGGTGTACCATTCAGATCATAGTCCTGATTACCCCTAAATGGTATTATTCCCACAATAAATTATGTTACTAACTCATTTTGACCCTAATAATTCTTTTGGTAACAATTATTTTCATGTGTCAACAATATTTGATGTGATTTCAACCCTTCAAAAATCTGGAATATTTGTCGTTTTTTCAGTATTTCCATAATTGACCCCCGTTTTCAAGATTTTCTCCAATTTCATAAATTTTCCACTTTGTCATGTTGAATGGACCTATATTTATCTAGAAAAATTGTTGCAAGTCTGTTTCCAGCTCCCATAACGAAATGGTTTTACCAAATTTCTACTCAGTTTTTGACATATGCCTATATTCCATATTTATGAGCAAGAGTGTATATAATGTATGTTAATAAAATTATATTGTCAGTCTGTCAACAATGGACCTCATATTTTAATAGAATATGCAAAAGCTAACCTGATCCATAACGGTTAGTATAATTATCTTCTATTTGACACTCACCGAATATTTTGTAGGCCGCATGTTGCATCCTTCACACTTGCTTCTCTTTCCTGGAAATATTTCATAATATTCTCAACCTCCCTTGCTGCCTTCTGATTATCTGGTAAATCATAGAATATCACTAGTTCCTGCCACCAGAGGATCCAAGTGAAAGGAGTTAGTTGGTATTTGTCTTTGATGTTAACAGTCTTCTTAGTGATCATTTGAGACATGAGGTTCCAGAGACTGTCAGCTCCTGCATCTGCGTCCAGCATTATTTTCCACAAACCATCAGTCAACAGTTTTTCCATGAAATTGTGAAAAGGAGTTCTTCCTTCTCCATCGACATGATCACAAAGGGCAGGATTCATCTGGATAATTTCAAGACAATTTTTAACTATGAATTCCTTGACTGTAGAAGAAGAATGTCTTGATCCTACTTCAAAAATGTTTGTTGGGACAGATTTGATTACATCATTTACTGTGCATTCCTCTGCTGACCCTTCCAATTTCTTGAATACTTCTCCCAGAAATAGTGTAAATAAGGGAATTAAAGCATCATTTAGATGAGGGCCAAACTGCCTGAGAAAAAGAGAGTAAGGAGTCTGTTGGTTTTTGTCTTTGATGTTTACATTCTTCTCAGTAATCAGCTGAGACATGAGATTCCAGAGACTGTCAGTTCCTGCAACAAACTCTGGCATTTTTGTCCATAAATCATAATTCGAAAGTTCTTCCATGAGGTTGTGAATTGGAGTTCGTCCTTCACCATCAACATGATCACAGAGGACAGGATTCATCTTGATCATTTCAAGACAAAATCCTACAATGAGTTCCTTAACTATGGAGAAAGAATGCTTGGATCCTACTCTTAAAATGTTTGTTGGGACAGATTTGATTACTTCATTTACTGTGCATTCTTTTTCTGTTAACACTTCCAATTTCTTGAATACTTCTCCCAGAAAATGTGTAAATGAGGGAATTAAATCATCATTCAGATTGGGACCAAAATGCTTTAGAAAACGAGAGTAAGGAGTCTGTTGGTCTTTGTCTTTGATGTTTACATTCTTCTCAGTGATCAGCTGAGACATGAGATTCCAGAGACTGTCAGTTCCTGCAACAAACTCTGGCATTTTCCTTAAAAAACATTCTTCAAGTATTTCCATGAGGTTGTGAAGTGGAGTCCTTCCTTCACCGTCAACATGATCACAAGAAGCAGGATTTATCTCAATAATTTCCAGACAGATAATGATAACAAGATCCTTGATGTAAGAGAAATGACTAAAGTATTGATAAGTGCTAAGTGAGTGAGCCTTGATGAAATCATTCAAGATGTTAATCTGAATTTCTTCTCCCTTTGTAACATATTTTGATGCCTTTTCCAGGAGAGTTTCAACTGACTGCATTGTAGTATCATTGAGATTGTGATTAAGCAGTTCAATCACTTCAAGAAATAAAGTGAAAGAAACTGTCCCATCATGATCAATAGGTAGGAACGGGTCGGCTCCTTCTCTGACTAGAAATATCAGAATATCCATAGCATGAAAATCTCTCCGAGAATGACGGTGATCAATAAATTTGGCCAAAAACCTGTAAAAAAGACCATAATTATGTTGTAGTCTGATGATATTGAAATACATGACGTGTCCATCATCAATTCATCATTGTTGAGTGACAATAAGTAAAATTTAAAAAATATGTTTCCACTAAAGATTGTTGGAATTCAATCCAAGTACAAGATACAACCCAAGTTGTTGTCTGACAATGGATGACTAAATTGTTTCATTGAAACTTGTCTTGTAAATCAAATATGTAATTATATTGTTTTCAAATCTATTTCATTTCACCCCAGAAAATGATAGGAAAAAAAGACAAATCATACTCACTAAAAGGACAGTTTACAACAGGAATAACATTTATGTAAGGTTTCATAACAAATAATATTTGTGACAGGGTAAATGGCAGTTTTAAGGAAATGCACTGAAATAAGGTATTATAAACATAGGCTGCATAGTAGCAACCCTTCAGTAAACAATTTTTATATTTTTTTAATTATTTCAAAAAGTATAAAATATCTATCAATCAGACCATCAAAAGCCACATCTGGACCATACAGGCTACTTGTGTACTGAATTTCATCCATGTACACTCAATAGAGGCCGAGTGCTGGCCGGAAATGATCTATCCGCCCGCCCGTCCGCCCGGCGGACGAACAACATTTTTACCCAAGTGATTACAATACCTTCTTCTTACTTTGTTTCTTTATGAATCAACATGACATCAATTGCGGAACTTTTTAAAGGTTGATCAATGATCATAACAATGAAATGACTGAAAATATCAATACTTCTTAAACTGTATTGAAATACAAATGCCTTCGTCATAGAAACACACTGTCCTGCTACCTGAGCTAGTTTCCGTACTTTCACTACGTCTTGTTTTGTTATAGATTGCAAATGTCTCAAAAGTTTTCTGATACGATCATTTTTCACAAGAAGTTGCGGTACTCCTGTACCAACTGAAGTGTAGCCAAGGAAATCGGCTTTCGTATTAAAGTCTAAGTTTGATTTCTCAAAGTTTACCTGCAGACCAAGGTCTTGAAATGTCTGTAATATCAAGTCTTTGTGATCAGTGCAAAGTTTTTCATAATCCATATGTTCCACTGAATAATTTCAAATAATAAAGTACAAAAGTGAGTCCGAATAGAGACATTGTTTGAGTACAATATTTCAACCTTTATTTGGTCATCTTCAGGTACATAATGAGAGGGAATATTGATAGAGGAAGGTTATCACACAGAAAACAAAAACAAACATACATGAAAAACTGTGAAAACAATGATGGTTTACAGAAATTGTCAGGAAAACTGTTAATTACCTAAACAAAACAAACTCTTTAGAGGCTTTTATTCCATGATTGAGGAGTGGGGCCTGCCTTCTGATGGCCAGAGCTTCTTTAAAAAGGAGGAGTGACCAATGTCTGGCACTGTCAATGATTTTTGTGTTTGCAAAGATAGTGCCAGTAAGACCAATTGGTTGGTTACCACAAAGTTTATCCGGAAGGTCAAAGAGGTCAGGTACATGTTTGAAATTAACACAGTTTTGAACATGGTTAAATATTTCACTGTTACCTTTGGAGTTTTCATTGATTCTAGTTATAAGATTTCTGTCAGTTTTTCCAATATAGCTAGCTGGACAGTGGACAACCTGGGCATTGAAATTTGTACACAACAGAACTTTTGTAATCTTTACTAATAACATCTTTAGTACCAGTGAATAGGGCTACTTTAGTGGTCTGCCAGAGAAACTGAAATTTGACAGGCTTGGTTAACCATGCACCAATACGTTTTGTACATTTCTTGGCTATAACTTCACCTTGTCTACCAATGTAGGGGAGGGTCATGAAAATTTTAATGGTTTGAGGGGGTTGTTGTCTTGGACCATAAACTGGAGTGAAACGTTTGATTAATTTGTTACAGGATGATTTTGAGTAGCCATTCCATGACATAAACTGTTACCTTTGGAGTGTTCATTGATTCTAGTTATAAGATTTCTGTCAGTTTTTCCAATATAGCTAGCTGGACAACCTGGGCATTGAAATTTGTACACAACAGAACTTTTGTAATCTTTACTAATAACATCTTTAGTACCAGTGAATAGGGCTACTTTAGTGGTCTGCCAGAGAAACTGAAATTTGACAGGCTTGGTTAACCATGCACCAATACGTTTTGTACATTTCTTGGCTATAACTTCACCTTGTCTACCAATGTAGGGGAGGGTCATGAAAATTTTAATGGTTTGAGGGGGTTGTTGTCTTGGACCATAAACTGGAGTGAAACGTTTGATTAATTTGTTACAGGATGATTTTGAGTAGCCATTCCATGACATAAACTGTTACCTTTGGAGTGTTCATTGATTCTAGTTATAAGATTTCTGTCAGTTTTTCCAATATAGCTAGCTGGACAACCTGGGCATTGAAATTTGTACACAACAGAACTTTTGTAATCTTTACTAACAACATCTTTAGTACCAGTGAATAGGGCTACTTTAGTGGTCTGCCAGAGAAACTGAAATTTGACAGGCTTGGTTAACCATGCACCAATACGTTTTGTACATTTCTTGGCTATAACTTCACCTTGTCTACCAATGTAGGGGAGGGTCATGAAAATTTTAATGGTTTGAGGGGGTTGTTGTCTTGGACCATACACTGGAGTGAAACGTTTGATTAATTTGTTACAGGATGATTTTGAGTAGCCATTCCATGACATAAAAAGTTTAATTTTCTTGAGTTCACATCCGAAAGCATAACTATTAGAGCAGATTTTGAAAGCCCTGGACACCAAAGCTCTGATCCATGCTGTCTCAGTGAACCAAGGTTCCCAACTGTCACTGTGTACATACTGACCAGTATGTGTGGATTTTCTGAATACTGTGGTGCAATCAGACTTAACAAGTATATCAAGAAAATGGACATCATTAGTAAATTCATCTCTCGTAAATTTAAGTTGGGAGTTGAATGAGTTAAGAAGGGTTTGAATTGTATCGAAATCATTAGGTTTGGCAAGGACTAGTGTGTCATCAACAAAACGAACATAAAATTTTATCAAATTTTGTTGGAAAAGATTGTTAACAATTTCTTTCTCCAGCTCGGTCATTATAATGTTAGCTAGGACAGGTCCCAGGGATGATCCCATTGAGACACCATCTGTTTGTTTGTATAAACTGCCATTACATAGGAGCGGAGTCTTTAAACATGTGTCCATTATAAGTTTCTTCATTGTAGTCTTTTTGAGACTAGTTTTGACAAGTTTATCCTTGGACCTTCCGGATAAACTTTGTGGTAACCATCCAATTGGTCTTACTGGCACTACAGTGGTCCCTGCGTTATAAGACCCCCTGTTGTAAGACCGCCTTGCCTTATGTGACCGCCTTCCTCCCGCACTAAGTAGTATTTTTAGTGCATTTTGCACCCCGAAGAGAGACCGCACCCCCACGAGAGACCACTTCATGACCACAGAAGGGGCGGTCTTATAACGCAAGGACCACTGTATCTTTGCAAACACAAAAATCATTGACAGTGCCAGACATTGGTCACTCCTCCTTTTTAAAGAAGCTCTGGCCATCAGAAGGCAGACCCCACTCCTCAATCATGGAATAAAAGCCTCTAAAGAGTTTGTTTTGTTTAGGTAATTAACAGTTTTCCAGACAATTTCTGTAAACCATCATTGTTTTCACAGTTTTTCATGTATGTTTGTTTTTGTTTTCTGTGTGATAACCTTCCTCTATCAATATTCCCTCTCATTATGTACCTGAAGATGACCAAATAAAGGTTGAAATATTGTACTCAAACAATGTCTCTATTCGGACTCACTTTTGTACTTTATAAAGTTTTTCATGACACATCAAAATACAATCATCAACATATAATACAATTCTTAAGCCACATTCTCTCAAATAGCGTACCACCACTGGTCGCATAAATTTGTGAAAGTAAAATGGGCTTGACTTCAGACCAAAGGGTAACACACACAACACATAATAATACCCTCGATGATAAAAACCAAGGTATTTTTGAAAATGTTCATTAATATGACAGTGATGAAAACCAGATTTTAAATCTATAGTCAACATATAGTCTCCATGTTCAATCAATTGGGTAGCAACATCAATTCCTTCATTAGAAAATTTAGGCACTGAAATGTATTCATTGACCTCCCGCAAGTCAATAATCAGACGTAATTTGTTGCCTTTTTTGGGAACAGTTTTAATTGGAGAAACACACAATGGCACTTCATTTGGCATGCATCTGCGAATGGCGCCGCACTGTAGTAGGTCTTGAATTTCTCCATCAATAAAACTGATCTCCCTTTTTGTAAACTTTGGATTTTTTAAGTTTATGCGAAGTGGGGTATTTGCAAAATTCAGTCGGATCCCATCTTCAATCCAGGACAAGACAAATCCTGGGCAGTCAATAAGCTTCCACTTATCAATAGCAATTTTAACATTGCGGAACATCACCAACTTCTAAATGCACCAGCTGTACTTTTACTTTAGTAATCTTCGGGAATGTTTAATTTTCATCTTGTCGATCGTTAGATGATCCCGGACGTTGCGCTGGAATGTGTCGAGATGTAAACCTGTGGAATATATCCTGTCCAAAACGACCACGGCTGTTGGGGAATCGACCGCGACCACGTCCGCTTGCCTAGGTGCATCTTGGTTGTAACGACTGTGAGCTGTTTGTAGTTCTATTGCTGATTTCAATCTTTCTATTCTTGCATTCGTGAAGACTGAAGAGTTGCTTAGCAAATCACGGAACGCACCAGCAGTGTCCGATCCGTAACGACTTTCGGCCAGCACATTGGCATATTCGTCTTGTAAATATAGCATTTGTGCATGAGCACACACAAAAAGTTCAGTAAGGTCCTGTTCTGTCACTCTGCCAGCTTCAAGTCTTGAGAGTAATTTTAATGTGGTTTCAACATAACGTCCACACTTCTTAACACAATTGGCCTGACTACGCAAGGCACTTTTGACTGTTCCTTTTTCATTCAACTTCAAATCGGGAAGAAGTTTGATTCGGCTTACTGAGTCTGCAATAACCTGGTATTCTTGCTGAATATCTGGCAGTCCAGGACTGAAGTAAAGGGCCCCCTGATGCTGGGCACTGTCTGAGCGACTGCTCACTGTATTTTGAGTCACAACACTGTCAACAGAGTCAAAACGAGGCTGCTGTGCTTCTGATGACGTCACAGGAATGTTTGTTGTTGTTGTCTGCTGGTTCCCAGTCTGCTCAGTCAAATTGTTTGCAGGCACTTGTTCACGTTTTCCAAGTAAATCCAGCAGTTTGTTTGTGTTCTCCAGCAAGCTAGCATTCGTTTGTTCCACTTTTGAAAGTCTTTCTGTGACATTTGCCTCCAAAGAAGCCAATTTTTCCTCTGTCTCACTCATGGATGCAAGTTGTGTGGACTGACACACAAGGAACACTGAAGAGGTCGTCACCAGTCAATGGCAAGACTGGTGGCGCCCCTAACGTTTTTGTTATTTTTAGTGATTCTGATCATAACAATGAAATGACTGAAAATATCAATACTTCTTAAACTGTATTGAAATAACTTGAATATTTGATTGTTTTGCTTTGAGTCGTATTGAAAAATGCAGATCTTATATATTTACCTTGATCCAAAACTATCATCCAAATGAAGGAAAATCTGAAAGTGAAATTGAATTTTTTATTTTTGCGAAATAAAGTGTGCTCGGTCACATGTACCATAAAGCAGTGGCTACTGGAAATTGCCTATACATATTTATTGTAGTTGGGTCAAACATCCCTATCTTGCATAAAATTAATCATGTATAATGGTAAACTTTCAAGACTCATAAAATTTTGGAATTAGGAGCCTGGTTATTGAAATTGATCATCACAAAATTTTGAAATTTTTTGAATCGCACTTTCACAACGATTTTATTTGACACCATTCAATGAATATACCTGACGGCAACAACTAGAGGTGGGGAAATTTTCATTGTGATTATTTGAGTGGAAGTGCTGTTTTACAATGTTGCAAGCCCTGAACCACCCCAACCCTCCCCTTTCTACAAAAAAAAAATTTTCCGCAATGGATAGGGGCAAACTGGAAAATTATTCGAAATTAGAGAAATAACTTTACTGATACAATAACACATTCAATACAACAGGTGCTTGGGATGGTTTTATCAGAGATGACTCATAACTGGATGCTATCCCCCATTTTCATATCAGAAATAGAGCACTGTACAACAGTTACTTTTTTCTGCAATGCAAGATTTCCTTAAAACCTTACAAAATTGAAGTTGAAATGTTTTTCTCGAATTCTGGTTACTTTTCAAAGAATCTTGGTGCAATTATATTTGAAATTAAAGGCACTGAACTTGAGTCTTCACTTTGTGAAAGTGTTACCATGTGAAACCAATGAGTCGCAGCCAAAAAACATAAAAGATCAACAGCTTGGGATTATCGCTATCCTATAAAATCATAATATCTGGTCAAATTAATAAAATACATCAGTAAAATCATATTTTCTGAAGGTACCATCCAACAGTGGCACAACTGCTCAAACAAGTGACATGGGAAAAAAATGTCACACCTAATCCAATGTTTTGTGACATACCTAACCAATGTGCATCATAACATTATGGAGGCATATAGAGTAACTTGACTACGCAATTGTAAGAACAGCAGAAGAAGGTCAAATGTTCTCTTGAGGCCTCCATCTCCTTTCATATCTGATATCAGCCTATTCAACGAGTTGCCATTCAGAGACTTGCATCATGACAAGTAGAATGTGGTTTCCTAGTAGCAGGCCGGCATATAAATTCCACAGAACATTGTTCTGCTACCCAAAATGGTGTTTTTTGAAGGTGGCACACAAGGCTAGCTCAAGAAAAACATATTTTTGCTACAGGGCAGTTTTCTATGTGCATCATTTGGATACCAGGACAATACATGTAATTGACTGTAGTTTCAGAAAGATCTGAAGAGGTCTTAAAAGCTCCTCAAAATTTGCCTGACTTGGCATGGAATGATTTGCTGAGAAATACTAATGTAGTACCTTGATTTTGGCAATAGTTTTTTCAACCTCTGCCTTCTTCTGTAATCTGATCCCGCCAAACTGCATCCATATGATATCAAAAATGTCTTCCTTGTTTGATGGAGCGCTTGTTTGATAACTTGAATATAATTCCTGAAAAGAAAAGTAATTTCTAATATACTGTTCCATATTGTTGAGGTATACTTCACACCACAGCATTTTCAACGTCTAAAGACAGAGAGACAATATTATTTCATTTGATATAACGAAATACAGAAGAAACAACAGATATCCCAAATTTTTGAAAGGTTGATAACACATTAAATAAGATTGATACATCGAAATAATTGTTGAAAAAAGAATGATTGGGTCAAATAGTTACATAGCCTTCATACCTCCTTGGAGAAATTTAGACCATGATTTGAATGACATGTCCCTTTTTGCTTAGTGTGCTAATTGTTTTCTTTGTAAAAGTAGTTAAGCTCTGATTTTTTTAAAGATAGAAGGCAAAAATGGCTATTTTGGCTAATGGCTCACAAATAATTGGTTTCACTGCATCCAAATTAGTAGACAGTTGATACAAAGATTTATAAATAATTCTGCACACTGACGTACCAATTTCACAACTGTATTATTATAATAATAATAATATTAAGTTATTGTATAGCGCCAATTCCAGTAAACTGATCATTGGTGCTTGGTTAGATTAGCTAATATCTCCATAGAATTTTGCAAAAAGATACGTTTCAATCTTCTATTTAAGTTGTCCAGTGTTTTTGATTTTCGCACATGTTCGGGTAAGCCATTCCACAGTATTGGTGGTGAATGTGAAAAGGCTCTGTCCTCAAACCTGTTTTGATTTTGCGTGGCAGGTACCTCTAACAGCATTTTGCCATTGCTGCGGAGGTTCAGGTAATTTTCTGGTTTATGTCGAATTAGACTTTTGAGGTACTGAGTTGCTTGATTATTCACAGTTTTCCACATGGTCGTCATCAGTTTGAATAGGATCCTTGCAGGGATTGGAAGCCAGTGTAACTCTTTCCTGTAACGACTAACTTTATCTTGCCTTTTTAGCCCTTCAAACAGTCGTACAGCAGAGTTTTGCACAACCTGGAGTTTATTTATCACTTGTTTTGATGTGAGCCATGGAGCAATCCATTGCCATAGTCTAAATGAGGAGTGACTAATGCATTGACAGCTGTTTTGTTTGATTTTTGTTCTGTAACTTACGCAGTTTTGAGATGTTCCGAAGGTTAAAATAAGCATTTTGACACATTTTGTTCACTTGCTTATACATTGACATGTGTTTATCAAAGAATAGGCTTCACATAAATTTCTTGAATAATCTGTTGCTTTGATTTCAACATTGTCCACACTGATTGATTACATGTGAAGTTCCTTTAGTTGAAATGGCGAGCCAATGAGAATAGAAGGAAAGGATTAGTTGTTCATCATCAGCATACTTTTGTTCATCAACCTCATTTTCTTCAGCCACCTTGCTTAAGGTGGCTCGTTACTCGTGAACTTTCCGAGAAAGAATTTTTTGAAAACAGTACAAAATGATCCAAAATATCGTTTCTAGCAAGGACATGTTAACAAATTTGTTCGCTACCCCCTTCTTTACATAATATTTGAGGTTATGTCTATGAAAGTCAGTGCAAGCAAAACATGAAAAGCTCTTTTTTGCTAAACTTCTTACTGTCAATTTAGCCATGCCATTCAGTGGTAATGCATCCCATATCATGCAATGAAACATGAAATTAAGGAAGTCAATTTTATGAAAAAGGTAATGACAATTTCAGAGAGATATATATTAAATTTAAAGGGTTTTCCAAGGGGCTCGGAATAAAAGTTTTAATTTTGAAATCTTACTTTTTTTATAAACCAAAGTGCTAAAAAAAATTTACGAGACAGGATTTTTTATTTCTTTGTCATTTACTTCCAAAAATAGTGAGGAACAATATGATGATACAGACAAACCTTCCTACCACACTTGAAATTGATATAAACATTTATTTATATCACCAAGTCATTTTTGAGAAATTAGACCTGCTTGCCGAAAATCGCTTGTAAAAATTCTATTCTGAGTATCAAGCTGAAACTCCGGCTGTAAATAGTCCTCTTCGAGCGCATCTAGTGCTTTAAACGTGAAGTCTCTAACCCTAATGGAAGTGCGTGTAAATAAGTGCAGGTGACGTAATCTCGTGGGTAGCGAGCCCACCTCAATGCAGCAATGTAAGAACTGAATAAGATTGGACCAAGTTTAGATCCTTGGGGGACGCCATATTTTAGTGGCAGTTTGTTTGATTCTGTGTCATTTATGAGTACAGATTGAGATCTATTGGTGATTTGAACCAATTTAAAGCAGAGCCATCAATACCATACTTGTCTCTCAATCTTTTAAAAAGGATGTCATGATCAATTGTGTCAAATGCTGCTGATAAGTCTAATAGTACCAGCATCGTGACTTCACCACGGCTCATTTTCATCATGACATCATTGTGGATTTTTGTCAGTAGATTTTCTGTACTGAAATGCTGTTTGTATGCTGACTATTTTTCAGCATCCAGGCTTCTAAGAGCAAGGTGATCAGTGTATTGTTTGATGACGGCACCCTCTATGACTTTACTCAGGAAATGACATCAATGACAAATTTGATACTGGTTTGTAATTCCTCTTAATGAGATCAAGGCCATTTTTCTTAAGGAGCGCTTTTACTTGAGCATGTTTCAGTTCACTTGTCATTTTCCCTTCTCTGAGTGATGTATTGACTATTTTAGCTATGATCGGGAGAAATTCATCAATGCATTCCACCAGTAACCATGCAAGCAGATATCATTCTTGAATTTCGATACATTAATGTCATGAGTTTTTTTCGGACAGCTACGTTCTTTTTCTGATTTTTGCTTTTGGCCATTTCTATTGAAAAGGATGCAATTATGATCAGACAGCAGGTCACCAACCACAAAATCTTTAAGACTAGAATTTTTTCGAGTTATAACTAGGTCCACAGTGTTTCCACTTTTATGAGTTGGAGATGCAACAAATCGGATTGCTCTGCTATCTTCTTGTTTGTTTGTGTGAAAGTTGAAGTCGCCTGTTATGATAAGTTCATTGTGACATGTTTGATAACTTGTATTGTTTAGTTCAAGTATAAATGCCAAATAAACACTAGTTTACTAGAAAAACCAAGGCCAAGGTGAAGCAGCTTTCTTAAGAAGTAAAACTTACCTTGACCAAACTTGCAAATGACTCTTTCTGATACAGGTCTTTGGTTTTACCAACAAGCTTCTTAAAAATGGAAGGTCCTTCTGTGGGGTAAGTAACTTCTCCTTCCTGCAAGATCTCAGTAGCCTTCTTCAATTTGGAAGCCTTTTTTATGTTGAACCATTTCAATTTTTGGATCTCTTTCTCAATTCTTCTGTACCTTTATGTATGAGATTTTGAAATCAGTAAGCCTTGTCACATCAAAAAATGTCAATTAAATGCAAATGGTAAACCTAATGCATATGAAAAGTTTCCCAAAATAAACAAAGAATGAAGATTACTCGCCTAGTTACGCCTGGATGCTCTTCTCCTATTCCTTTCGGTTCCATCTCGATGACAGATCAAGGTGTTTTTCTGCAATACATCAATTGCAATACATCAATGACAAGAGCAAACACTTGAGAGTGCATGATAGCTCTACCCTCCACCATCCATGATCTATCATTGAACTCAGCTGTACATCTGCCAAACTATTAATATACAATCCAACACAAACAGTCTCCCAAATCCCATGCCTCAGGAGGATGATCACCCTTCCGAGTCCTTCATTTTTTACCCTCACCCTTCTATGCCCTCAATTCTCAGCTCATTGTAAACTGAAGTCACCTTAAATTAGCCAAAATATTAAAATCATTCAACTTGAACGGTCATTGCTATGCTAATGTTAAAAGTTGATTTGAATGATTAATTTCAATTTACCTATGGAAAAATTATGTAACAATATAATTTAGTGATTTATTAATTTACAAGTGATTGAAAGGGGGAGCTGGGTGTGCCTTGGCTTGGAAGTGCACAGGAGTGTTGGGACATACAAGTGTGCGCATCTGCTTGGAAAATGCATTGGGTTGTATCTGTCTATCAACAATATAATTTAGTGATTTATTAATTTATAAGTGATTGAAAGAGGGAGCCTTGGCTTGGAAGTGAACAGGAGTGTTGGGGCATACAAGTGTGCGCATCTACTTGGAAAATGCATTGGGTTGTATCTGTCTATCAACAATATATTTTAGTGATTTATTAATTTATAAGTGATTGAAAGAGGGAGCCTTGGCTTGGAAGTGCACAGGAGTGTTGGGACATACAAGTGTGCGCATCTGCTTGGAAAATGCATTGGGTTGTACCGTATGAATCAATCTATCAGTCTATCAATCACTCCAACCAGTCATGTATCTATGTGCTAATTAACCAAACCTTTTCTTTCTGGTCCTAGGATAAATGGGGACCAAGGGCACTTTGGGACACAGGGCACATAGGATTGAACGGGTTTTCTTATCTTCTGTTTTTTTTAGAGATGCTTGCTTGCTTGCAAGCGGCATCTCTATTGTGGGAAGAAGGCTCTGAAACTTATGACAACTGCCTTGGTCATGCTGTTTCATCTCTGTCATTAAAACTTTGCATACAGTGTCAATAGAATTTTATCTTGCGTTGATAAACTTTTGGTGTCTTTCTGAGATGAAGAAATTAATAAAGAAAACAAACAGGCTGAATTTCTCCAGGTCAAAGGTCAATCACCAAAAGCAGGACACAGGCCAGATACCCTCCAGCAGGTCTTACTGACAAATACCTTGTGCAGGTCTCACATGCCAGATACCCTTGTGCAGGTGAAGGGAAAAGGGGTAGATACTATCATGGGCAGTCTATCTACAAGCATCTCTTAAAGTGCTTGCACATTATTTTTAGTTTTGGTGACATCATCAAATTGTGTGAATTCAAATCAGCAGATTATGGCCAGATGCAGAGGTTTGGTAGCAAAGAGTTAGTTTTCCTACTCCTACACTAAATTCATGGGGATTCTAGTCTGAGCACTTTTAAGCATATTCTACTGGGACCCAAGGAACAACCATAACCATGTAGAATCTAACTCTAATTTTACAACTGTTTAAAACGTCTAAATTTGCATTTAAATGCTAATCCAATTCCTGCCATTTCTCAATCAAACTGGCTTGAAAGGATTGTTTAAATTAAAGAATTGTCACTTTTAATTAATAAAAATACATGTCATAGGAATGCCATGTTACCATTCTTATGTTTTTGCCTAATTAAAATCGGAATGAAGTCGTTTGTTCTTTGCAGCTGGAGTCAAAGGATAGAGCCAGGAAGCACTGAACACGTCATGCGTTTCCTGTATCAAACTGTATAACATGGTGACATACTCAGCCACTTCCGAATCCGTCCTTTAGAATTTAGCTGTAAATATGTACAAATAAGAGGGAAATATAAGGTTCAACAATACATTACAGATGATTTCATATTTGTAGACTTTTATCAAATAACAAAATATTTTGCAAAATTTCTAATCGGACATCAGAAAATCCTGCCAGGTGATTGGTCAAGTTCTCTTTGCGTGTCACTTTTTTTCAGCTTGCTTCAAGCAAGTGATGTTTGCTAGAAAAAATTATGTCATAATTTTTACCAATAGTATACTGCAAAGGCCAACTTGGTATTGTGGCAGTTGTTCACGTACATCAAACTGCAGTCCACATGAACTCTTACATTTCTTCATGAACTGTTGTATTTCACACTCCTGTGTACAACTGTTGATTGTTTCAATTGATATTAAATCAGATTCAATCTGACTCTGAATGGCTTCACATCATTCTATTTGGGCCATTCTCAAATTTCGGGACAAAGGGTATAGCAAACATGTCCTGTAACGGAGGGGACAATGTGGTAACGGAGGGGAATTTTGATGTAAAAAATTGACTGCAGGAACAACAACAAAAGGAAAAACAATAAAATATTGGTGTTACTATTATTTTCAAAAGTACTTCATCTCATATCAGTAGATTTTTTGGTCCAAATGTCGATTTCTTATTTTGACCTGGTAACGGAGCACAGCGCTCCAGAAGAAACATTGGGGTTAAAAAAAATGAGCCCGGAACGGGACCTATACCATCTGAAACAACATGATCATACAAAGATTTTAAGAAAAAAAAAAAAGAAAATCTGTTGGGAATTTTTTGAGAAATTCAAGTTTTAAGAAATCTTGTTTATCACACCACTCGAACACAAGTGTAATGGCATGTAAAACAATTATCAAGCTTGAAAATGTGATAAACCTGTTGGCTAAGCTCAGTAATGCATTTCAAATAAGTTTCAATGATGAATTTTAAGTATTTCCTGACTTTATTGAAATTAATGTGACAAATTGTTTATCGCATGCTGTAAGAATGCAAAAATGCTAAAAGTAACCAATTTCCCCCTATTCTAAGTCTTTGGTTGTTGAAATCTGAAGCAGTATCCTTAGCATGGATATGTGAAGTTTTATAAAGCTTTTGAAAAGTTAATGCATGCCTAAAATGGGTATAAATGTTACTAGTAAGCTGACACTCATAAGATAGATCAATCATAATTCAGCACTGATTCCTAATTAACCTGTTTGGTTCATGGTATAATATCTACATGGAATAGTCCAAATATAGAGCAAGGTGGCAGCACAGAATGATGCATGTTAATAAGAAGGGTGACGTATCAGGTCACGACAACGAAACCACATGAAAACTTCTTCATAGATTTGTCCTGGCAGCAACCATTTCCCTCATGCATAATATACATTAAGATCAAAATCAGCATATGTATGGTTCAAATTATGTGCAATTCAAAAGTTTGGCTGAATTTCTTCAAATCATCAGCTATTGGACAGCCTGTTGAAGTAGGCATCACAGTTACAATGTATCAACTACCTGTGTGGAAAATGGAGCAAGATGTTTGCTACACTTTTCTGGGTATACCTTGTACCTGTCTTATCAAAATGAGCGCTATGGTGGTTTTTGAAATATTCTATGGCATGAGCAAATTTGCTGGATATAAAAATATCTTTGATCAGAAAGAATTAAGGGAGTTATCAAAGCATGTATGTATGACATCCTGGAATGCAATAAAACAGCTGTTGTAAGGCTCCATATTTTCTGTGCAACATACTGGACAGCATATTAAGGGATACTCAAGATCAGCAATTGGATAAATTAATTTTCCTCTGACGGTGTCACTGTAAATTTAGTCTTTCACAGGGTTAAACTACAAAGGCCAATGCTTGGACTGGACATTCCAATTCGGAAAGAGCTTCAACAGGGCAATAGACAATTCATTCATGAAACTAATTTTTTTAAGACAGAAGGAAAGAGGTACAATTCTCAAAATGAGTTTAGTTAGTTGTGAATTTTGTGCAGGGGAGGTTACAATGCATTACATGGTAAGAGAGTTGATTGCTTGCGACTCTTTCCCAGCCAAAAAAAATACATTTGAGACGTTTTTTCACTTCAAAAGCCACGATATGCTTCCCACATCCTGGTTAAGGATAATCTTAAGTTCTTACCGATCAAACATAGGAAAGTTCTCGAATTTGGGTCACTTCTAGCATTTTTCCATTTTTACAGTGTGTGATAAACAATTTGTCACGCTTTTTTGACATAAGTCAGTAAATATTTTTAATTCATCATCAAAACTTGTTTGAAATGCATTACTGAGCTAAGCCAACAGGTTTCATCACATTTTCAAGCTTGTTAATTGTGTTATATGCCATTACACATGTATTCTAGTGGTGGGATAAACCAGATTTTTTTAAACTTGAATTTCTCAAAAAATTCCCAACAGATTTTTTTCGTTTTTGTCTTAAAATGTTCGCATGATCGTTTAGTTTCAGATGGTATAGGTCCCGTTCCGGGCTCATTTTTTTAACCCCAATGTTTCTTCAGGAGCGCTGTGGGAGGGGACGGTAACGGAGGGGAACAATTGTTTGCTTTTCGCTCATTACTGCTTTTTATTTTGGAGATAAGATAAAATAATTGCAGACTATTAAAAGCTGTCACACTCAGAAATACATACATGAAATCACTCTTTAAAACTATCATTTGGTAAGCTTGGAAATGAAGGAAATGGAGGGGACATTTTGGTGAGACCAAAAACATTTTCTATGAATATTTTGTCTTAATTTATTGAATACATGTTTTATGAAGTCTGAAAACAGTGGTACTATTGCGCACATGCGTCTGATGATATTCATTGAAAATAGCTCATAAAAAAGAATAACGAACCGAGCTATGGCAAGTAACGGAGTGGACAAAAACATTGACATAAATTAGTGACACGTTTATTGTATCAATTTAATCAATGAAATAAGACCAAAAAAAATTTGAATGTGAACTAAATATAAATTCAAAGTTATATTCTCATGAATTGTGCAAAGAAACTTTGAATATAATGGTACGTTAGGAGGAAAATAAACACTTGATTTTGTCATATCAGGTCCAGTGACAGGGAAAAACCATTGATTTTGCACGAATTCCTGTACATAATGCACAAAAATAAGGTCTAATGAATGACTTTTTTTGTTCCAAATGCAGTGGTCCTAAATAATATGAATAACAGATGCAGAGTGATGCTTCAGATATTAATCACAATCAAATTAATGTCAGGGAGCTAGAGTGACGCAAATTGTCTCTAAATTTCAGAATGACCCATTTACACTAAATTATCATGCCTTGAGCAAAAGCATTAACTGTGACATCAGTAAGGGACTATTCAGAATTTATGACTGGGTTGAGCGGAGATGGGAGTTTTACCTTAGTGGGTGCTACATGCTTCGAGGGGGGCAGTACTAATTTTTACCTTTTGTCCAGAATCTTGCAGGCTAAATCAAATTTATGACTTCAGGGGAATGTGAGTTTTGCACGACGGAGCACTAATTCTTCAAGCATGTTTCAAGGGGGTACTTATTACAACATACTTAAGGGGCATGAAATTTTAATTCAAAAAAGGGGACTTACTAAAAGTCCACATGGAATGTATAAGAGGTACAAATAAGCATGAAACCAAAGGGGGGTATAAATTTTTGACAGAAAGTTCCAACAAAACTCCGGAACTCAGCTTAGAATGCCATGTTCACCCATGTAAAACACTATGTCACTTTTCAGAAGAGAGTGGTGTCATACCTTCTCTCGACCAATGAAAATTGCAAGAAAAATGATGTATTTCCCTACCTCAAATGTCTACAAATATGATAATCATCTGTACTGTACTCATACTGGTACTTGAGTATATTTGAAAACACTCATACATTTACTAGAGAAAATTCAGAAAAAGCTGTAGGTACTCATACACTGACTACCATACCTGATATTTTTTAATGATTTTAAGTATTTGCTTTCTTAGGGTCCGATAGCGGCACATGTAACGTACCAAAAACTTGTGGCCATGGCTATACCTGAGTCAACTGATCTTTTTAATGAAATGATTGTTTTACCTTTATACCTTCAGTCTAGGTAAAATAAGTCGCTACTTTCTACACTGCTATTTGGTTTATCCTTTGAGATCCAGAATTCCTTCACACTATTCACTGATACTGATAGTTGCATTGAGCCGCTTCATTCCAAATAGTTGAATATCATACATTAAAATCTGATGGGGTCACTTGTCGCCTTAAATTCCAGAAAAGGTCATTATTTTGATAGTTCGACAATCTTACATTATCTCATTCATAGTTTAACTTTTGAATGAAATTTAAAAAATTGAATTTTAATATCATATTAATTAAAGAGTTGAGATTCACACAAATTTGGATATTTACACTATAAATGATGAGGCATGAAACACAATTGGATTAAATTATTAGGCACGAGGCAGCATTAATGTTGACAGGTACAGTATGCTAATCTCCATTGGTGAGCCCTGAAAATCGCATTATTTTCAAGAAAGAAACATTTCAAAATTTTTCAACAAATCAAAAACCATTGGGAAAAGCTTGAGAACTGGCTTCGATTTCTTTTATACCATGTCTTTCAATATCACTACCAGAAGTGGAAATCTTGAAGTTTAGGTTTTTTTGTGTCATTTACATCAAATTAGACATGACCCTTTGTTGGCCAAGAGATGAAAAGTGGAAAGTGAAAAATGATGCCATTTCTGAATTTCCCTCATAAACTCTGCCCATGGTTTTTTATGATAATTATTTTTGTCTAATTTTTAAATAATTATGAGATTTTTTTGGAAAGTAATTAGAAACGATCTTTTTCCATGAAATGATCACTTTACCTTAATTCCAGTCAAAATGAGTCTCTACTATCTTCACTCCTTCAGTGTGTTTCCTTCCTAATCCAGAACTTTATTTCACTGTTGACCGAGAGTGTTAGTGAGCTGCTCCATTCTATATGGCTAAACATCGTGCATTAAAATGTGATGTTGTCACGAATGCAGATCTTATCTATTTGTGTTATCTATTCTTTCACCAAAAAAGAAACAAAGTTATCTTTTTACGGGACAGACGTGGGGGGGGGGGGTCGTTAGGGCATTGATCTCACACAGGATGAAAATTGCTATAGTTTACGCACTTATATTATCAGTGCCGACAGTGCCGAGTTGCGATATGTTGACCGCTATGTGTTCCATGCTACAATAACACTATAAACCCCTCCCCTTGAAAATCCCCCTATGATCTTTGATTCTTTTATGTTGAGATAACATTCAAGTGACTATAAAACATTCCGAATACAATTTACACAACATAAGATAACAGAATTTGACTATGATCATGATAGCAAACAGAAAAGTCCAGATAAGAACCAAGATATGTCTAACAAGTAGGAGCTGAGTTTCTGAGAAATGTGACATCTCTTATCAAATTGAAAATGTATGACAGATAAAAATCTATTTTCATCTCAATGTGCACAAAAATGCCAATTGAGTAGTTTCCATTTAATCTTTACATTGTTTTATTACTTTCAATCTAGCTAGTAGGTCTGTGTTGAATGTTTAGTTACTTTTTTTCTGCCAATTCACAATCAATATTTTAAGAAAGCTTTATGTAGCAGATTTAGTGAGAAAGCAATGTTGCCAAATATGTCAGCAATATCAGTTGCCATGCAATGCATACTGAAGCACATCATTTCCACTGGAATGAACAATGATTTACCAATATAGAGTTACAGTATATAAAAAACGAGTGCTTACAGAGAAGCTGTTGATGGCCATCAATGATAGATAGATAGATAGATAGATAGATAGATAGATAGATATGGTAAGTGCAGCCCTCTAAGCCCTGTTTTGTGTGTTCATGAGGGTTGATTGATATGATAGGAGAGAGAGCGGGAGTCTTCAACATGTTCCACATCTACCCATGTGAGAGATCTTTTACTTGTCTGGCACAGACCCTGATGCAAAGGACTGCCAATTCAATGTCTCACTAGGGTGTGTCAATTTTTAATTTTTATGCAAATTCAAAAAGCACTAGTGCCTAAAAGGTGCGTTTTGACCTGGGGAATCCAAATCTGTTCTCGAAATGGCGATACAACAATTCTTACCTACTTCAATTTTGGTTCAAAGTTTCAATGTTTTTTTAATTTTCGATCATTTTCACCGATCCGCAGTTCTCTGTAACTTTGTCAGTCTTTGTCATACAGCATTCTAATTGCCATAGTTGGAAAGCTCTCAAAAAGACCTACATTTTGAATACCAACATCAATGGTCTAGGACGATATCTTGATTCCCATTAACTCTTCGGCCGGCACTTCATAGAAATGAAATGTTACTGAAGGTCTAATCCTGTTAAAAAAAGGCTTTTGCATTTTTTTTGCTGATAATTGCTGTGATTTATATTCTCCAAGTTCCAGAATAAACAAATAAAATATTTTTAAAATTTTCGGTCATGGAAATTCCTGCTTTATGAGCTTGGAAGTTTTAATGCCAACTTTTGTGGGAATTATTGGAATAAATCATGGAGGGGCTGTTATATTTCATATTTTAACTTCATAAGAATTAAATATAGGACAACATCATTGGTACCATGAGAATGCCAAGAGTATTTCCTTTCATGTGGTACCACTCATGTTGCCCTGCAATAAATTTTGACAAAGATATGATATGAAATGCAACAGACCCCATCTCACATTTTGCGAGTTTTCAACTAACGTTAACATTAAAACTTCATCACTCACAAGCCAGGCACTCCGTTGGTGAAAATCAAAAAGTTTTTTGTATTAGGTCGTTCTGGAACTTAGAGAATGTGAATCACTGCAACTGTCATTGAAAAAAAAATCCAATGCCATTTTTTAACAGGATTAGGCAATCTGCGTCATTTTCATTCTAAAAAGTGCAGGCTGAAGGGCCATTGGGAATCAAGATATCGTCCTAGACCATTGATGTTGGGATGCAAAATGAAGGTCTTTTTGAGAGATTTCCAACCATAGCAATTAGAATGCTGTATGACAAAAACTGACAAAGTCATAGAGAACCGCGGATTGGCGAAAACGGTCGAAAACGAAAAATACATTGAAACTTTGAACCAAAATTGAAGTAGGTAAGAATTGTCGTATCGCCATTTCGAGAACAGATTTGGATTCTCCAGATCAAAAGTTACATTTTAGACACTAGTGCTTTTTGAATTTGCATAAAAATTAAAAATTGACACACCCTAATGTCTCACCCGAACGACGTCCAGCTGGGATTTTGCTCATGAAGGTGCACTGAAAGTGTTGGGTTCCTCACTAGGGTTGGAACCCATGCAAGCAAAGACCTTCAACGGAGCAGGTGGGCACTATAAGCCACTTGACCTCAGAAACAAGCCCTTCAAACACATTGAAATAAGCTGTCAACTTGTCTTTGAGTAACTTGCGACCTCATTGATACTCTGTTGGTGACTTGTTTTAATAGCAATGCCAGTATTGGCTGTGTCTTCATAAATCGCTTATGACTCGCAGAGAATACCAAGGCGTAGATGGCTACATTTGACCTGTAAAAAATTGTTTTTCTTCTACTGTTACAAAAGTTGTCAGCAAGTATGTGAAGGATATGCATTTGCATAATGTGTACTTTAAAACTACCAAGTTTTATCAAATGCATTATCTGATCAAGAGGTCTGTTTTGTATGCCTTATCTTAAAAAACTTGATTAATAGCCCCAAGGCACTTCAAACTGCTACAGTGGTTTCACTATGGGGGATATGGGGGACTGGGGGGGGGGGGGGGGTGGTACCTAGCTCTGTAGTGGCCTCTAACCCACTTTTAACCCCCTTACCCCCAGTAGCTATACATCACTGCAAAACTATACCCTTGAATGAACAAAAATATTAAAATTTATAGAATATTTATTACTGGCTTCCATAGCTTAGGAGTTCCAGGACTAGAATGAAAAAAAAAATGATGCCACCAAAATCTAAGATTCTAGATTGAACTGCTTCTTGTGTAAAGAAATGCTGGTCTTTGAGATGGTGGCCTTTTCAGGTGTCCTCATTATGATCTGTAATTGCAGCTATCACACTGTTTATAGGGAAGAATATGAAAAAAATTATTCCACCAAAATCTAACATTCTAGATTGAACTGCTTTCTATGTAAAGAAATGTTGGTCTTTGAGATGGTGGCCTTTTCAGGTGTCCTCATTATGATCTGTAATTGCAGCTATCACACTGTTTATAGGGGAAAAAATGAAAAAAATGATGCAACCAAAATCTAAGAATGAAGATTGAACTGCTTCACGAGTAAAGAAATGCTGGTCTTTGAAATTTTGGCCTTTTCAGGTGTCCTCATCATGATCTGTAATTGCAGCTACCACACTGTTTATAGGGAAAAATATGAAAAAAAAAATGATGCCACCAAAATCTAACATTCTAGATTGAACTGCCTCTCATGTAAAGAAATGGTTGTCTTTGAGATGGTGGCCTTTTTAGGTGTCCTCACTATGTAATTGCAGCTATCACACTGTTTATAGGGAAGAATATGAAAAAAATTATTCCACCAAAATCTAACATTCTAGATTGAACTGCTTTCTATGTAAAGAAATGTTGGTCTTTGAGATGGTGGCCTTTTCAGGTGTCCTCATTATGATCTGTAATTGCAGCTATCACACTGTTTATAGGGGAAAAAATGAAAAAAATGATGCAACCAAAATCTAAGAATGAAGATTGAACTGCTTCACGAGTAAAGAAATGCTGGTCTTTGAAATGTTGGCCTTTTCAGGTGTCCTCATTATGATCTGTAATTGCAGCTATCACACTGTTAAATCGGAAAAATATGATGCCACCAAAATCTAAGACTCTAGATTGAACTGCTTCTCGTGTAAAGAAATGCTGGTCTTTCAGATGGTGACTTTTTCAGAAATGCTGGTCTCTGAGATGGTGGCCTTTTCAGGTGTCCTCATTATGATCTGTAATTGCAGCTATCACACTGTTTATTTTGAAAAAAAGAAAAAAAATGATGCCACCAAAATCTAAGATTCCAGATTGAACTGCTTCTCAATCAATGAAATGCTGGTCTTTGAGATGGTGGCCTTTTCAGGTGTCCTCATTATGATCTTAACATTGCAGCTATCACATGCATGACCAATTGTGGGGTTCTAGGTAGGATTTATTTCATAGATAGACATGAGACGAGAATAAGTGAAGATGCATGACCAATTGTGGAGTTTAAGGTAGGATTTATTTGATAGATACACATGAGGTGGATTAAGTGAAAGTGTATGACCAATTGTGGGGTTTTAAGTAGGATTTATTTCAAAGATGGACATGAGAATAAGTGAAAATGCATGAGCAATTGTGGGGTTCTAGGTGGGATTTATTTGAAAGATAGAAATGAGAATAAATGAAAATGTATGGCCAGTTGTGGGGTTTTAGGAAGGATTTATTTCATAGATAGACATGAGATGGGAATAAGTGAAAATGTATTTGTCAGATCTTAGTGATCTTTGGCATAATTATTCGGAATGTATTATGGACATACAACTCTGTCAATATGGAGACCTAGACCAGGTAGTATTTGTCATGCATGAATTTATTGTGAACCTTCCAGAGCTACAAGCAAGCAGTGACAGTGCAGTATCAGCAGAGACTGCATCAAAAATCACACAAAGTTTGCACAATGAAAACGTACTTTTTTTCAAAATGCTTGATGATGATGGATGGTAACAATATTGCTAGCTAAAAACCTCAAGTGTGGGCTATTTTACTTTTCTTAGCACAGAACACAGATTATAATATGACAGGCTTTAAGATCTTTGTCAGGAATTACTGCCAAACTCACAACTTTCTAGCCTACACAACATTTATTCCAATTTCAGCCTATCTTATGTAAAATTTTGTCAGGAACTCAATTTTGAAGAAAAAAATGCACCCAGTCTTCTATTTTGGAAGTTATACCCCTATTTGTAAAGCCCCCCTTAGTGGGGCGTGCCAGTTACCCACAAAATTTTATAAATTTGTCTGTAGTTCTATGGCTTCAGTAATAAAGCTGCTATTATATCACTAATTAATATACTTGAATTCAATGATGGTCCATCAAAAACTATGATGACTACATGGGTAAACCTTTTTTGTTGAAATGACAAAAATTTTGTGGTGGTAAGTCGCAGTCTCTTATATTTCGCTTAATTTTCACTTCACAAGCATAATTTTTGCACTATCATTCTCAGCAGAAAATAAGCTTCAATTTGAGTACCAACAACCTATATTTCCGATAAGTTTAACCCGAACCAAGGAATTTCGGCTTTCAGAAATAAAATTCTAAATAACTTGCATTTTTTTATGGAGGCAGATATCGAAAAACTAACACAAACTCGTTTAAATATAACTATCTGGGCATAACGAGTTTGACTTTCAGACCTGCATGACAAACAATGACGAAATGCAAGTTATTTAGAAAAATGAAATAATTTTTTCAAACACCTAGAAGTGAAAAGCAGCGGCTCCATGTTTTGTATGTGTGAACCTAATTATGCAAAGTAAGGACCTTTTTATGTAGTCTATTGCCTTCGTCTAGTCCTTCTGAACATATTGATATGTAATTCATGTCCATAAATATCTCAGATGACGTTGAAAAAAAAATCAAATAGGAACTTCACTTCATTTTTATAAATTGTTTTTACTTTTGTCACCTGACTCTATTTCGATATCCTGTTCACAGAGCAGCATATATTGAGACAAATTGTTAAAACTGGGTGTCATTTTAAACTTTAGACAATAGGGAATGCCATGGTACCCTAAATTATCATGAATCCTTGATTTCCATCAAGGAAGAGACAGTCAAACTTTGATGTATGAAAAATGTGTCACAAAAAATTAGCATTTTTCGCACGTTTTTCCACTTAAATTGTGAGATAGCGACTTGGACACCACTATAAAGACACTTAAAAAGGTCACCATCAGAAAGAGCACAATTATTTACACAAGATAAAATATATTTTAGAATCTGTGATACGTTTTTATGGCCTCAAGAAGGCCTACTTGTGTATCATGGCAAGTTCTTCTGAATGATATTTTTCATCTACATGTCTCTATGACGCCAGCAGTTAAACACAGTTTTGGCAGACACACATTCCCAGGCCAGACTGGTGAACTGCAGTGCCTGTCTTAAATCAACAGTGTGTGGCAATGAATCCTCAGCACCAGTAAGATAATGACGGATCAAGTGACGACGATAGTGAGCTTTAAAAGCACAAATGATTCCAGCATCGTGGGGTTGAACTGCTGAGGTGGTGCAGTGGGTCAAGAAGTGAAGGGTCAAGTTAGTGAGCTTTAACCCATTGGTTGCATGGCTGTATGCATTGTCTAACAGGAGAATGTATTTGCGACCTTGAAGTCTGAAATCACTCCATTGCAGTGATAACGTCCTGAAATATGCTGCTAAGCATCCATGCTTTGCCATTGTTAAAATAGTCAACATAAACAGAGGGATTAAAAGTCTTTCCAAAGCATCGTGGGCGTTTTGTACGGCTGATAACAATGGGCTTTCTTAAGTCAGTGCCACTGGCATTGCATATCAAAGCAACTGTAATCCTATCCTTGGATTTTTTCCCTCCAGCAGTGGGACCAGTTGCAAGGGTGGTGTTTGGACCCAAACAAAAAAAAATAGGCCTGTCTCATCAAGATTATAAAAGTCATTCTTGCATTGAAATGTCACATCTGGCTTTGAATCTTTGCAGCCATTCTTTGGAATAAGGAACGGTGTGACTCCTATTTTTTCTCACCAAGTACGGGCTTTTTCAATCAGGATCTCATCGTTGACAGCTGCCCCACGGGAACGAACGTCTGCAAACCAATTGAACAGGGCCTCTTCTAACTCAGGCTGTCTCGCTTGCTGGGTACGCACATCGTCACCATTTTCAACAGAAAGCCACTTGTCACAGCTCTTTTTATATGTCTCCAAGTGTAGACTTGCCAATTTCTATCGAACACTGATCTTTGTGCCATGCTTGCAACTGTTGCAGTGAGACTTTAGGAAAATCACGTTTTTTCAAACAGATTTGCATACAAACCAAGGATGGGCACAACAATGTGTTCACTTGTAGTGAAAGAAACAATTGGATACTATCTACAACATGGATCTAATGTGTATAGTGCCTGCCTGGATATGAGTAAGGCGTTTGACCTTGTCAAACATGACCTCCTTTTTGATTTACTGATTAAAAGAGGTCTTCCACCCCTGGACTTGCGTATCTTGGTGGATTCTTATGTAAGACAAAGAGTTCATACCTGCTGGAATGGACAATGCTCGGAAACTTTCTCCTGCACAAATGGGATCAGACAAGGTGCTGTCTCCTCTCCTCACTTATACAGCATTTATGCACATGCAGATGAGTTGCTCAACAGATTGGAACAGAAAAAGTCAGGCTGCTGGATTGGCCCTTACTACAGTGGAGCCATATGTTATGCTGATGACATTATGTTGTTGAGCCCAAGTATGTCAGGGTTAAGAGACATGATCACAACCTGTGAAATATATGCACATGAATTTAGTATGAACTTTAACTCACAGAAGTCAGTGTGTATCAGGTTTGGGTATCAAGAATGCTCTCAACCTCTAGTGATGAAATTGGGTTCCAGCAAAATCAAGTGAGTAACAACAATCAAGCACCTTGGGAATCATCTCCAGTACAACTTATCAGAGGAATGTGATGTCGCTGCAAAACGAAGAGACTTTTATGGGCGTGTGAATCTTCTACTTAACACTTTATCTGATGCCAATGAAAAAGTAATCTTGCGCGTGTCTAACACGAAGTGCTGTCACTTTCAAAGAGTACAAGCATGGCGCCTATATGATAAACATGTGGGAAAATTTTATACTGCCTGGAATAGAACAGTACGACTGATACTGAAGCTGCATCCCGCTACTCACACACCGTTCTTGCCTGTATTTGCTAGATGGGACATAAAGGAGAGAATCGTGAAAAGCAGCCTGGGGATCATCAAAAAGATGAAAATTCACAAGGACTGCTTAATTAGGTTTATTGGGAGACACTGCTCCAATGACAAACATGCATGCTTGGTTTTTGTAACTTTGACTAATCCTTTGAAAGGGGTTGTCAGAAATAACTTTGGAAATATTTAAAAGTATGATGGATATCTGCATTGCTTCACTTTATGACCATCACATAAATATGATTTGGATCATATTTTTGGCATTTTAGTTCAAAATATAGAGGTCAAATTGAAATATGTGGGTTTGGGGCGAGAGGCCCCACATGATATGGGGCATGAGGGCCCCTTCACTGGGGGGACGAAGCTAATTTCCCGCTTTTCCTAGAAACCGGGAAACCGGGAAATGAAGTGCCCAGAACCGGGAGTCCCGGGAATCCCAGTTTCGGTATTGGTCATAATCAAATTTTGAAATCCATGGGACGTTTTGCCAAATTAATCTTTTTTTTTTTTAAATCAAAAATTAACAATTCATGAACAAAGAAATTCCGGATGGCCAATTACAAAAATAGGGTGTTAATAGGTATTCGTAAATGCCTATGTGTGTGATTCATCACTCCAGTAGAAATATATTTTGATTATTTACAAACTGTTGTCTTGTATATATATTTACCCATAAAACACCTTCAGATACTCTACAAAGTATCATCTGTGACTTTAAGACCTATAAGAAAATTAATATGATGCAAATTGAAATTCTTTATTGAGAAAAAATGCCAATAAATTATTACATTTGTGTGTTCCAAATGATTATTCTTGAAAGAAGGACTTGTAATTAAATATAAATTTCTGGCCATTAAACAGAAAATTTTGCTTAGGCACGACAAAATATAATATTTTTTAAATAGAGCAAACTAGAAAATTTCTTGAAATCAGGTTTTTTTTCGCAGAAAAAGAGCATGGCATCAGATATTATGACAATTTAAAGACTTTATTAGGTTGAAAATAACAAGACCAGTGCAAAACTTTGCCTGGGTCATTCCGTGTCAAATCATCAGATTTTCCAGAAATTTTCCACCACCCCGTCTGCGAATTGGCTGAAAAAAAAATATATGTTTTTGTATGTCCAAACAAATGAACTTCCTGAAAATTTCAGCTTCAATGGTAGATTTTTGAGAATTTGGCAGAGGTTTAAAAAATGCTGATTTTACAAGCTTTTCAGCTGTCGTTTTTGAGCAACTACATTTGTTTCTCAATAAAACAATTGATACTCAACCTAAAGCTTTGAAAAGTTGTTTTTAGACTAACTGGACTATGGAAAAGCAGAATGGACAGTTACTGTTTCTCTAGGAAAAAGACTAATTTAGCTGTGGCCTTGTTAATTCCCTCCCCTAAAAATCGATTTTCACTACAAAAATGGTCATAGCTCAAGGGTAGTATCGTGAATAAACATGAAACTCCCAGGATATATTCTGCATATGTGTGGTCAAATGATATTAAAAAATTGTAGATGTGTTCAGCTCCGTTTTTTTAATATTAATTTTTGAAAATTATTGGGCATCTGAGGCTGGTTCAACATCAAAAATAGCTAGATCTTCTGGGTAATAGATGACACATCCCTGAAATATTCCAATTATCTTTCACATCAATAAGATGAAATGCTGCAAAAAATTCAGGAATGTGTTCATCATACTTTAGGCTCTGCGGAATTTTAAATATTTTTCCTTATTGATTTGTTGTACAATAGGTAAGTGGCTTTTCCACAAACGGTACAATGAGCAAAGTCTTTAAAATTCTTGTGCATATTCTGTATATGTATGACCGATTAGTATTAGAAAATAATACTTGTGTTCAGGCTCAGCTTTGCTATATTAATTTTTCAAAATTATTTGGTATCTCGGGCTTGTTCAACATCAAAAATAGCTGGATCTCCTTGGTAGTGGATGACACATCCCTGAAACTTTTCAGTTTTCTTTCATGTCTTCTAAAGCAGCCCAATCGCAGAGCAGCACAGCTGCCAAGGTAAAATTGGCATAACCTTGCAACTTTTCCGATATAGTTAAAGTACTAAACAAAATTAAGCACTGTAGGAAAAACAAAGATGTGATACAGTACATATCATTCTAATTTTAAGTATTTTTTATTAGGCAAAGTTCAGGCATGTGTTGGGCTTACTTCGCGTTCTGTGGAATTTTCAATATTATTTCACCTTCTAAATTTGTAATTGTAATTTATTTAGTTCATGGCAATAACAAACAGTCGTACATAAAGCACATATATATAAAGCAAAAGGACCTTGTAAAACTCTAAATTACTGCATCTGTACAGTTGTAAATATTGTTTTGCCATAGGGCATACACAAAAGAATATAATTCTGTAGGCGTGCGCCCTAACAGGATGATATGATGGATGATATGGAATGGTGGGTGATGAGATGGGATGATGAATTTTTATATTTAACTAATGATTAATTCAATAAGGTAGTGCAATGTTGCTCACGAGTTCATACAAATGAAACAATCTGGAATGATACAAATGGAGGGATATAAGGACAGGAGGTAGTCTTTAATTTTATATTCGGTGCTGTTGTCTTTTATATGTCGAGGGAGGTTATTCAATACTTGAGAAATCTTTACATTTATTAATTGCTTATTAAGTTCAGAACTAGCATTGAAAATATGGAGGTTGTTGCTATTTCGAGTGAAGTGGGTATGTAGGTCTCTGTTGTGAAGGAGGAGTTGTTGGAAATATTGTGGAACTATATTTTTCTTTATTTTGAAGTAGAATTTTGCACAGGCAAGTTTGTATATGTCACTAATTTTAAGGAGGCCAAGTTCTTTGTAAAGTTTATTGGTATGGCTATTATACTTAACTCTACTAATACTTCTAATGGACCGTTTCTGTAATAGTTCTAATCTTTTCATTTCTCTGTTGCTTATATTACCCCAAGATGTTACAGCATATGACAAATGTGGATATATTAAGCTATTGTATATTGTTTTCAGTATGTGCTTGGGGATAGTATTTTTAAGACGGGATAGAACTGCATTTACTTTTACTATTTGGTTAGCCTATCTTGATATGTGGTTTTTCCATGAAAGTGTGTTGTCAATGTATGCGCCAAGGAATTTTATTTCTTTAACTTGCTGTATGGGAACATTATTTATTTTAATTTCTGTGTTATTTTGGTAAATTTTCTTTCTTGGCTTGTGAAATAAAATGTATTTGGTTTTTTTGTAAATTTAGTGAGAGTTTATTTGCTATGAACCATTGAGAGATTATTTGAAGTTTTTCATTGGCAGAATCGATTAGAGCTTGAATGTTATTGTTGTAGAAGATAAGGTTAGTGTCAAACTGGCCAATAGCGTTCATTGTGGACAGTTTCATCATAGCCTTGCAGTTACATCATTGCTAGAGTGGCCAATAATACCACATCAACAACTAAGGTGCAAAGCTGGACTGCACCTGGGGAGGGGGAACTCTGCTCAAAAGCTGTCAATTGTCCTTACGTTTGCATATTCACACCAGGTACTGTGGTAACCAACAATGCCATACATGATTAAAGTAGTTGATTGTTTTACACTGAAAGAGACAGCCTACAAAACTGCAAACTGTACACAAAATTCTTGAACTTGTCAGCTCCATATCAAATCGAATTGGGACCAGAAGCATGTTTGTGAACAACTGTGATTAATTGCAAGTTATCCTATTAACCATGCTTGGTTGAATTTCAGGTACTTTAAGTGTCACCAAACAAACAACCCCCCTTCCCCAACTTGACACCTGAATTTTTGCTGTGGTATTATTGGCTAATCCGGCCATGACATAATTGCAAGGCTATGATGAAGTTGTTCACATGAAATGCTATTGGCCGGTTTCACCTGTGACATCGTAGCTGGCATCAAAGTTGCATGGGTTCCAATGGAGTCTCAAGCTATGACCTCATAGGTCCACACTACGAAAAAAGACAATTTCTTCAGAGCAATTGCTAGAGCTGTAAGCATATATAGGAAACATGACTGGGAAGTTTTAGGAATTTGTGGCATCGACTACCGTGAATATCCAGCCAATTTAGATGTTGAACAAGTCTGAGATCCCAAATAATTCTTAACAAAATTAATATCAATGGTATGAGGCTGAGCACATGTCTCATTTTCAACACTATTTGGCCATATATATATATATATAGAATTGCACAACCTGTCAAGATAAAAATAATGTTCAAAATTCCGCAAAACCTAAAGTATGATGAACACATTCCTGAATTTTTTACAGCATTTCATCGTATTGATGTGTATGTGTAAGATAATTGGAAAGATAGAGGCATGTGTCATCTATTACCCTGAAGATCTAGCTATTTTTGATGTTGAACCAGCCTCAGACACCCATTAATTTTCAAAAATTCATATTAAAAAAATGAGGCTGAACATATCTCCAATTTTTTTATATCATTTGACCACACGTATGCAGAATATATCCTGGGAGTTTCATGTTTATTTACGATACTACCCTTGAGCTATGACCATTTTTGTAGTGAACATTGATTTTTAAGGGGTGGGTTTAACAAGGTCATGGCTTCATCAATGCTTTTGCTAGATAAAAATAGCTACTCTCGAAGCTTTTCCATTGTTCTGTTAGTCTAGAAACCAAATTTTAAAGCTTTTGGTTGAGTATTATTGGTTTTATTGAACAAAACATGCAATGGCACCTTAAACGATGCCTGAAAAACTTGTAATATCAGTATTCTTGAAACCTATGCCAAATCCTGGAAAAGCGACCAATCCAGCTGAAATTTTCAGAAAGGTTGGCCTTCGTGGTATTGAAAAATATATTAAAAATTCAGCCAATTCGCAGATGTGGTGGTGGAATCCACTTGTTGATCTGACACGGAATGACCCGCCTGCAAATGGAGTGACTGTTCATGGACAACAAAGTTCTATGTCAATATGAAATGCTTCACTGTTGCCTGATGCAATAAGTTATGATTTTTTCATCACTCTACTTCACTGATAATCTAATTTTTTAAGAAATAAGGAATCAATTTTTCGTGAAATAAAAAAAAATTGCTGAAAAAAATCATGCCATCAGATGTTGCGGGCATATTTAGAAATCCTTATGACAATTTAATGACTTTTCATGTTAAAAATTATGAGGCCAGCCCAAAATTTTGTCACCAACAGTTACTGTAGTGATTGGTCATGGACAATAAAGTTCTATGTCCATATAAAATGCTCCGCTGTTGCCTGACACAATAAATTATAATATAACTTTTTTTGCCACTCTACATCACTGATAATAAAATTATTTTAATAAATAAGGAATTAATTTTTTCTATTTCTTCAAAAACACTGTATCCAGTCCCGGTTTGCATTTCCCGGTTCTCCCGGTTTCAGTTTTTTGCCCATTTCCCGGGAATTTCCCGTTCCCGGGAGTCCCGGGAACAAACCCTAGTCGTGGCCTTAAATTTTCTCAATTGCCTGCCGCCCTGCCATCTGCCCATCTGCTAGCCCGGGTTTGTAAAACCAGGAAAAGGCCTCATTAGACTAATTTTTGCATATTATGGTACAGTTTCAAGCATGTGCAAAGTACAGGTTATGAGCTGTTGTTTGGAAACCAAAAATATAATGCTGTTATATTTTTCTCAAGTTTTTCCAATTTTTCAAAAAGTGTTCAATACACCCAAAAGCAATATAACATTGCGTAGGTGATATGTGTAGAAAATTTCATTGCGGTATATGTAATGGTGGGCAAGTTTTTGCTCCAATATGACAAAAATCATTTTAAATATTTTTTCGCTATATTACAAAAGGTATATAATATATATTAGTCAGACCATGAAAAAGCACAACTAGCCAATATAAGACATATAATGGTCCATATATGTATACCAAACCTTATCCATGTACATGCAATAGTGACCGAGTCATAGCCCTAAAACCAAAATATTTATATTTTTATATTTTTTCTCATTTTTTCAAAGAGTATAGAATATCTGTCAATGAGAAGATCCAAAGGCACAACTAGACCATAAAGGCCACATCTGTACCAAATTTCAACCATGCACATCCAATAGTGACTGAGTCTTGGGCCGGAAATGAATACAAATAATTGTTATATTTTCTTAATTATTTGAAAAAGTATGGGATATCTATCCAACATCCATCAGACAATCAAAAGGCACAAGTTCGCTGAAGGTAAAAAATAACGAGCACAAGGCACTTTTGACAGAGTATTCTGCACATCATCTAACTACTGATCTGAAGTCCTGGTTTACCTTGTTTAACTGTAGCCACTACAAAACAGGGCATAACCTACCAAGGTAGCAACACATTGATAAAGCATGCAGTGGTGTTTTGTCCTAATTGCTGATCTCTTGTTGTTTTGACACATTTTCAGTGAGCTATAAATAGATCTGGGGTGGGGAAGCCCCTCAATGACATCACAGGACTCCCATTTTCCAGTTTTCTAGGATGGCTTTCCTGGATCTCTAAAATGGTATTTAAACAATGTTCATGTTCCTGTGAAGTTGATCAACACAATCTTAGGCCAAATAAACCCTGTGTGCAAAGTTTGAAGGAAATTGGTGCAGTATTTTGTCTAGAAGTTTGTCAACAAGATTCCTGAGATGACCAATGACAATAGGGCTGAATGCCCTAAAAGGCTATCTGAGCTACATGAATACATGTATTCTTCAGCTATCACATTAATATTCTGGTTATGGCAAGATAAAGTAGAGAAATACTAGCTGTCTGTCGTTTTCATTGCCCTCAATACATTTTCTGCTTCTACTCAAGTTGACATTGACATTTGTGGTTCTGCAGGAGCTTTGGCTTGATCTAACAAGTACTTCACCTTTCCCCCTCTGGACATAATTGAAAAATGGAATAGGAGGTTTGTGTGAGGACGGTGATTGGTGATCCAACAACCACTTGGTACCTAATGTTTGAGTTTCATGGCCTTCTGTGCTTGATCTCTTGGGTCCTTCATACACTATATGAGGAATATCAAGCTTGAAATGGGCAGCTGCGGCAGCAACTATATGGCCATCCAGGATGAGCTCTGTAAATGAGGCCATCTAAACTCTAAATTAGCTGGTATGCATATAAATTCTAGGTAGCTTATGATCAAAAGACACATGTGCAAATTATTGAGTCCGAATAATATGATGTTTTTTAATGGCACATTCATAAACCATAGTCGTTGTCTGATTTCCTAAATGTACCGAAAGCATATCTATGCATGCAGCTGTCTTTGTACTTCAAATTAAATCTTTAAATGTCATCTTTTAATTATCAAATGAAAACAAGTAATTTACATCATACTTTTTTTTTACCTAAATGAAGTTTTCACTGCTTTATCTCCTGTGACATCAACCCAGTAAGTTTTTCAGCCGCGAGAGGGATCAGCACAAGCTTCTTCTTTAAACTGGTCTATGTAGATTTGCTGCAAAAAGCATATTCATAATGACAAACATATCATTTGCAGTAATTAATTGATAAAATAATTTGTATAATGTACTCATGCAAAAACTTACCATGCAACTAGATCTACGGCTGACATGCTTATCATGCACATGCTCAGGTGATGTCCTCTAACAGAGTTATCATATTTAAGACAGAAATAGCATACCATAAGTTTAGAGATTGGTTTGGTAGCATTCATGACATTCATACTATGTAAGATGGGTTAATCAGTTTGTAAAACACAAGGTATAAATCCATGCATCTGAATTGGCACAACTACATTACCTGTAAAACATTTGCTATGTAAAAATTCTAAATGTTTAGTAAAAAAATGTAACTAAGTATTAGCTGTTAATTGAGCCATGAACATGATAAACACATAAGTGTCACATATTTACGCTGTGCCATTCAATTACACAAATTGAATAGCCTGTGCAAACCTTCGGGACAATGATAAATGCCTTGTAACTTGTCCATGTTATTTTTTCCATTCATGACATTTTCCATGCTTGAATATGCACGTTCATTCGTGAGAATATCACCAGCAAAGAGAATTCTTTCTAGGAAGTCTTGTACTGGAACATTAGGAACCCAACGTTCATGCAAGTACTTCAGGATCATGTCTTGTACTGGAACATTAGGAACCCAACGTTCATGCAAGTACTTCAGGATCATGTCTTGTACTGGAACATTAGGAACCCAACGTTCGTGCAAGTACTTCAGGATCATGTCTTGTATTGGAACATTAGGAACCCAACGTTCATGCAAGTACTTCAGGATCATGTCTCGTACAGGAACATTAGGAACCCAACGTTCATGCAAGTACTTCAGGATCATGTCTTGTATTGGAACATTAGGAACCCAACGTTCATGCAAGTACTTCAGGATCATGTCTCGTACAGGAACATTAGGAACCCAACGTTCATGCAAGTACTTCAGGATCATGTCTTGTACTGGAACATTAGAAACCCAACGTTCATGCAAGTACTTCAGGATCATGTCTTGTACTGGAACATTAGGAACCCAACGTTCATGCAAGTACTTCAGGATCATGTCTTGTACTGGAACATTAGAAACCCTACGTTCATGCAAGTACTTCAGGATCATGTCTTGTACCGGAATATTAGGAACCCTACGTTCATGCAAGTACTTCAGGATCATGTCTTGTACTGGAACATTAGGAACCCAACGTTCATGCAAGTACTTCAGGATCATGTCTTGTACTGGAACATTAGGAACCCAACGTTCATGCAAGTACTTCAGGATCATGTCTTGTACTGGAACATTAGGAACCTTACGTTCATGCAAGTACTTCAGGATCATGTCTTGTACTGGAACATTAGGAACCCTACGTTCATGCAAGTACTTCAGGATCATGTCTTGTACTGGAACATTAGGAACCCTACGTTCATGCAAGTACTTCAGGATCATGTCTTGTACTGGAACATTAGGAACCCTACGTTCATGCAAGTACTTCAGGATCATGTCTTGTACTGGAACATTAGGAACCCAACGTTCATGCAAGTACTTCAGGATCATGTCTTGTACTGGAACATTAGGAACCCTACGTTCATGCAAGTACTTCAGGATCATGTCTTGTACTGGAACATTAGGAACCCAACGTTCATGCAAGTACTTCACATGTCTTGTACTGGAACATTAGGAACCCAACGTTCATGCAAGTACTTCAGGATCATGTCACTTGGAATGTTCTCATTTTAGTCCAGCAAATCCACCAGAATTTCTTCCGATTTTGTGCAACTTTCCTTCAAATAAACCAAATGTGTGACGTTCTGTTGTTTCTAAATCAATCAGATTAACAAAAAATTTGGTGGGTCCAGAAGCTAAGAATCGCGTACTAATGGAATCACCTGTAAACAGTGTAAAGCCATGCTTGAAGTTGATGGTCTCATTCGGGGGGAGGGTTGGTCTAGTGGTAGCGTGCTGGACTGCCAATCGCTGGGTCCAAGGTTCGAATCCAGCTCTTGCCCGGTCGCCTTGGCCTATGTTCGACAGCTGTTTCAATCATCCTTAGCCTCATTGCCGCGTCCTCCTGTCCTAATTAGCCCACCAAGGGCATAAATACAGGACGTAAAGCGCCATTCATCCATCCATCCATCCGTGGTCTCTTCCGTGGCTCCTCTTTTATTCATTGCTAGCCCTATGATGTGTTGTGCTTTGCTAAGTTTGGTGTCTCTGTTGTAAAGTATAACAAAAGCCGCACCACCAGGCAATACTTCAGTAGATTTATGTGAAGGATTTGTTGTACTGCTTTGAGTTGCATTTACGAACTTTGGGAGTAGAGGACATTGTCTTTTTATAGAAGAATTATGTCCCATGAAATCAAATCTCTTAAAATCAAATCAAATATAGATGGATATCTGAGAAATAGAGCCTCAATTTGATCCCAACTTGGATGGTTTCTACAAAAAATAAATGTTATATGTGACCTGAAATTTTCTGTTCAGTGGTGAAAAATTTTACAAAATTGATTAGGGTGGTTCACTGTAAGAATCTCTGAAGTACAGAAGTTGTCTTCAGTATCATAAAAAACTACTTTGATGGAAGTACAGTGTCGTTAGACTCAGAAAAAGACAAATGTAATGTAAAATTTGTCTTTTATTTTCATAGTACAAATAATATAGACCTGTCTTGATTTATATGTTAATGCAGCAAGGATATTGAGCTAAATAAAATTGTTAAAATTCTCCCTTTCTTCAGTAATTTGTTCCATATGCTTTATTCTTATAAGCACATCTAGCAAACGTTGACATTCTAAACTGAGTGATTCCACCCTCGTTGACTTGACAATATGAAACTTTTCTGAATTCCGGCGATATCCCATTTCTTCATGAATATAGCTTCTCAATCAAAATATAATGTTCTGCCGAGAATGATAAGCAAGATAATTATAACCATGATTACGCAAAACCACATTTTTCAGTTATTTGCAGGATGATCTGACAACATTTGCAATTTTATGGGCAGACAATGTGAGCTAAAGTGCAGTCTGCATTAAGTTCAGTCCCCAAGCTTGGAAAAATTTCTTATCAATAAGTTATCATTTCTGGTGACCAGGCATCGGCCAGGGCATGACAAGACTACAAATCATCATAAAAGTGAAATTGACAATAGCCCTAACCCTTCAGCTACATGTCCTCATCTTCCTGAACCATTCTTTTGCTATCCAAACTCACAATTCTCCCATCCTTAAGCTACTTGTCGTCATCTTCTTTAATCATTCCTTGTGCTGTCCATATATCCTGATTCCTAGCATTTCAGGGCCTCCATGAAGCAAAGATGTCCTGCTCAGAACCAAAATTTGGATACAGAAATTAACTATCTGGTAAGGCAAGCAACTTTTCCTAGTTGTCTTGATGTTCTGAAGGTTTCCTAACTTTCCTGAGCCCTTCCGCTGCATCTTATGGAAGCTTTTTTGGAAGTGTCTGCTCTGCTGACCGCTTTCAGAATATTCAAGAAGGTTTACTGAAGGTGTGCTAAATGTGCTGAAGGCATTTATATAAAAGGAATTGATCCAGAAAGTACCATGAAGCTATTAGGAATGGCGAGAAGCTACTAGGAATGCCGAGGAGCATGAAAGTGCAGACAGCATGCAGAAGGTACCAAGAAAGCACTGAAAGGTGTTGAGAAATGTGCAGAATAGCTTTAGACAAGCAAATAAAAACAATGTTAAAAATTTATTTGGGAAATACAACAAACATCCTTCAAAAGGATGATGGCATTGACGATGCTCAAAGTATTTTCCAAAGAAAAGGTGATAAATGAACAAAGTCATCATTGATAACTTTAATTCAATTGTCACAGGAAAGAGAGTTCGAATGGCAAGGAAAATTTAAAGACCCCAAAGTCAGTCAGAGTTAAAACTCTGACTTACTTAGCAAGAATTTCAACTGACTAAGTTGTCAAGCTCTGACTTAACTTGACTTCAACTAACTTCAGCTAACTATTGCAATGTCTCAGGGTCCTTCCTTTAAAAATTATCAACTGTTACAGTACGTCATAACTTCTGACATTTTTAAGAATTTTGGCCCTCAGAAAACTGTACAGGATGCACATGTGTCCAAATTTTAGGGAGTTTTAATGTGCATAGATTTTTTAAAGGTCATAAATGAGTGTGGTATACATGTTGTGCTCTTTTCGTTAGAAATGATACCAAAACGATTTTGTGAGGTAAAAATCAGCAAAGTTATGCAACAGGGACTTGACTTTAGCTGTCTCAACTCTAACTTGACTAACTGAACACTAACTTTCTGCTTGGAAAGCTAACTATGACTTCACTAGTCCACTTTATTCAGTTGACTTCGGGGTCTAAAAGGAAACATTCTATTTCTTGATATCCTAAAGAAACACACAAACATTGGATATTAAACGAGTGATAACCAATACCTGTGTCGTCCTATATGACAAATTGTCTAGCATTTGCCATGGTAAAAATGTTGAACTAACCCACAGGAAGACTATGTTTATGATTGAAGAACATTTTCCAGACCAGGTTAGTTTGTACAAAAAAATAAGTCAGGAACATCCTGTTTGATTTAAACATTGATGAAGAGCTGGCTCCATTGCTGATAAAAGGATACAACATACTAATCGAAAATAATGAAACTCTTATGTTGAAACTAAATGCAATAATTTTACTGAGTTTTCTTGCAGTGAAAGAAAATGTAAAAAATCTTTCTGCGACCTTTACTGCATGCTTAAAATTTCAAATAAAGCCAAGTTCTTCTTCCCAAAAGCAGCTTGCAACATTATTGTCACAATAAAGTTAAATTCTAGTTTTAAATACATGTCCAAGTGTGACATTAATTTATGTATTTCTCATGCTCATTGCGTCAATGTATTACATGATAAATGAAAAGATATTGCAAGGGGGGGATTCCGAGCAGAGGGGGGGGGGCTCCAAGGTCAACACAAGGGTTAAGATATTTTGTGTGTCGAGAAATTAATTCTTGTATAAAAGAACATTTTAGTCGCTGACCCAGTAGTTTCAGATTTTGTATTTTACATTAATTTTTAGACATCTTTTGAAGGCTATCACAAGAGGTGGATGTCAATATTCTTGCTACTATCCAGTTTGATACTTTACATAGCAATATTCTGTGCATATATATTGTGTGACTTGTTACAGGAATCTGATTGATAAGATCCATAAATTGTAAGTTTAGCATATGACAATGTCATCATTATTAATCTTTGCCTAGTCAATTTTTTCAAATTTGGTCATTTAGACTGCAATCTGACAACATTTACTGCAGATTCAATAAGTATGAGTTTCTCTGGCTATGTTTCTCACTATCTACGTATCATTTTCAGCTTTTCTGATTGGAACTTGGGCAATAAAACGTCCTCCAAATCTGTTAGTTGAATGTAGAATGCAGTGAAAGACGTATTATTCTGCTTCAGTGAGCAGTTTAGTTTGACAACCTGATCAGATTAGTAAGTAAATGCAGGAAGGCATTGGTATTTTAAGACACGTCACCTGTAATTTAAATACGTTTTTATGGCATTCAGATTAGTCTATGCCATGTAATTCAGTGCCTCAGCCAATCATATGATCTACATTTGCTACGTTTTCCTATCAAATTGCAGAAACTCATACTTACTGAAATTGCAGTAATCAATAAATACAGTAAAGTTATCTTTCATGATAAGTAATTCTCTATTTCAGACTCTCTAGAGTCTGTCGTCTTTCTGATCATGGAGGCTGTGGCAGCGAGGCAAACATATAAGGGAAAGTGAGGCACATCACTAATTTGGGTATTGTGGGCTTGCTATTTCGACTACAACACCAATTTATACACCAAATTAAAGCTAAGAAAATTGTGCAGTTTCTTATGCTTATAACCACACATAAGTCAATACCAAATTATGTTTCAGATGGTTGCTTATTCAAAACGTTTTAAATATTTTTGTAAAAAATTGTAGCTTTTCGATTTTTAAACTTTCATAAAACATACAGAAATGTATAAGTATGTATCAAAATAACAATCGAATGACTGTCAGATAGTTGGTTTATATTGTGCCAGCTTTGAAGATTATACCATTTATAGTTTGCTTGTAATAAATGAAAATGTGACAAGACAATCTTGAGAAAATTGACCTTGGCAAAAAACGCATTAATGAGGGCTACGGCACAAACGCCCCAACGTTGACACTTAAGAAAAACATTTTCTGATAGCCCATTGTATACTATAACAAGAAATTATGATAAGATTGATAAGAAAATTTTTCCATTAAAGGCCCTCAGCCCGTGGACTATATCCGTCACTATTCCTGCAATCTCCTTGCCCTAGTCCTCTTTTACAATCAATTATGATCTGAAAATGTATCAGAGCATTTAAGTATATATGTTGGAAACTGTGCATGTTGTTTTAAGATAGCCATGTAGTGTACAGCAGAATTTTATAACAAGTATACCTATCCACTTGGGAGATCACTCCATCGCCATAGCCTTTCTTTACTTCCGCCAAATGTGAAAGAGTACGGTAATTTCATTTATGGCTGCAAACAACACCCATATAGCTGCTTCATGAAAGTTTTTTCAATACAACTTAATCATATATTTTATGATTAAGATGTTTGTGCAACATGGTTAACCTACAGCATCCGGACTTCCAACGGTGGACCATAATGCCGTGTTACAGTGTACGGTACATTCTCGTATGTCACAAAACTCGCAACAGCAGAGACATACCAATGATTCAAGGCAGCTGTTTGTGGTATCTTAGTAGTTGTACTACCTGGTCATATTTTGAGCCTATGTACTTAACTGGTTGTTTGAATGTATTTAATAAAACGTCCTATAATAATACACAAAAAACTACGTCACGTTTTTCGTACGTCTCTCTGGCTTTTTCTAATTGATGGAACCAGTTTTAAATTATGTCAAGAGGTAGTGTATACTGTTGTCTGGAACATACAATTGGGTTTTACCTTGAACCGTTCAAGCATTAGCTAAAGTTTTCAAAAAGCTCTGTCAAAATACGTCACGTTTTTCGTACGAGCCATTTTCGGGCATCACATATTTGGCCAGATATGGAAACCAAATTTAGAGAGTTACTAATTTTGGGGAAGTAGACATAGTGTGGTTTCTGAGTTGCATTCAGATTGGCTGAGACAGCCTGCATCAGGGTCCTTGTGCACAATCAGAGACACATCTAAATGTAGGTCATGCCATATTTGGAAAGCAGC
Organism: Platynereis dumerilii; assembly: GCA_026936325.1. Taxonomy (NCBI): domain Eukaryota; kingdom Metazoa; phylum Annelida; class Polychaeta; order Phyllodocida; family Nereididae; genus Platynereis; species Platynereis dumerilii. The sequence goes on from JAPTHN010000131.1 coordinate 598,841, forward strand.
TGCATGTAAGCTGGCATCTGATTGGTGAGGCACTGACCACAATGAGCATTACACACCACTAACACCAGAGTGCTGCAAGTCCCTAACTTGACCTACATCACAAGAAATTCAAAGAAGCAGGTCAAAGGCTTCGCTGTGCCAGCTCGCAGTGACAGACTCTGACTTGTGAGAACAGTTCATCATCTTCATTGACCCTTAAAACATTGGTAGAGAACTTTAATTTGTTAAATTTGCTTGATTAGTGAGGAAGTTAATGAAGAAAGGTATTCTTGTATAATGGCGGCTACTAATTAGCATATTAATGACCATCAAATTTGTATAATTGATTCTAAAATTGCTTTGTGTTATTCCTTGGTCTTCATAACATGGATTGAGCCGCTTAAATGCCTCTTCTGCTTTCCTAAACAGTAACATGTTGAAGCGCCAATGTAAGCAGTTTACTGGAATTTGTGCTACATATATATAAGTACTTAATAATGTTATTATTATTAAGGTTGCTGTTTTGAAATGATCAAAAAATTGCTAATTTTGTGGCAATTATGTTATGCAAATTAGGAGGTGAAAGACCTGGAATGTTGCTTAGGAACTGGTTTTTCAGAATCAGCACACCTGAAATTTGCTAAAAGATGGGTTCCCTAGTTTTACCCCAAAACGCTCGTACCCATTTGAATAAAGCTTTTTTTTTACATCCCGCCAGTCTATTCTGTTGAGTGTTACACAGCCTTTACAATATTTTAAACTATTCAGTTGACCTGGTTAATGTATCTCCACAAAGTATGTCAATCAATACAGAAGTGTATTTTCGGTATCTAAAAGCAAAAACGGCTGCTTTGTATAGCCTTGAGAATAAGTGACAGAGCATCCTTTTTGGACACTTTTCTGACAACATTTTAATATGTATAATTGGTTTGAAGTAGATTGAAGATCATCAAACTTCTGATGAGCTAGAGGTGCAAGGCTGTTCCTTTTTTCCTGCTGATTTCCAAACATTTCCATTCAAAGCAGAATACTGTATCTCCAGCAGCCATGCCTTTTGAAAATGGTAGTCTGGCATAGTAATTAAGACAATTTACTGTTGCGCGATATGATCTTGTGACCTGTCTTATATATGTTATTATTGATCCACTTCGATTTTCCAGGGACTGACAGCCACTTGTCTGTCTCAAACAGAGACAGATCCACAAAAGTACTGTATTGAATTGTATTGTATTGTATTGTACTAGTAAAGCCCATTGAAAGCACAGAAAGTGATAAGGGAATGGACATTCTGACGGGAGGTTGATGAAAAGTTGTGTGAAGTACAGTATTTCTATTAGATGAAGCGGGCATTACATTAGAAATGAGACAGTGACATTGAAGCGGCCGGTAGACTTTGTAAACAGGGAGTTATTGGGCCCAGAAAAGATGATGCTCCTACATTTTGACAGTGCTGCCATCTGGCATAACATTTGTGGGGCGAAACATTTCTGACCCAGCAGGTGATTTGCATAAGCGGAGCTGTAGTGGAGACAGAGCGAAGTACGTTTGATGTAACAAAGTGCAAGAAACAGCAAAGAAAACAGCAATTAATGATGTCATCAGAAGAAGAAAAGGGTGAAAGAAGGGTAGGTGGAGGGTGCAGGGGAAGGACAGGCCAATGGAGGCACCCAGAGAATCTACCCTAGACGAATCTGTCAGAATCTCCCTATTATCATAGATTTACGTCACGAGCGTCATGGCCAATCAGCGCCAAGGATTCTTGTCCACTTCAAATGTTTACCGCCAATATGTGACAGAACTATTGGGTCCACATAGATGTATGAGATATCATTTTAAAGGTCTCGGAGACATCTATCTACCCATATAAGAACCACACCCGTAACGCTTATGGGAAAGTGCGTAACAGCGAAATCGCCTCATTTGCATAACATGCCTGACGGTCTGTTCATTGGTCAGCTTTGTGGGTGTGTCTGACTTAATCACTGAAGGCTTTGCTGAAGTGTGTGGAGGTAGCTTTCCTTGCACAACTATCTTATGACCTGGGATGACCTCATTTGCATGTCATTAGCATATTTAGTTTGAATGTATATATAGATATACTATCAGTCATGCACCGCAATGCAGGCATGAAATTCATAGCGAGCCTTCCACAATGATACAGCTCAGCTGCCTTAGTACGGTGGCCATGGGCAGAGATAAGGAAAATGCTGCCCAAGGTTCCCATGGCAAAGCATTCTCCAGTAGTGGTGACTGCCATATGATGATGAGTGATGAGAAGACTGTGAGTCTGGCACATACCCTATTAATTCAGGGATGCCCAGGGTCGTTCAGTTGCCCCTGCACAGAACACTGGATACAACCCACCTCAATTTAATGTCCCATGGGCTCGGACCAAATTGAGTCCAATCAACAGCCAGACTGCTATCACAAACACCTTTAACCATTAGGCCACAGGGAACTCTTAACCCAGAAAAAATGACATCATGGCTACAGTGTAGTCACATATGATGTGCTCGGTAATCCAATTTGTTAAATTTACAGGGCATTTCAGTCAACACTTTATGTTCTTCATAAGCTTTTACACTCTATCTACAGCTTTTGTAGATACCAACAACGCTTTCCTAATGCATAAAAAGGTCATATAAAAAGCCTATTCGAGCACTAGTGGCTGTATGTATAATGTGCCTGTGTGAAATATAGCTTGCTTTTCTTTTCTTATTCTTTTCTGAAGAAATTCCAAGTCACAGAACAGTGATTTTGCAGGTCATGTAATGCTTTTTGACATCCTCACCTGAGTCCACTTTCATGTTGCATTTCTGACTCGAGTCATGTCAGTTACGGGACCTGATTTTCCAAAATAAGGTCAGTTACAAGTATTTTCTCAACTTTGATTCCACTGTCTCTGTAAATTTAGCAACTTTTCTACTTGTTTAAGGAAACTGAAGGTGTTCAAGAACCAAGGGCGATATATCATAATGTCTTATTGCCAAACTTTAGTCATCCATTTGGGATGAAATCATTGGGGCTTCATTTATAATCAATTAGTCCTTTCTCTCAAATAATTTATTCCCCTTGATTTCAAGTAATCTTTGCTGTGGGGGGGGGGGAATATTTAACAAATAAAGAGGCCTAAACGGAGTTAGGATGTATTTTGAATTACTTGAACGAAACCTGACTTATCCGATTCAACCACAGTCAACCATTTTCAACTAGATTAAATTTTGTTCCTTACTTGTTATAATTATTAGATCACCAAATTCCACAAGAAATTCAACTTGCAGTGAAATACTATGAATTGACAGATTTATTTATAGTACATACTATGCACTTCCAATCAACAGATTTGTGTATTTTCCATAACTAAGTGAGTTTAATTGAATGTAAAGCCTTGAATTTCTTCAGGAGAGGCCTGTAGGGGAGACCGGGGCATGTTGGACCTTGGGGTATGTTGGACCATCCCCAATATTTTTTCATAAAACATGTGCAGTTATCCAAATCTCCAATGAAGAGACCTTCAGTGGTATGCCTTTTGGTCAAAATATTCCATAAGCATTGATGGAAAAGTGTGAGTTCTATATCAGGTTTCCTGATTTCCGGCATAAAAAGTGACTTTTCTCCAAATCTCGATGGCTAGGTCACCCTTCTTAAAATATGGGGGAATCCAGCCAGAAAAGTCTCATAAGGGTCATTCTCAAATTTCGAGACAATTTGCGTCACTCTAGCTCCCTGACATTAATATGAATGCGATAAATATCTGAAGCGTCACTCAGCATCTGTTATTCATATTTCTACTTAGAACCACTGCATTTGGAGCAAAAAGTCATTCATTTGACTTTTTTTAATGCATTATGTCCAGAAATCCGTGCAAAATCAATGGTTTTGCCCTGTCACTGGACCTGACATGACAAAATCAAGTGTTCATTTTCCTCCTAATATACCATTATTTCCAAAGTTTCTTTGCACGATTCATGGGAATATAGACTTGAATTTATATTTAGTTCATATTCAATTTTTTTTGGGTATAATTTCATTGATTAAATTGATACAATAGTCGTGTCACTAATTTATGTCAATTTTTTTGTCCCCTCCGTTACTTGCCATAGCTCTGTTTGTTATTGTTTTTTATGAGCTATTTTCACTGAATATCATCAGACGCATGTGCGCCATAGTACCACTGCCTTGCATACTTCATAAAAAAAATGTATTCAATAAATTATGACATAATGTTCATAAAAAATGTTTTTGGTCCCACTAAAATGTCCCCTCCGTTTCCTTCATTTTCCAAGCTTACCAATGATAATTTTACAGAGCGATTTCATGTATATGTTGCTGAGGGTGGCAGGTTTTAATATTCTGCAATTATTTTGTCTAATCTCCAAAATAAAAAGCAGACATGAGCGAAAAGCAAAAAATTGTTCCCCTCCGTTACCGTCCCCTCCGTTACCAGATCATGAGCAAGAAATCGACATTTGGACCAAAAAATCTACTGATACGAGATGAAATACTTCTGAAAATAATAGTTACATCAATCTTTTATCATTTTTCCTTTTGTTGCTGTTCCTACAGTTGGTTTTTTACATCAAAATTCCCCTCCGTTACCACATTGTCCCCTCCGTTACAGGACAATTTTCCTATACCCGTTGTCCCGAAATTTGAGAATGGCCCATAAATTGAAACTAGCATTACTCAAGTAAAGTTTGATATAAGTTTCCCGAGTTCAGCTGCGTAATTTTTAATATTAATAGAGAACCATTCCTGTACATTATGAGGATAAATTCAATTCATTTGGCCAATCTGCCACCTATTCTTAAACAAGAATTATTAAAATTATCTAGGTAAATATCCCAACATAATCATTCTCAATGACACACAAGTGTGTGTTGCAATCTGTGAGAATAAAATGTAGTTCTCGCTTTTTTTGTTCTAATTTCCTGGACTTTTATTCCATGGTCCAACGTGCCCCACATGGCGGTCTAATGTGCCCCCGGGTCTGAGGCACGTTGGACCATAAAAAAAAAAAAAAATTTTCAAACTTATTTTTCTCCACAAATGTAGAAGGTAGATCAACATGGTTGGCACAAGGGTATTGTAGATGTTCAGAAGTCAGCCAGTAAAGAGATTTTTCAAATATTTAGAGAAGTTTTTAAGTGAGAGCCAAACTACAAAAAAGCGAACCAATGTGCCCCAGTCTCCCCTATTGCTTGATTTGTAGACTGAACAAGACTTTTTCACAGCATGAAAAACTGTTTACATTTTGAGAGAGTTTAACTTCATATGTTGAGCTTGGAGTGACAGTTAAGTAAATTCGGTTGTTAGAATAGGACATAGATGTTTACTATGAATCAGATCTTTCTTTTGGACATCACTTTATTTTAGCAACATCCTACAATGTAGCTTTAACTTCACAACGAAATGTCCAGAGAATACTGTAAAAAAAGCAATGTCGAATTTGAGCACTTTCGGGTGCCAACTTTATGCTGATGAAAATATAGCTAAATGAACATTGTCAGATATGCACACTCAGGAAATTTCCTGGAAAAGATAAGCATCAGGGTACCCATAATATTTTGTGCTTTTAATAGTTTGTTAGGTGTGAATAACAAATAAATGAGTAACAAATAAACAAGACACTGAATATATCTGTATCTTAACAGTCCATCATGGCCGTTCTACTGTGAATTTAACTGGTCTTTTTTTTTTACAGTAAAATGTCTAGAATAACCAGGCATAACATTAGTGTTTTGTGGTCATCGGTCCATAACCGCTACACATGACTTGTCCCATAACAAGCAAATCCCAGGCTAGTTTCATGTGAAAGTACAATTAGCTTGACATGGGGTATTTCCAAGGCCTGGTTGGTGAAGGTTGCTTGCAAAGAGCGAAAATCAGGTCAATTTGAGGCCGTTTATCTGTTGGATCTAATTTATCTGCTGGCTACAAACTACTGTTTTGAAGTGTTTTTTTTTTCTTCCTTTCTTTCCAAGACTTTCATGTACATTCGTATATATCAACCATCTGTAGATAGTCTTTCAACATTAACTAATCCTACTTTTTACATGCAAAAATGTTATCCTTCTACAATACTTAGTCTTGAAGCTGTGTGTGATTAAGCACCAATTTTTGTGTACATTTTTGTGTCGCACTGGTTGTTTTGCTAATTTATGGCAACACAGACAAAATAATTAAGGCATTTTTGTTTCATAATGCCCTTCTGGACCTACAAATGATTGCATAGGAATAAGTTATATAAAAAAAAACATTGCTTGAATTATAAGGCATTCCTTGACATGTAAAGGAATTTCTTTTCTCAAGGTACAACTTTGTTTGTCAAAATCAGAACTGTCATGCTTATCAGGCTTCCATATATTCCCCTTTCCCTTCAATTACATATTGCTGTAAACCTTAAACCATCAATATTTTTTTTAAGTATAGGACTTATTACTACTTAGCACAGTACAGATAGCATAGGAATGTGGTGACTTTAATAAAACAATAAGAAATCAAAAAGTACTTTGAAGAAAAATGTCAAGGGAGCACCAAGAACAAAGATTTTTGGAAAGCTATCAAGCCTGTCTTCTCAAAAACCAAAACTAAGTCGGATAATATCCCTCCCAGGGTAAATGGTGAAATTATTATTGATATTTAATTCATTCTTTAGTGAAGTAGGCTCTGACATAGGTCAACCTGAAAATAACCATAAATCAATATAAGAAATAATAGCAGGATATACAAATCACCCAAGTGTGATAATGATAAAGAACAAAATTAAACTTATTAAAAATGAAATAGGTCTTTGTGTGGTAATTGAGCGTGACATACGAAAAATGAATTCAAAATTATCTGCAAAGAAATTGGCTGGTTTTCCTAAAATTCCAGTAGAAATTCATCAAAATGACAAGTGGGTCGTTTATAAAGCGTCTTTCTAAATTAGCTAATAAATACATTCAGCAGATTGTTTTTCCTGAAGGAATGAAATTGGCTAATATTACTCCTCTGTACAACAAGGATAACTACAGGTCAGTCATTGTTAAAAGACATAAATTGCAATTAATGCATTGGACCTTATCTATGGTATATTTTTAGCATCTATGGCAGTCAACATAATTTTTAGGGCCGCACACGCTTTTTGCAAATCTGCTTTTTTCCCAGAATGGCCTTCACAAGAAGCACTGGTATTATGATATTGAAACAAAATTAATGTATATAAAAAGTAGACAAGTAACTCTAGCAGATGCAAAAAAAAATTTCCTGGTATCTATATTGGTTAGAGAGATACAGCATGCTGAATCTTTTTCTCATTTGGCGGCAAAAGTATTACAGTTTTAGGTAATCCCCTCCCCAAACCCCATCCTGTGGAGTAGCCCAACATTGCACAAGAGTTGTTGTGGTCTTATTTGCCAGTTGGGCCATCACATAATTGTAAGGCCATGATGATGTTGTCTGCAAGGAATGCCATTAGCCAGTTTGACATATGGCATCACGGCATTCTTGAGTTATGACATCATAGGTCCACACTGAAGGAAAAACAATTTCATGAAATCATGTGTGAGAGCTATGACATGATAGATTAAAAAAGTTACTCTGAGCAAATTAACTGGCTGAAACATTGTGTAGATAAATACGGTTTTGTTCAGAGTAACTTTTGGGTCATTCCATGTCAAATCATCCAGGGCTCCCCAGGTGACCCCTTCAGAAAAAATTGAAAAAAATCTAAGTTGTTCACTTACCAGATGTATGCAAATTTGCAAAATTGTAGGTCTGTGACTCAAAAACTTACCGAGATAGGAGCCCTTGAAATTTAAGGCTATTTTTAATTTTTTTCGAAATTGTGGTTTCAGCCAAATTCAGAGGTGTATAACTCCCCAAATAACAATACCACTTATTTTATATCGTCACACTGGAACAACTTCCGCCCAAATATTTCATATTTGGCATAAAAACTCATGTTTCTGGCTTAGGTGTGTTTTTACAGGGGCTCGAAAAAGGACAAAAGTGCAAAATCGCCAAAAAGGTGCCGTTACTTATTTGTCAATTTAGAGAAAATGGTTAGTGACTCAACCATGTACATTTTTCTCTGGCTTTAATAGGACCAAATGAGTTCTTCCAATTTGTCAGATGAGTTTTACCTCTCGATATGTTGCTGTGAGGTAATTTTGAAAAATAAAAATTGTGTAGTATTTAAAAAAAATGCCTGTTATTCAAACCTCAAAATGACCTGGTTGACACATACCAAAATTTTCAAAACTTACAACATTGATTTATGTTTAGATTGAGGTGGTATTCACAAAGTTTCAGTTCTGGGGTTGGACTCCTTCTATTTTTAATATTTTATTACAGCGAAACACTTTGATATAGAATTAAAGTGGACTGTGGCACTGTGAAAATGGCACTTCGTGTGTCATCATGCTGATGATTTTTCATGATCATACCCAATACTTTCTATGTTAATTTGATTGAAGGAGACTTATCCTTCTTGTTGGTGACAGCCAAACGAAAGGATTATGCATCTGATTTTCACTCTAAAATTTGCTATGAGAAGTGAAATGGCTTAGGGGAGACCGGGGTAAGTTGTGCCATTTTTTGCATCAGGCTGATTTTCTGAAAAACCAAAGCTTAGTCATGAAATCTGAAAATCAGACATCAAAATATATTACGTTGGCCAGAATTGACCAAAGTTTCAGGGCAGTCCGACCATTGGGAAGGTCATGGTAGGCATTTGAAAAGAGTAGGTCAAGTGGCACAACTTGCCCTGGTGCCGGGGTAAGTTGTGCCACGTGACGGGGTAAGTTGTGCCGCGTATTTTACTAAAAAAAGATCTTATATTTCACCCGTTTCTTCAGATAGATCATTTGTATCATGTTTTTAATGTATGACTGACATGTTACATGAAACTAATCAGACATTTATGAGCCATTTTATACACAAATCAAAAAAGCTGAAAAAAAAACAGAATTATTTATTGTTTAGAGGGTTGTATAACACTTTTAACACATGTTCCTTTCAGTGTAAGTTATTTCACAACATGTTTAGGCCTTGCGTAAAATTAAGACAAAAAAAGATGAATAAAATATCAATTCCTATGTCATACCATTGGCACAACTCACCCCAATCAAAACGGCACAACTTACCCCAAATTGATTTTCTGGATGAAACTGGTTTTCAAAAATAATCAAACAATGCGAAATGAAATCTAACAACAGAAATGTCTAGATAAACCTCTTAACTTCAACCAGAGGGACATAATCTCATTACAAATACCAAATGACTGAGAAACAAGAATGTCAGTCCTCGGCACTTCCAAGTTTTCAGCAACAAAATTGAATTTATGAGTGTAGCTTTTCATACCATTATATTTGGTAGTTTTTTTCTTGGTGCCTAATGATGTTGACCAAATGGGTATGTATGTATGGCATTGCCTTCTTTGGCCAGTTCTTCATTTGACCCCAACAGTGGGCGGCACAACTTACCCCGTGGCACAACTTACCCGGTCTCCCCTACTCTTGATCATGACTAATCAAACAGCCTCTGTGTTTTTCATTGTTGAAAGTAGAGAAGATGACACTTCATTGGCTATCATGAGTCACGAAGTGCCATTTTCACAGTGCCACAGTCCACTTTAATTCTATATCAAAGTGTTTTGCTGTAAAAGTCTGGCATTTATACAATAATCGCGCATTAGAAAATATTAGAAATAGTTAGTATGCATGGAGATATGCAGTGGCAAAACATCAAAACATTTGAAGGAAGTTACAAAAATCAAGGATATATCTTTGCCAAATGAGGGAATTCCAGGGCCATAATTCTGAGAAAATTGTGTCAATTCAGTCAAATGACTAATAAGAAGGGAGGAAGGGAGGAATGGAGGAAGGAAGCAAAGAAGAAATAAATTATATTAACATAGATAGACTGATGGATAGAAAATTAATATTTTTTGCAATGGTGCATTATCTAAAATAAAACATGTTCCTGATAAAATTATTCTGATGATAGGTGGTTTCATGGTACAAAGCAATTGTCTAATGGGTAAATTGTAGGACATGAGATATGTACACCCTCGAATGTCATGCATAACTCGGCCTAACGGCCTCGTTGTACGTTGACATTCTCAGGAGTACATATCTTCTTGCCCCACATTCACCCATTAGACAACTGTAATGTATCAACTGGTTTTTGTGTCCGAGAGCAGGGCCTCGGGCCCTTTGTCGTCATCAATGGGATTGTCATATCAAAGTTGGTGTGGATCGAAAAGCATTTCACAGATGCAAGAACAACCCAAAGTTATGATGCCATTATGATTCCCACTGTTTACACTGTTGCACTAGATGCCCTGGCTTTAATCTTATGTCTCACTGCTCTAAATAGTTAACTTCAATCCCCCAAATTCCTCCTTACTCAGCAGACGATTTCTGAGAAGCATCTTCTTCTTCTTCCCTTTGGCCCTCCGCCCTGAGACAAAGTGGGGTGCACCACAACCTGAGATTTATGCTTCAGCCAATTACTAAAGATAGACAGATAGACAGATAGACACATAGATAGACAGATAGATAGATTGATAGGTAGATTGATAGATCTATAGAGAGAATGCAACTTTTAACAATTTATAGAGATGTGTTAATGTAATGATCATATCCCATTGAGTTATAAGGGTTATTAAATTGCTCGAGGACACGGTGCATGCATTGCATGCTATTTTTACATTAGCATAGCATTGACCCTTCAAGTTGAATGATAATGCAGTCTTTTGAATCAAATTTTAATATTTTAGCTAATTTAAAGTGACTTCAGTTTACAGTGAGCTGAGAATTGAAGGAATGGAAGGGTGAGGGTAAAAAATGAAGAACTTGGAAACATAGGCGTACGACACGCGTAATTTTGGGGGGGGGGCGAGCGACATTTGCTCGAATTTCAGAATCATGTTTTGCTACCACTTGAAATGAAATTGGCTAGAAATCATTGATTTTCAATAGTGTTTATTAAATCATCTGCCCAAATTGTTCAGCCTTTTTGCCCGAATCTTACTGTTTCCCAAACTTTTGGGGGGGGGGCAACTACCCCCCTCCGATACGCCTATGCTTGGAAGGGTGATCATCCTCCTGAGGCATGGGATTTGGAAAAGTGTTTGTGTTGGAGTGTATATTGATAGTTTGGCAGATGTACAGCTGAGTTCAATGATGGATCATGGATGGCGGGCTGGTGGAGCTATCATGCACTCTCTGAGTGTTTGCTCTTGTCATTGATGTATTTCAATTGGTGTATTGCAGAAAAACACCTTAATCTGTCATCTCGAGATGGAACCCACAGTAATAGCAGAGGGGCATCCAGGCGAAACTAGGTGAGTAATCTTCAGTCTTTGTTTATTTTGGGAAACTTTTCATATGCGTTTGGTTTACCATTTAGATTCAATTGACATTTTGAATGATTTTGAAATGTTATACATACAGGTACAGAAGAATAGAGGAAGAGATCCAAGAATTGGAATGGTCCGACACCAGAAAGGCAACACACTTGAAGAAGGCTTCTGAGATCTTGCAGGAAGGAGAAGTTACGTATCCCACAGAAAGACCTTCCATCTTTGAGAAGCTTGTTGTTAAAACGAAAGACTTGTATCAGGAAGAGTCATTCGCAAGTTTGGTCAAGGTAGGTTTTATTTCTTAAGAAAGCTGCTTGACCTTGGCCACGATTTTTCGAGGAAAATATTGTATATTTGGCTTTTATACCCAGAACTAAACAATATACAGGTGTGAAATTGGTACCACAGTGTGCAGAATTATTTATAAATCTTTCTGTCAACTGTCTATTCATTCGGATGCAGTGAAACAAATAATTTGTGAGCTATTAGATAAAATAGCAATTTTTGCCTTCTATCTTTAACAAATTCAGAGCTTAACTACTTTAGAAAATTTACTTTTCTTTTCAGGAATTATATTCAAGTTATCAAGGAAGCGCTCCATCAAACAAAAAAGACATTTTTGATATCATATGGCAGCAGCTTGATTTGATCAGAATACAGAAGGCAGATGATGAAAAAATTATTGCCAAAATCAAGGTATTACATATAATTCTTCAGCAATATTGTCCTTGTATCCAAATGATGCAAGTCATTCCATGTCAAGTCAGACAAATTTTAAGTAGATTCCAACTTAACCTTTTCAGATCTTCCTGAAAGAAACTACAGTCAATTATAGTCCTGGTATCCAAATGATGCACATAGAAAACTGCCCTGTAGCAAAAAAAAATTTTTCTTGAGCTACCCTTGTGCGCCACCTTCAAAAACACCATTTTGGGTAGCAGAACAGCGTTCTGAGGAATTTATATACCGGTCTGCAGCTAGGAAACCACATTGTAGGCCTACTTGTCATGAATCAAGTCTCTGATTGACCACTCTTTTAATAGGCTGACATCAGACATGACAGGAAATGGAGGCCTCAAGAGAACATTCCACCTTCTTCTGCTGTTCTTAAAAGTGTGTAATCAAGTTACTCTATATGCCTCCAATTCCTGTCTTGCCCTAAAATCTTGATTAAAGATTCTGTAACGTTATGGTGCACATTGGTGTGACGATTTTATTTCACACTGCAAAGTCATGTACCTCAGGGGCTGAGTGGATTGCATACTGGGCTTGTAATTTGAGGTCTAGCGTCCGATTCCACTGCATTGCAATACTTGACTGCTAAGTTTAGATACTGACAGGGAGTCATCAGGCGATAGACATGCTACAAAGTGGCCAAGCAAATTGAACTCAGTTACCATTGAAACTCCTACCTCATTGTTCTATGTGCATGATGATTACCAAAATAATAGCTCCACCGCCACATAGTCTTTTATTTACAGGCCTGTAAGCGGAGGTGGGTTGTTCACAAGATTTGAAGCAAGCCATTCTAGACCATGGAAGCTTTCTCATGAACCAGACTTTGTGGTTCAGGGTAATATCTTATAATAAATTACCTATATTGCCTCTACATTCAAGCCATCACTCATTTCTTAGGATGATTGAACAACTGAAAGGAGAAGGTCAAGAAGTTTTCTCATCAGCTGTCATACCATGCTTGAACCAAAAAAGATGCATTCATGGCTATCTGCAAACTTCTTTGCATAACTGTCAGTGTCGGAGTCCACGAGGCCGGCCTCGTCCTCAAGGCTGGCCTTGGGGCCATTTTTGAAGGCCTTGGCCTCGGTCTCAGTCTCGGATGACCAATCATTGACCTTGGACTCGGCTTGGACCCTCTTACTTCGGATATTTGTCCGAGGCACGTCCGAGGCCAGTCAAACAAAAATTTACATGTCAGTTAAGAACAATTATCTGTCAGTTTATCTAACACAAGGAACCTATTATCCTATATATTAGATTCTGATAGAATCATTTTCTGCTTGTCTTTTAAGACTGTCTATATCTAGGCCTATTTTAGGCCGAGTGCCAAGTTATAGGTGGTGCCATTTTTGTGATAGATATGAAATTATAAATTGATCAACATATTTGAATATTTTTGAATTTTTATTTTCCTTCGCTAACTGAGTTGAACATTACTTCATATAAATTTCGACCATAACAATTTGAAATTTTATATTTTTTGTTTATATGTTAGGGCTGCACCATTAATCGCAAATTTATCTTTTATCGCTATATCAAGTGACGCAATAAATTTATCGCTTAAAGTGCAATAAACTAATTTTAATAATTTGCAGTATTTTGGATAAAAAAATTCCATTTATTTTTGCAAAACTAGATTTTTTAAGGACAAATTCACAAATTTTTACATAGATCAAGCTCTTATCTATGAATTTATGGCATAATTTATTGTCATCGCGATATGACACATACTTATCGCATATCGCATATTGTATCTTAGTCTACTATCGTGCAGCTCTATTAAACGTACTGGAAGATGCGTTGGTACCTGATCATTAACTTCACACAACAGAGTGTCTGACTTAAAACACAACTCAACAAAATGGAATGGGACAACATTTGTGACAGAATCTCATTTGTACCTCAAAAGATATTCCAAATAACTTTGTTATTACAAAAATATGCCACCGCCCAATAAATTGGAACCCAGCAATCTAGAGTATCTATCTACATGTATCTAGATTCCAGAAAGTGTAATTTTTTAAGCAGTTATGATAAAGCCCGTAATGAAAGTGATAAGCTGCCTCAGAATTTTTTTTAAAACTAACCAATTTTTCCAGTCATGGTGAAAAGATTAATTAATTCTTTCCCAGCAGTCTTGAAATGAATTTCTGGAGGATGGGCTATCTCAGTCTGCAATGTTTGATTTAGAAGTAAATAATTAAACATAATTGAGGTTGTCAGACACTCAAAACAAATCCAATCTGTCACTGTTTCCGTGAAAAAACAAAATTTCCTTGCCCTGTTCTTTAAAAATGTTTTACTTGAGTCATTGAGTGAATCACTAATTGTAGGGGAGAGCGGGGCTGGTTGTCACAGGGGCAGGTTGTCACACTGTGTAGAATTTAAACACGTTCTTTTTCTATTTTAGAGGCACTTTTTGTAAAAACTAGAGCGAGCGATTTCCATGGAAACAGCTGCTTTGTTGACCAATGTTAGACCCCTTTTTTTTCACAAATCCTCAAAAGGGAAAAATTGCGAAACTCAAAATTACCATTTATTGATAGGTGGCCTCTGTTGTGTGAATGTAATAACGTAAAAAATTGCACATGACAAGAAGAAGTGTAAGGAAACTTGTTGATTTCATTATTTTTCAAATACCATGATTTATGACCCTACCACAGCACCCCCTAGTGGCCATTGTTTTCAGTCCAGTACCTGAGATGAAGTCATACCAACTTCAGGGGAACTTTTTTCAAAAAAAAAGAAATACAAACCGTAACTTGTTAGCAACTGATGTAAAATATATATTGGGCCGAAAAAATAAATATTTAGGAAATTGTCCTAGTTGTATTGCCTATTTTGCGTAAAACTCAACAAGTTTTCTTACACTTCTACTTGTCATGTGCAATTTTTTACGTCATTAAATTCACAGCTCTCAACAGAGGCCACCTATCAATAAATGGTAATTTTGAGTTTCAAAAATGTTTTCCTTTTAAGGATTTGTGAAAAAAAAGGGGTCTGACATTGGTCGACAAAGCAGCTGTTTCCATGGTAACCGCTTGGTCTAGGAAACTTTTTTTGGTGAATTTTTCTTAGCGAGACTTATAGCTTCGAAACGGTGTATGGCACATTGCTAAGTCTGACGGACCTCCGGCCACTCCCGCAGGTTTTTACAAAAAGTGCCTCTTAAAGCAAGTAGGAGCACAGCCATTCTATATGAAAGTCAGTACAGGAGTAACTTAAATCTACATGGTGACTATATACCTATGTCATTTGAAATCTTTTTGTCATATTGGACACTTTAAAAAAATTCAGCACTCGGGGCAGGTTGTCACATTTTCGGGGCAGGTTGTCACACTTTCGGGGCAGGTTGTCACACTTTTGGTTAAGACTTTGAATGCTGGAAGTGAGACTCAGTAAGCCAAGTCCTGACTAAGACAAGTTATTTTGGACATGTGAGGAATCCTCTACTTGCCCAGTGCAGACCTGAACAATCATGTGACTCTGGACAAGGGCGCTACAAAGTTTGACTTATCAAGGCAGCAGAGATTCGTTTTGAAAATTCAAAATAGATCTTTTTAGACACTATGCCTTTTCTGCTTACATCATCATTCATCAGTAGAATGTACTATGGGGATGACAATTTAATATCCACGAGAGCTTGACAACTGCTCCGAGAGTGTGACAACCTGCCCCTGAGTTACATGTAGTTGCACAATCTACTGATGCAAGGCAGCCTAAGTATAATTCCTATTAAATTTAACCACGATTATAGCAATGTTTACTCTACCTTTGCGCTACTCAGCTCGACCTTTTTTAGTAAACGCTCAACCCAAAAAGTTTGTTGCTACACACCTGCAACTTTTTGGGTTGAACTTTTACTACAAATGGTCACAGCTGAGTAGCAACCGATTAAGGTAAATGTTTTCCCACAAATCTAGCAAAAGGTCTATGCTGAGGTTCAACCAATCTAGTAAATGTTTACTTGATACATCAGGGTAAATGTTTACCAAACTAAGTTGTAGCCTTTTAAAACAGCTTGAGTAAATGTTTACTCACTTCCCGTTACCTTTTGCACTATGGGAACAGCAGAGCAGTTGAAGTAAAAGCCCATGCCTTCAGAACTCGAAAAGCAGTGATAGATTTACTGTTCCCAGTTATTCTGTAGTTAGCGCTCATTGTGACTCTCACCAAGTTCAAGTAATCCACAACTTGAAAACGATTGATCGCCAATTCCGAGCAGCAATATTTCTTCTTCCAATATAGTACAGCAGCCAACAGACTATCAGGTACTGGTAATTTGCTTAAGACATGTGCCCAGCACCCATGTGTTAAGGAATTGCAAGTGAAGGCACATTGAACAATATGTCAAATCTAAGATTTTGGTTGACGCAAGAAAGACTTACATACTTTACACAAGTGCCCATTCAATGTTATCAATAATATGGTGCTACACATTTATTTATTTATTATACGAAGAACAAATATATTCAAATATACCTAAATAATTGCCAACATTAATGATGTATTGTTTCTTCTGATGGCCATTCTATGATGTTGTAGCCTGTGTATCAACTGCTTGGCAATGGTACAGCATTTCATGACATTGGGCGATTTGACCAACTGGCTGTGTGTAACTTACTTCCTGGGGCCCAGCACTGTAATATTGTCACAAATATGGATATTTTACTTTTCATCAAATACTCCTAATCCACACAAATGTGCCACCAACAAGACCAAAAGTGCTTGATGGTACATATGACCGAGCAAACTGTATCACACAAAAATACAAACTGAAAATTAAATTTCACTTTTCAGATATTCCTTCATTTGGATGGTAGTTTTGGATCAAGGTAAATATATATGGTTATCCAAATATGAATTAAGATCTGCATTTTTTAATACGACTCAAAGCAAAACAATCAAATATGCAAGTTATTTTAATACAGTTTAAGAAGTATTGATATTTTCAGTCATTTCATTGTTATGATCAACCTTTAAAAAGTTCCGCAATTGATGTCATGTTGATTTATTAAGAAAGCTGTTAGTTCATTGAATTTGTATAATACCTTATTTCAGTGCATTTCCTTACAACTGCCATTTACCCTGTCACAAATATTATTTGCTTTGAAACCTTACATAAATGTTATTCCTATTGCAAATTGTCCTTTTATTGAGTATAATTTGTCTTTTTTTTTGTTTTTCAATCATTTTGCAAGATAAAATGAAATAAATGCGCAACCATTACAACTACATTTTGGATTTACAAGATAATTTCAATTTTGGTTGTATCTAGTACTTGGATTGAATTCCAACAATCTTTTGTGGAGACATTTTTTTAAATTTCAATTATTGTCACTCAACAATGATGGATTGATGATGGACACATCATGCATTTAGATATCATCTCACAGTACATCATAATTATGGTCTTTTTTGCAGGTTTTTGGCCAAGTTTATTCCTCATTATCATAGGATGATAAATAGTCAATCTATGGATGTTCTGATATATCTAGTCAGAGAAGGAGCCGACCCTTTCCTGCCTATTGATGGGACAGTTGCTTTTACTTCATTTCTTAAAGAACTTTATTTGATTTTGGATGATACAACAATGCAGTCAGTTGAAACTTTCCTGGAAGAGGCATCAAAACATGTTTCAAGGGGAGAAGAAATTCAGAATAACATCTTGAATGATGTCGTCAAGGCTCACTCACTTAGCACTCATCGATACTCCAGTCGTCGCTCTTCCATCAAGGATATTGTTGTCAGGATCTGTCTCGAAATGATTGAGAAAAATCCTGCTTCTTGTGATCATGTCGATTTTGAGGGAAGAACTCCACTTCACAACCTCATGGCAAAACTAGCAAAATTTGATTTATGGACAAAAATGCCAGAGTTTGTTGCAGGAACTGACAGTCTCTGGAATCTCATGTCTCAGCTGATCACTGAGAAGAATGTTAACATCAAAGACAAACACCAACGGAATCCTTACTCTCTTTTTCTCAGGCATTTTGGCTCTCATCTTAATGACGCATCAATGCCCATAGTTACACGATTTCTGCGAGAAGTATTCATGAAATTGGAAGTGTCAACAGAAGAATGCATAGTAAATGAAGTGATCAAATCTGTCCCAAAAACCATTCTTGAATCTATGTCCAGCCATTCATTTCATACAGTTAAGGAACTCATTGTAGGATTTTGTCTTGAAATGATCAAGATGAGTCCTGCCCTCTGTGATCATGTTGATGGAGAAGGAAGAACTCCAATTCACAACCTGATGGATAAACTGTTGATTGATGGTTTATGGACAAGAATGCCAGAGTTTGTTGCTGGAAGTGACAGTCTCTGGAATCTCATGTCTCAGCTGATTACTGAGAAGAATGTAAACATCAAAGACAAAGACCAACAGACTCCTTACAGTCTTTTTCTCACGCAGTTTAGCCCTGATCTTAATGATGCATCAATACCCTTATTTAGAAGGTTTCAGAGAGAAGTTTCCCAGAAATTGGAAGTGTCAAGAGGAAAAGACTGCATAGTAAATGAAGTGATCAAAGCTGTCCCAAAAAACATTCTTGGGGCTGTTTCTAGTCATCGTTGCACAACAATTAAGGAATTCATAGTTAAAAATTGTCTTGAAATGATCCAGAAGAATCCTGCCCTTTGTAATCATGTTGATTTTGAGGGAAGAACTCCACTTCACAATCTCATTGAAAGACTGTTGATTGATGGTTTATAGAAAATCATACCGGACTGTGCTACAGGAACTGATCGCGAGAGTCTCTGGAATCTGATGTCTCAATTGATCACTGAGAAGACTGTAAACCAAGAAGACAAAGACGAGGTGACTCCTTTCACTTGGATTCTCTTGTGGCAAGAAATAGAGACATTCTATGATATACCAGATAATCATAGGTCAGCAAGGAAGGTAGAGAAAATGATGACAGATGTCCAGAAAAGGGAAAATAGTGAAAAGGATGAGACTCATGGCTTGCAAACTCTTCGGTAAGTGAAAAAAAAGATAATTACACAAACAATTATGAATTAAGTTAGAGGTCAAATGTCAAAATGTACTATTTAATATAGAAGGTACATTGATGACAGAAAAAACACACTTTTATTAACATAAAGGACATATACAATCCCATAGTTTACATCATTTATGGGCAGACCCCTCCTCCAAGGCCTCAAGGGGCCAACCTTTAACATGATAACCCAATTGTTTGGTACCTCTTTAGTAATGCAAGACAATATAAAGTATATGTAAACAGAATGCCAAAAGCAATACTGCTTTATGAATATTGACATTAAGCCTTAAAAACAGAAGTCCTGGACAACTGGAAACAATGAAACCACTTGTCAACATATACGGCAGTTGATTTCGACACGCCAGTTGAATTTGACGCTCGATAAACTGGCAAAACAACTGTTCCAATCGTGGCAAAAAGTTGTTGACACTTTGGCCAAAACTACAAAGAATTATTCTCCAGGTGGAGCACTTGTCAAATGCACTTGAGAGCCCCTTGTGTACATGTTGAATTCTGCTGTCCTGTCAAATCCAGAAGTCGTCGATGGTATCTGTGGTATCTAACCATGATAATGACAATAATATCCCCAAAGGTATACATAATGATAAATCATACGCTGCTTTCAAGAGTATCAGATGAAGTTCACACCATCATCTCAATTTCAATATGTATGAAATATGTACTCCTACATGATATCTCACTTTGGACCAGTAGAAGGTGCTGCAATATTTCATTCACTACAGATCATTATACTGAAAATGACATGACATTGGTGCTTGCCATCTTCAGTACAAGACAAAAAGATCAGACAATTACAGTTTGTCACTTTGATGTAGAAAAAAGTGGACTGTTGCATTGTGAATATAGCACTTTGTGTGTCATCATGCTGATGATTTGTCATGATCATACCCAATGCTTTCTATGCTAATTTGATTTAAGGA
Source organism: Platynereis dumerilii (assembly GCA_026936325.1). Lineage (NCBI taxonomy): Eukaryota > Metazoa > Annelida > Polychaeta > Phyllodocida > Nereididae > Platynereis > Platynereis dumerilii. Next base: position 618,856 of record JAPTHN010000131.1, read on the forward strand.
GACTTATCCCCCTTGTTGGTGATAGCCAAACAAAAGGATAATGCATCTGATTTTCACTCTAAAATCAGTTATGACAAATCAAATGGCCTTCTCTTGATCATAACTAATCAAAAAGTATCTATGTTTCCCATGTTGAAAGTGGAGAGATAACATGTCATCGGCTATCATGAGTCACGAAGGGCATTTTTCACTGTGAACTGGTCCTCAATCTTTCTATATCAAAGTAACAGACAGTAAAAGAACCTTGTACCCAAATAGATTGCCATTTTGAAGCAAAGCCCAAAAAACTATGAAACACCCATCTTGACCTCAGTACACGGATAAATTTGGAAACATTTTCTGAGGGAATGTCATGTAACTCAGAAATGTGAAACAAACCAGATGCATTTGGAAGTTTTGAAATACAGCTACCTTGCTTTGCAACTATTAAGGTTGACAACAGAATATCTTTAAGCTCAGTTTGTAGTCAATCTTTAGTGTTAGAGAAGTCTGGTTAGATTATTTGACAGCATTTCGTCACAAAAGCCTTTTTTAATATGGAATACATAGTAGGGTGATGCAGATTGCGCACAAAAATATAAACTTTTGAATTTTGTTTATGGCACCCCCTAAAAATGTTCCAATATGAAAAAAAAATCAGTAAAATTTGACCCAAATCGGACATATTTTAGAGAGTTTTACCGCAAATTGAAATATAACATTGAATTTCGATGGGCAAAAACCCAGTTTTATGGGTGATGGGTGAAGGAAGTTGTCCTATCACTAATATAATGTTCATTTTTATCACATTGATGCTCTCCACAAATCCATTCCTATTTCTGCTAAGTTTGGTTATTTCAAGCCACAGGGCTCCCCTAAAGGAACAAATTCTGCCTGATTTTTATAGCATTTAGGTTAGACATGGTATGCAATAACATTACTTAGGAAATAGGTATGCAAATTTAAGTAGTTGCTCCATCTTATTAAACAGGAAAGAGCTTTAATTTGAATACCAACACTACTATGTTGCTAGGTTCTAAAGTATTGCTGTGGTGCTTTGAATATTGGGAATTTTCACAAAATATTGTGAATGACAAATAATTCAACAGGGTCAGATGGTCAGAGTATACACTGCATTCCCAATTATTATGCAACTATGCTTGTTTGCCATATCTCAAAAAGAAATAATACTATTTGGATATCTTTTACACATCTTATCTTCCTGTCCTATTCCATTGGCTCAGTTGGGAGTTATGCTATATAATGATGTTTTGGGGTGTTCCCAGTTATTATGCAAATTCTTGGAAAAGCAACCAAGGCCACTCAAAATGACCCAAACTAATCTGAAGATGCCATCAACTTATACCCCCTAACACAAGAGAAAAATTATAACCATCATTTAAAACATAGATGCATTCATAGCCAAGAAATCCATGCATTGAAATAGCACTGAAATCACAGTTTTATGGCAATAAAAAGCCTCTGTTAGCCAGAAAAAATGCAAAATCATTATGAAACTCATTTTTCACTTTCCTTAGGTGTAGAACTCTCCTGTGAACCAATGGAAATTACGTTGCACCACTGTATTTGAAAAATATCTTGAAATGAATTTAACACATCCAATTGCCAATGCTATTCCAATGGTAAACAGAAGTGTGAGTTTTCAATTTGATGTAATATTTTGTAGAGATACCGGATTTGGTGTTTCATCGCACAGTGTGACCGTACTGTGCTATAGACATATTTCAAGTTGAAATTTTATTGATATTATATTTTTGAGGAGCATGGGTGGCTTCTTTATTGAGAAAAAGTCAATTTCAATGGTCTTCCAATGCAGTTGTACTATATTGATTTCTTGGTCATGAAGGCATCAACGTCCGAAATGATGGTTCCATTTTTTATTTAGTGTTATTTTGGGTGACAATGGATGCTTTTCAAAGAAATTGCATAATAATAGGGAACACGCCAAAAACCTGATTATACAGCATAACTCCTTACTGAAGCAACAGAATTAAAGGGAAGTCACAGAATATTTGCTTCCTGACACACATGTCATTATTTGTAAAGGATATCCAAAAAGTGTTATTTTGTTTTGAGATATTGCCAAAAAACATAGTTGCATAATAATTGGGAACGCAGTGTGGCAGTGTTGGTATTCAAGATCAAGCTCTTTTCATGCTCCATCAGATTCTGTTAAAGTAACTATTCTTTCTTTGTCATTGAGACTATTAATGTTATAGAACACCGCAATTTTGGTAAATTTTGACTACTTTGTTCTTGTTAGTCTGATGGTATTAGTGTGGAGAAATCAAAAACGGTCAAAATTAGCTTTGATCCACTGTTCTGACAGCCAGACCCAAAATTATGCCCATGCCGCATTGGTTTGGGCGCCAGGTATAGTTAAACTCGCTACATGGCAAATTATTGGATTTTTTGCATTGAACACTAATGTTCATTTTCATAATACGGTAGTGCCCTCTAATTTCTGTTCGATCTAGCTCAAATTTTTACAGATTTTTTTTCATATATATTAGAACAATTTGAGGTTGTGCCCCATTAAAATTTCCTAACTTAATTTTTTTTTGCATCACCCTAATACATGGAATACTATATAATTACTCTGCCATGTTTTGTAGGCCTATATCTGGCTCATTGTAAGGCCTCCAAAGTTTTGTCAGAGTGTAATCAAGTAAACTTACGTTGAGTGAATATAACCAGAACTGATAAAGTATATTTAGCAAGATTCAACGTCATTTTCTCGAAAAGGCTTTCAAGTCAGAGACCTGAAATTTTGGATATAACCTAGTGATACAAAAATATCACAATCGCAATTGGTTCGGTGGTGAAGTTCCAGAAACAATCTGCCCTATAAACAGTCGTGGACTGGCGTGTGTGGCAGAGTTGCAGCTGCAACGGGCCCAACCATTCAGGGGGTCCCCAACATTCAAGGGGCCCATGCAATGTGCCAAAAAAATGAAGAAAAAGCAAAAATATCTGATCTTTGTCACCAAGTTTGACTGTGTGATAGAATAAAACTTTGAGAGGGCCCTGCATTGGCACATATGGAGTTATTAAATGCCAAAAAGAGATATTGGGGGCCCATTGACGTTTTTACCACAGGGCCCAATATGTTGCCGGTCCACCCCTGCCTATAAATACAGAAAAACACACCCAGATAAATTGCCTTTCTGTGAAACATGAGAAAGTTGAAAACTTACAAGAAATGCTGTATGAAAAATGGAGATCAACAACAGTAAAATAAAATTTGGTAATCAGAAAATAACATCCCAATTAGTTAACCAGTAAACAAAACAAAAAAATAACACTGAAGAGATCTGTATACCTTAAAATTCAATGTTACATGAAGACATGTCACTTGCAGATTATATACTGTTTGTCAGTCCAAGCCCAGGACTTCAAATCAAACAGAGAATCCCCAAAGGGTATATCAACGTCGCAGCTACATTGTATAATGCCTCAGGTTGTTCAGCAATTACATCATAGGTACAGTGGTTTGCCTCTTGTCATTGACTAAAAAGCTGTGATGCATGACATGGTTGGAGGTATGACATCATTGGTGGTACCCAGGCCTGAGCAGTGGGGGGGGGGCAGAGGGGCCAAATGGCAGGGGCCCCAAAATTTCACGGGGTCTACTTCCAAAGTAAGGTAACGCACGTGTCACGAAAATGAAATTATACTCGATTTGTACACTGTACAGGGTTAGACAGGTGCCAGTTGGGTTCCTCGCCAAAATAATTTGGAGGGCCTGACTGTCAGCAATAAATTCTGTAATTATGATTGTACGATATAAGATAAAAAATTTCAAGGATTTCCTTTCAGCTCAAGTCATTTCACATCTTGTGCATATTAAATCTATAGATGTCTCATTCATGGTTTATCATTCTCTGCGATTCCTAAGTGGATATTCCGTGAAGTTGTTGTCAGGGTTACCCATTTAGCCTATAGATGTCTCATTCATGGTTTATCATTCTCTGCGATTCCTAAGTGGATATTCCGTGAAGTTGTTGTCAGGGTTACCCATTTAGCCTATAGATGTCTCATTCATGGTTTATCATTCTCTGCGATTCCTAAGTGGATATTCCGTGAAGTTGTTGTCAGGGTTACCCATTTAGCCTATAGATGTCTCATTCATGGTTTATCATTCTCTGCGATTCCTAAGTGGATATTCTGTGAAGTTGTTGTCAGGGTTACCCATTTAGCCTATAGATGTCTCATTCATGGTTTATCATTCTCTGCGATTCCTAAGTGGATATTCAGTGAAGGTGTTGTCAGGGTTACCCATTTAGCCTATAGATGTCTCATTCATGGTTTATCATTCTCTGCGATTCCTAAGTGGATATTCCGTGAAGTTGTTGTCAGGGTTACCAATTTAGCCTATAGATGTCTCATTCATGGTTTATCATTCTCTGCGATTCCTAAGTGGATATTCCGTGAAGTTGTTGTCAGCGTTACCCATTTAGCCTATAGATGTTTCATTCATGGTTTATCATTCTTTGCGATTCCTAAGTGGATATTCCGTGAAGTTGTTGTCAGGGTTACCCATTTAGCCTATAGATGTCTCATTCATGGTTTATCATTCTCTGCGATTCCTAAGTGGATATTCCGTGAAGTTGTTGTCAGGGTTACCCATTTAGCCTATAGATGTCTCATTCATGGTTTATCATTCTTTGCGATTCCTAAGTGGATATTCCGTGAAGTTGTTGTCAGGGTTACCCATTTAGCCTATAGATGTCTCATTCATGGTTTATCATTCTCTGCGATTCCTAAGTGGATATTCCGTGAAGTTGTTGTCAGGGTTACCCATTTAGCCTATAGATGTCTCATTCATGGTTTATCATTCTCTGAGATTCCTAAGTGGATATTCTGTGAAGTTGTTGTCAGGGTTACCCATTTAGCCTATAGATGTCTCATTCATGGTTTATCATTCTCTGCGATTCCTAAGTGGATATTCCGTGAAGTTGTTGTCAGGGTTACCCATTTAGCCTATAGATGTCTCATTCATGGTTTATCATTCTTTGCGATTCCTAAGTGGATATTCCGTGAAGTTGTTGTCAGGGTTACCCATTTAGCCTATAGATGTCTCATTCATGGTTTATCATTCTCTGCGATTCCTAAGTGGATATTCCGTGAAGTTGTTGTCAGGGTTACCCATTTAGCCTATAGATGTCTCATTCATGGTTTATCATTCTCTGCGATTCCTAAGTGGATATTCCGTGAAGTTGTTGTCAGGGTTACCCATTTAGCCTATAGATGTCTCATTCATGGTTTATCATTCTCTGCGATTCCTAAGTGGATATGCTCCATCAGATTCTGTTAAAGTAACTAATCTTTCTTTGTCATTGAGACTATTAATGTTATAGAACACCGCAATTTTGGTAAATTTTGACTACTTTGTTCTTGTTAGTCTGATGGTATTAGTGTGGAGAAATCAAAAACGGTCAAAATTAGCTTTGATCCACTGTTCTGACAGCCAGACCCAAAATTATGCCCATGCCGCATTGGTTTGGGCGCCAGGTATAGTTAAACTCGCTACATGGCAAATTATTGGATTTTTTGCATTGAACACTAATGTTCATTTTCATAATACGGTAGTGCCCTCTAATTTCTGTTCGATCTAGCTCAAATTTTTACAGATTTTTTTTCATATATATTAGAACAATTTGAGGTTGTGCCCCATTAAAATTTCCTAACTTAATTTTTTTTTGCATCACCCTAATACATGGAATACTATATAATTACTCTGCCATGTTTTGTAGGCCTATATCTGGCTCATTGTAAGGCCTCCAAAGTTTTGTCAGAGTGTAATCAAGTAAACTTACGTTGAGTGAATATAACCAGAACTGATAAAGTATATTTAGCAAGATTCAACGTCATTTTCTCGAAAAGGCTTTCAAGTCAGAGACCTGAAATTTTGGATATAACCTAGTGATACAAAAATATCACAATCGCAATTGGTTCGGTGGTGAAGTTCCAGAAACAATCTGCCCTATAAACAGTCGTGGACTGGCGTGTGTGGCAGAGTTGCAGCTGCAACGGGCCCAACCATTCAGGGGGTCCCCAACATTCAAGGGGCCCATGCAATGTGCCAAAAAAAATGAAGAAAAAGCAAAAATATCTGATCTTTGTCACCAAGTTTGACTGTGTGATAGAATAAAACTTTGAGAGGGCCCTGCATTGGCACATATGGAGTTATTAAATGCCAAAAAGAGATATTGGGGGCCCATTGACGTTTTTACCACAGGGCCCAATATGTTGCGGTCCACCCCTGCCTATAAATACAGAAAAACACACCCAGATAAATTGCCTTTCTGTGAAACATGAGAAAGTTGAAAACTTACAAGAAATGCTGTATGAAAAATGGAGATCAACAACAGTAAAATAAAATTTGGTAATCAGAAAATAACATCCCAATTAGTTAACCAGTAAACAAAACAAAAAAATAACACTGAAGAGATCTGTATACCTTAAAATTCAATGTTACATGAAGACATGTCACTTGCAGATTATATACTGTTTGTCAGTCCAAGCCCAGGACTTCAAATCAAACAGAGAATCCCCAAAGGGTATATCAACGTCGCAGCTACATTGTATAATGCCTCAGGTTGTTCAGCAATTACATCATAGGTACAGTGGTTTGCCTCTTGTCATTGACTAAAAAGCTGTGATGCATGACATGGTTGGAGGTATGACATCATTGGTGGTACCCAGGCCTGAGCAGTGGGGGGGGGGCAGAGGGGCCAAATGGCAGGGGCCCCAAAATTTCACGGGGTCTACTTCCAAAGTAAGGTAACGCACGTGTCACGAAAATGAAATTATACTCGATTTGTACACTGTACAGGGTTAGACAGGTGCCAGTTGGGTTCCTCGCCAAAATAATTTGGAGGGCCTGACTGTCAGCAATAAATTCTGTAATTATGATTGTACGATATAAGATAAAAAATTTCAAGGATTTCCTTACAGCTCAAGTCATTTCACATCTTGTGCATATTAAATCTATAGATGTCTCATTCATGGTTTATCATTCTCTGCGATTCCTAAGTGGATATTCCGTGAAGTTGTTGTCAGGGTTACCCATTTAGCCTATAGATGTCTCATTCATGGTTTATCATTCTCTGCGATTCCTAAGTGGATATTCCGTGAAGTTGTTGTCAGGGTTACCCATTTAGCCTATAGATGTCTCATTCATGGTTTATCATTCTCTGCGATTCCTAAGTGGATATTCCGTGAAGTTGTTGTCAGGGTTACCCATTTAGCCTATAGATGTCTCATTCATGGTTTATCATTCTCTGCGATTCCTAAGTGGATATTCTGTGAAGTTGTTGTCAGGGTTACCCATTTAGCCTATAGATGTCTCATTCATGGTTTATCATTCTCTGCGATTCCTAAGTGGATATTCAGTGAAGGTGTTGTCAGGGTTACCCATTTAGCCTATAGATGTCTCATTCATGGTTTATCATTCTCTGCGATTCCTAAGTGGATATTCCGTGAAGTTGTTGTCAGGGTTACCCATTTAGCCTATAGATGTCTCATTCATGGTTTATCATTCTCTGCGATTCCTAAGTGGATATTCCGTGAAGTTGTTGTCAGCGTTACCCATTTAGCCTATAGATGTCTCATTCATGGTTTATCATTCTTTGCGATTCCTAAGTGGATATTCCGTGAAGTTGTTGTCAGGGTTACCCATTTAGCCTATAGATGTCTCATTCATGGTTTATCATTCTCTGCGATTCCTAAGTGGATATTCCGTGAAGTTGTTGTCAGGGTTACCCATTTAGCCTATAGATGTCTCATTCATGGTTTATCATTCTTTGCGATTCCTAAGTGGATATTCCGTGAAGTTGTTGTCAGGGTTACCCATTTAGCCTATAGATGTCTCATTCATGGTTTATCATTCTCTGCGATTCCTAAGTGGATATTCCGTGAAGTTGTTGTCAGGGTTACCCATTTAGCCTATAGATGTCTCATTCATGGTTTATCATTCTCTGCGATTCCTAAGTGGATATTCTGTGAAGTTGTTGTCAGGGTTACCCATTTAGCCTATAGATGTCTCATTCATGGTTTATCATTCTCTGCGATTCCTAAGTGGATATTCCGTGAAGTTGTTGTCAGGGTTACCCATTTAGCCTATAGATGTCTCATTCATGGTTTATCATTCTCTGCGATTCCTAAGTGGATATTCCGTGAAGTTGTTGTCAGGGTTACCCATTTAGCCTATAGATGTCTCATTCATGGTTTATCATTCTCTGCGATTCCTAAGTTGATATTCTGTGAAGTTGTTGTCAGGGTTACCCATTTAGCCTATAGATGTCTCATTCATGGTTTATCATTCTCTGCGATTCCTAAGTGGATATTCAGTGAAGGTGTTGTCAGGGTTACCCATTTAGCCTATAGATGTCTCATTCATGGTTTATCATTCTCTGCGATTCCTAAGTGGATATTCCGTGAAGTTGTTGTCAGGGTTACCCATTTAGCCTATAGATGTCTCATTCATGGTTTATCATTCTCTGCGATTCCTAAGTGGATATTCCGTGAAGTTGTTGTCAGCGTTACCCATTTAGCCTATAGATGTCTCATTCATGGTTTATCATTCTTTGCGATTCCTAAGTGGATATTCCGTGAAGTTGTTGTCAGGGTTACCCATTTAGCCTATAGATGTCTCATTCATGGTTTATCATTCTCTGCGATTCCTAAGTGGATATTCCGTGAAGTTGTTGTCAGGGTTACCCATTTAGCCTATAGATGTCTCATTCATGGTTTATCATTCTTTGCGATTCCTAAGTGGATATTCCGTGAAGTTGTTGTCAGGGTTACCCATTTAGCCTATAGATGTCTCATTCATGGTTTATCATTCTCTGCGATTCCTAAGTGGATATTCCGTGAAGTTGTTGTCAGGGTTACCCATTTAGCCTATAGATGTCTCATTCATGGTTTATCATTCTCTGCGATTCCTAAGTGGATATTCTGTGAAGTTGTTGTCAGGGTTACCCATTTAGCCTATAGATGTCTCATTCATGGTTTATCATTCTCTGCGATTCCTAAGTGGATATTCCGTGAAGTTGTTGTCAGGGTTACCCATTTAGCCTATAGATGTCTCATTCATGGTTTATCGTTCTTTGCGATTCCTAAGTGGATATTCCGTGAAGTTGTTGTCAGGGTTACCCATTTAGCCTATAGATGTCTCATTCATGGTTTATCGTTCTCTGCGATTCCTAAGTGGATATTCCGTGAAGTTGTTGTCAGGGTTACCCATTTAGCCTATAGATGTCTCATTCATGGTTTATCATTCTCTGCGATTCCTAAGTGGATATGCTCCATCAGATTCTGTTAAAGTAACTAATCTTTCTTTGTCATTGAGACTATTAATGTTATAGAACACCGCAATTTTGGTAAATTTTGACTACTTTGTTCTTGTTAGTCTGATGGTATTAGTGTGGAGAAATCAAAAACGGTCAAAATTAGCTTTGATCCACTGTTCTGACAGCCAGACCCAAAATTATGCCCATGCCGCATTGGTTTGGGCGCCAGGTATAGTTAAACTCGCTACATGGCAAATTATTGGATTTTTTGCATTGAACACTAATGTTCATTTTCATAATACGGTAGTGCCCTCTAATTTCTGTTCGATCTAGCTCAAATTTTTACAGATTTTTTTTCATATATATTAGAACAATTTGAGGTTGTGCCCCATTAAAATTTCCTAACTTATTTTTTTTTTGCATCACCCTAATACATGGAATACTATATAATTACTCTGCCATGTTTTGTAGGCCTATATCTGGCTCATTGTAAGGCCTCCAAAGTTTTGTCAGAGTGTAATCAAGTAAACTTACGTTGAGTGAATATAACCAGAACTGATAAAGTATATTTAGCAAGATTCAACGTCATTTTCTCGAAAAGGCTTTCAAGTCAGAGACCTGAAATTTTGGATATAACCTAGTGATACAAAAATATCACAATCGCAATTGGTTCGGTGGTGAAGTTCCAGAAACAATCTGCCCTATAAACAGTCGTGGACTGGCGTGTGTGGCAGAGTTGCAGCTGCAACGGGCCCAACCATTCAGGGGGTCCCCAACATTCAAGGGGCCCATGCAATGTGCCAAAAAAATGAAGAAAAAGCAAAAATATCTGATCTTTGTCACCAAGTTTGACTGTGTGATAGAATAAAACTTTGAGAGGGCCCTGCATTGGCACATATGGAGTTATTAAATGCCAAAAAGAGATATTGGGGGCCCATTGACGTTTTTACCACAGGGCCCAATATGTTGCCGGTCCACCCCTGCCTATAAATACAGAAAAACACACCCAGATAAATTGCCTTTCTGTGAAACATGAGAAAGTTGAAAACTTACAAGAAATGCTGTATGAAAAATGGAGATCAACAACAGTAAAATAAAATTTGGTAATCAGAAAATAACATCCCAATTAGTTAACCAGTAAACAAAACAAAAAAATAACACTGAAGAGATCTGTATACCTTAAAATTCAATGTTACATGAAGACATGTCACTTGCAGATTATATACTGTTTGTCAGTCCAAGCCCAGGACTTCAAATCAAACAGAGAATCCCCAAAGGGTATATCAACGTCGCAGCTACATTGTATAATGCCTCAGGTTGTTCAGCAATTACATCATAGGTACAGTGGTTTGCCTCTTGTCATTGACTTAAAAGCTGTGATGCATGACATGGTTGGAGGTATGACATCATTGGTGGTACCCAGGCCTGAGCAGTGGGGGGGGGGGCAGAGGGGCCAAATGGCAGGGGCCCCAAAATTTCACGGGGTCTACTTCCAAAGTAAGGTAACGCACGTGTCACGAAAATGAAATTATACTCGATTTGTACACTGTACAGGGTTAGACAGGTGCCAGTTGGGTTCCTCGCCAAAATAATTTGGAGGGCCTGACTGTCAGCAATAAATTCTGTAATTATGATTGTAAGATATAAGATAAAAAATTTCAAGGATTTCCTTTCAGCTCAAGTCATTTCACATCTTGTGCATATTAAATCTATAGATGTCTCATTCATGGTTTATCATTCTCTGCGATTCCTAAGTGGATATTCCGTGAAGTTGTTGTCAGGGTTACCCATTTAGCCTATAGATGTCTCATTCATGGTTTATCATTCTCTGCGATTCCTAAGTGGATATTCCGTGAAGTGGTTGTCAGGGTTACCCATTTAGCCTATAGATGTCTCATTCATGGTTTATCATTCTCTGCGATTCCTAAGTGGATATTCCGTGAAGTTGTTGTCAGGGTTACCCATTTAGCCTATAGATGTCTCATTCATGGTTTATAATTCTCTGCGATTCCTAAGTGGATATTCTGTGAAGTTGTTGTCAGGGTTACCCATTTAGCCTATAGATGTCTCATTCATGGTTTATCATTCTCTGCGATTCCTAAGTGGATATTCCGTGAAGTTGTTGTCAGGGTTACCCATTTAGCCTATAGATGTCTCATTCATGGTTTATCATTCTCTGCGATTCCTAAGTGGATATTCCGTGAAGTTGTTGTCAGGGTTACCCATTTAGCCTATAGATGTCTCATTCATGGTTTATCATTCTCTGCGATTCCTAAGTGGATATTCCGTGAAGTGGTTGTCAGGGTTACCCATTTAGCCTATAGATGTCTCATTCATGGTTTATCATTCTCTGCGATTCCTAAGTGGATATTCCGTGAAGTTGTTGTCAGGGTTACCCATTTAGCCTATAGATGTCTCATTCATGGTTTATCATTCTCTGCGATTCCTAAGTGGATATTCCGTGAAGTTGTTGTCAGCGTTACCCATTTAGCCTATAGATGTCTCATTCATGGTTTATCATTCTCTGCGATTCCTAAGTGGATATTCCGTGAAGTTGTTGTCAGCGTTACCCATTTAGCCTATAGATGTCTCATTCATGGTTTATCATTCTCTGCGATTCCTAAGTGGATATTCTGTGAAGTTGTTGTCAGGGTTACCCAAGTAGCCTATTTTAAAGGGCTTTCTGTCTCGTTAATGTTGGTAAATACCTGAAAGGGAGCTGGTAGTGTCAGGCAGTCCATAGCAATTTTTCCCACGAACCGGACTTATTCTATGAAGTAGAAGCTTTTGTGTTTCTACTTTACCCTATATAGTGGAAAGGCACCTTGATGAAAGATAATGTTGCAGCTTGCACATCTGAAACACATGCATGCACACAATTTTAATTGATGGTCACTAAATGGTTTTTATAAGTATTATAGAGTTAGACAGAAAGCTAAAAATGCCAACATATAATGATTTTATGGCAGGGGCTGTAGGTGTGGCCCATGAACCCCCATTATATCAAGTTATTTCATAAAATTAAGGTTTGTTAGCCAGAAGGAAACATTGATGCAGTAGGCTCACATCCCATCCAAAAAAGAAAAATGATTGCACATGATTGACCTGTATGGCAGAAAACCTTTATAAGACCTGTATTCAAAAGAAGAATTTAAAACATTGATAATCAAGGACCATTGATGGTGCTCAAACCAAAATTTAGAAATAATTGTCTGATTTTGCAATAGAAGTTCCACTATCATGTTCTGCTGAATTTAACTCGTAAATATATTTACTGGCAGGTTCGAATATGATGACCTTTGCTTTTAAATGTATTTTCTTAATTGTACATGATGCTTTAAAAAAAGTCAGAAATTTCAGAATCAATGTATACACAATAAGGTGGCCTGAAAAAAAACTTCTTTTGGAATTTCAATATGGAGGTATATATTTCTCACTATTTGGCATGTACACGAATTTGCATACCTGCAAAAACGAACATATACACAAATTTGGCAGTCGTCTAAGTGTGAAATATAGCAAATATAACACCTCCACGAATGCTAATAATGGCAGGTACACAAATGAATAATAAAGCACATACACGAGTGCTAGTTATTACACATACACGAGCACCTATGCTCGTTTTTTTCATGTCCACAAATTCGTACATGCTCGCTTTTACACCTCCACAAATTTACATGTCAAATAATGAAAAATATATACTCCAGTGGTATAGAAAGGTGGTTATGGCCAAAAAATGAAAACTGGTGCAAAAAAGAAAATTGTGGCATGCCATTTGTGCCGGGCCGCTCTGGCTTTTATCAAAATGCATATTTCAAGCCATTCTGCATGCTTTTTTAGACCATTTTTTTGGCCTGAGTCAGCTTCCCGTGTTTCAGAAGGCTCAATGGCATACTTCAATCTTCTTTGAAGCCCATTGTTGATATGAAACACCATAAACAGGTTGCTTATATTTAAGATATGGCCATTTCTGGGTAAATGTTGGGAATCAGAAATTGGCTTTTTTTTGCTAAAAATTGCTCGCAAAAATTGAAAATATCGGAATTGACCAAACAAAAAATTGTTTCAAGTGAATTGTAATTACCCTGAGTCCTCCCAAATGCCCTAAAAAATGAGGTATATTTATATTTTTCTATTTGGCATGTACACAAATTTGTATACCTGCAAAAACGAACATATACACAAATTTGGCATTCGTGTAAGCGTGAATAATGCAATTCACGAATTTGTGCAAGTGCAATAACGATCATTGCAACCTTAAAATTGGCTAAAACTATACTCCTGATCAAAATTTTGGAATAATTAGGATTTTCAAGGTATTATAATTTCAAAGTTTTAAAATTGGTGAATGAATGTGAGGAATTGCAAAGATTTTTTCCTCAGACATTAGATTTATGTACAAATGATATTATGAACCTTTTTTAGTGGCTGAGAATTGTTAGAACAATTTTCTTTGGGTGACCTTGAAAGATTGACTATTTTTAGTAAAAAAATCATCAAAAATTGTATCATGGCTCAACAACATAGACACAAAATTTTGACATATCCAAAAAATGCCAACTTAATCTTTATGTGTACAACCAAAAAACATTGCAATATCATGTTGAATCCACAGGTATTCACCTGCACCTTCACTTGACTTGACATGGATTCCGCCAACCTGTTTTTTGCTTCTTATTGACCTCTATGGCCAAATTTTAGTGAAAGTCTCATGCACCTGGTCCAGATTAGTTGGCTGAACCTCCATCTTGTGTGCAATATGGTCCAAGATGTCCCTATAGTTTTATTGAGGCTCAAGTCTAGTGAAGTTGCCAATAACGGCTAATTCTCAATTTTCCTGGTTTTGAAGGATTTGTGATGCCCTACAAGCGTGAGCATTGATTTAAATGAAAGAAATGTTTCAACTGAGGGGGTCCTGGGAGTTGGAGGGGGGCCCCCAGAGTGGGAAGGGCCCCCAGAATGGTAGGGATCCAAGAGTAAGCTTGCCCCCCCCCCAAGAAGCGGAGGCCCAGCAGGGGATGGGGGCCCGAGAGGAGAAGTCGGGGCCCCAGAGGGGCAAGAGACATATACGAAAGGGGGCCCCTGAGAATGGCCCCCACATATCAACCACAATTTTCCGCTAGTTTAACAGATCACCCGTTCACACAAGCAACATTTTGGTAAAAAATTACCTTGCCTCTAAATAGCCCACACTGGTGCTGATGGGGCGTAAAACACAAATTCACACACTCACTCACTGGTAAAAAATTACCACAATTTTGCAATGTAATTACATTGGAGGGCCCTCAAGAAGGTTTGGGCCCCCATATTTTAATCATTCATAATGCTCTACTTGTTGCGCAATTAGGTTATGTCTCAGATAGGCATTATTCTAGTGAACTATATTACAAATTTGCTATAAATATTACGCATGATCTTCCTGTGTGGGGGCCCCCTTAGGCCCTGTGCGGCCGCCCACTCCACACTATCCTAAATCGGGCACTGTCTGTGCCATTCAGTTAGACTGAGGTAAGCTTCACCTATTTTGCACTCTAATATGGGCTTTATTTGAAGGGAAGACTCTAAAGCAACTGTATCTTTGATGGCATGCTTTTTTAAAAAAAGACAACTTTCTGACTCAAAGATACCTATTTCAATTCTTATACCAGAAAGTTATTAAGTTCTTGCATTGTGCAAGTTATCAGTTTTCTGTTAGATTCAGTAAAATCGTTTCATTTGATGTCTTGTTTGATTATAAATAACTCATGGGAAAAGCAGAATATCACTTTTTAATAATGTACATAATCTGAGTATCTGACTATAGGAACCTTACCCCAATAGAAATTATGTTGTCACAACGTTGTGAAGCATCGTCCAAGATGTTAGTCTGCAATATTTGTTGCAACCAGTTAGTGATTTTATACAGTTGTCGCACAGCACCAAGTGCAATATCAGTTTTTATGGCACCGAGATGACTAATATTGCACCGAGGTGCCATAAAAACTGTTGTTCCATGACCCCTATGTAACAAGCCCTCTGATTGGCCAACAACCCACCTGCATAATGTGATGTTCACCTGTGTGCAGTGGTGTGTGACAGGCAGGTCAATAACAAAAGTGTTATTCACTGATCAGTGAATATAACATTTGTTATTGACCTCCCTGGAAAAAAATTTCCAAAAAAAAAAAATTTCCGAATAAAAAAAAAAAATTCCGGAAAAAAAAATGTTCCGAAAAAAAAAGAAAATTTTCCGAAAATAAAAATTTTTCCGAAAAAAAAAAAAAAAATTCCGAAAAAAAAAAAATGCTTCCGAAAAAAAAAAAATTTACAAAAAAAAAAAAAATTTCCGAAAAAAGAAAATTTCCATAAAAACAATTTTTTCCGAAAAAATAAGAAAAAAATTCCAGAAAAAAAAAAATTCCCCAAAAAAAAATTATCATGGAACAAAACAATTGTGGACTTCAGTTTCGGTCAATATCAGGTTTTACGGACCTGACCTAGTGATATTCACCTCGGCCTTCGGCCTCGGTGAATATCACCGGTCAGGTCCGTAAAACCTGATATTGACCTCAACCGAAGTCCATAATTGTATAATATTGCACTAGGTGATGTGCAATAACTGTTATATCATATGGTATTTTGTGGCAAATGCAAAGAAAAGGGCTGGAATTCCTTGTCCAAACTCTTTTTTGTGTTTCTTTTGACCCACGTGTTTAAAATGTATCTCATCAAAAATCAATAATTATTTCACTCACAAATTTTTTTGTCACACTATTGGAATCCACAAATGATATACTTGATGATGGATTTTTTTCAGATTTTTATCTGAAACTTTATAGCAGACTTTAGACCTCTAAACACAACAAAGTCACTGAAAAAATCGGCAAAAAAGCTGTTTTTCGGCCACTTAATGCCTTATTCTGATGCCACAAATAAAACAGCCAACACAAAAAGTTGATATCCACCTGGCCCGTAAATATGCACATCTTTTGCCACCAACCCCATCTTTCTATCTGCTTCCGTTGCTGTGCAGTTCCTTTTTTAGTAAAACAAACAAACAAAACATTTTTGTTTGCTTGTGGCTGCAGCAGCATCAAAATATGGTGCTTCCTCTCAGGTCCGTCCAATCTCTTACATGTTAAAATGAGCGTGCAATAACATGTGTGCAATATCGTAGAATATTGTACGGCTGTCAGCCAATGAGCAGCGAGTATTTACGCTAGACATATGATATTAAAAAGTATGTTATATATGTTCAATCATTCATATAGTGTATGTGCAAAATTTTTTTTTTTTAAACCAATCGGATCTGACATGTTTGCTGTGTTTGCGGACCATAACTACAGTTGAATGACAGCAATGCATGACACTGACCATATGAACTCAAATATTTGCTCAATCTTTTTACATAATTTTCTGCTATTACAACCTGTTCCTTCCAATATGGCCATGAATATATTTTTTCATTATTTGGCATGTTCACGAATTTGTAAAAACGAGCATGTACGAATTTGTAGATGTGTAAAAACGAGCATGGGTGCTCGTGTATATGTAAAAACTAACACTCGTGAATGTGCTTTATTTTTCATTCATGTATCTGCTTATACTAACATTCGTGGAAGTGCTATATCATTAGGGTTTAGTGTTAAATTTAGGTTTAGAGCAGGTTTGAGATTAGTATGTTGGTTATTACACCTATACAAATTCGTGGATGACAATATTTGACACTTATACGAAAGCCAAATTCGTGTACATGCTCGTTTTTGCAGGTTTACAAATTCATCCACATGCAAAATATTGAAAAATATATACCTCACATGGCAGTATGTTGCATGTTTTCCATGAAGAAAGTGTGCCATTTAATAATGTGACATGATATAACTGTAAGCTCATAAACTAAGTTGGCTGAAATTCAGGCGTAATAAATTGTGACGCTGTGCATGACAGTGGGAAGAAATTATAAAAATATAAATATATATATATATATATCTAATGTTTACATTACATTTTGGTCATTTAGTGTCAATCTATTTTTGTTGAAAATTCATCTCACTGCAAGCAGTGAATGTAATATGAAATTGAAATATTCATTTTGAGAATAATTCTTCATAAATGTTCTATTTGCAGCGGAAGAGAAATGGAAGGACTCCTGGAGAGATTGATCAGATTCCATGATCACATGGAAGATCAACTGAGAAGGAGAGGAAGGACAAGTGAGGAGATACTTGGTGAACAGGAGAAGGATGTGGAGAGGATGAGGGATCTGAAGAGCAAAGGTTGTGGAGAATACAATACATGGTCATTAGTGACAAAGGACATTGAAGAATTAGCCAAGAAGCACATGGAGATACGGAATGAGAGGATTCTTGCAATCTCAAGAGGCATATTGCAAGAGGTGATTGTGGAAAGCAATGCACAGCAGATTTATAATATTTTACTAAATGAAAAAGGACACATGGAAATGAATAGTTTTAACATCAACCATTATGCTCTGTTTGAGGGACTCGAATGGTGTCTTGACAGAGGCGCTCGTCCTACAATTGATAAAATTTATGATATTTCATTGCTGAGTGTGGAGGAGTGCATGACATACGAAGCTCTCCTGGCCACTGTCAAAATGTTGGAGCAGCTTATTGGCGCATATAGAAAGAAAGGCACTGAGCCCATTGAAATATTCCTGAATCCAATACAAGACCAATGGAATGTTAGGGATGATCTGAGAAAAGTTGCTAGTGAAGTCATCAGAGCAGCATATGGCACTCTTAGTAAATGCATGAAATCAGGAAGTGTGGTCAACATTCTCCTCTTCATAAGGAAGGAAGATGGTGTTGATGACATCAAGAAATGCTTTGAGGAAGCAGATGCACTTCTGCAGAGGGACATGAGAGACCCCCCTGTTACTAGATGGCTTGAAGAAAAAGGGAGACATGCTGAGGCTTATTCAGAAAAGCTGAGATGGACATTGATCAAGAGGAATGACAACTGGCTCAGGAGGAGTGTGCTACACTTGGCTGCCATCTTCTGTCATGATGAACAGATTCTGAACTGTATCCCAAAAGATATAATTAAAAAATCTATTGAAGAAAGGGACATTAATGGTTGCACTCCCCTAGACATTGCGCACCTACATGACAACCAGCCTGCCATCATGTTTTTGAAATCTAACAATGCAAGTCTGTGTACAAAATTTCAAGAATATTCTTATGTAGACCATGATACTCGTTTAAAAGAAGACTGTTCTGACATTTTAAAAGTGAAGTCAAATGTTTGGGAGAATATGAAGAAGATGCTTGTCTTGCCAGTCCAGGAATGTATAACAATAGAAAATGCATTGAAGGAGCTCTTCACTAGGATGGTGGCCAATGATGGATTCCTAGATGCTGAAGTAGTCATGGGGGGAAGTGTGAGGGAGAAGTTGAAGGTTGGCAGATGGGACGAGTTTGACCTGCAGATATGCACAAAAATAAGACCTTATCTCCAGGGAAAAAATAAATATAGAGGTGATGAATATGAACCCTTTGCATGTCTGAGGACACACGAGTACCTTGTCAAGAAGATGGCTGAGGTTGACAAGAAGGGAATTCCTCTGCAATGTGCTGCAGTTGCCAATCCTTGGATATTCCTATGGGATGGGGAAGGCAGCTGCAAGGGACTGCAGATATCTGTTGATGTTGTGATTATCCATGTTGAGGACAATGCATTGAAGAAACAAAGAAGACAGGGATTTATTATTGACGGAGCTCCTGGTCACCAACCCCTGAATCATCTAAAGTGGTGGGATTTGGGGAGACAACCAGTCTGGAATGAAACTGTGTGCAGGATTGAATGGGATATCCTGACCAACCTGCCACCTGGTTGCCGCTTGGGAATCCTCATCTGTAAAGCCTTTTTGGAGGTATGAAAATTATCAAGAATACTTTCTAAAGATGTAGAAACCACAAACCCAATTGCATGTGAAGACTGTAGGTAGTTTTGGACATTTCTGGATAATCAAATTCTATTCTCATGCAATCATAATATTGGATTTTCTTTTTCCCACTTTTAATGGAGAACCGCACTTTTCCAGGATGACTGACGGGAAAAATCACTGTGACTGATGAGACATTATCTGAAGAAAATTCTTTTTTGTCATGAATTGTCAGAAAATGCCCAGATTCTTTTTTCGTCCTTTTTCATACATTTTGCAAAAAAAAACAACATTTTACTGAATATTTCAAATAAATGGAAATGTCTGTTTATTATGAAATTAGATCACACCAAACGTATATGCAAATTCTCTTCTTCTCAGGCCAATATGTGATGCACTTGCAGAGACGACCTTTTGCAATAAATTTGAAGAATCCATTCAGTGATTCATACTTTCCGGCTGTAGGCCTAAACTTGCACTAGTGAGCAATGTAAATGACTTTTAGTTGAAGTCATGATACCGTTTGGAAGATCTCCTCATGGGTGTATTTTCCAATAAATACACAAAATAATTCCTTGAATTTTTTTAAGCTTTCTCAATCATTCTAAATATTCCCAAAGCATCTCTTTGAACTAACAACTTTACTGCAATAAATTACTATATTAGTTACCGTAATATGGGGTGAATTGGGACAGAATTGGCGGTTTTTCTGTCATAGCATGGCCAAAAATCAATCAAAAAATCAAAATTTGGTGTCAAATTATGTCTGAGTACAAGGTTTAAGTACCCCTTGGATATCTTAAAATCTCAATGCTCAAGGCCCAGAAAACCACTGTCCCAATTCACCCCTTACTTTGGGGTGAATCGGGACAGTCCATTATCTCCACAATCAATACTCTCTACCTTCTTTGAGTGATTGCTACTTGTGAGTAAATATTAGAAAACATATTCTACACGCAAAAAAATTATTTTGAGGAAACTCTGAAATTAATTTCATTGATAATATGCATATTTTAAAAATACAATAAATGACAGAAAACTAATTAAAAAATCGGTTTTATAAAAAAAATTCTAGTAATTGGTAATTCTGGACTAAATCCACTGTAAATGATGCCAAGTTCAATAATATTAATTGAAAAGCCACGCTAGTACACTCAAATGAAAATTAGTCGGGTTTTTTTTGGGTAAATCTTGAAACTTTGTCATTGACCTGGATCATAACCCAGGACCAAACCTACGTCATCCCACATCCAGTCTGTAATTATGGTCCCCAACAACCATTTTATACTAATTTTAAAGTTTACTACAAGTTTGGTTGCTGTAGTATTTGTACTTTATAGGGTACAGGCAAAGTTTTGACCAGCCTGTAAAAATGTCATTTTGGCGGGGCCGAGTTTTAGGTGCTGCAGCTCCTCAGTGCCTGCAGTTAGAAATACAAAATTCCATCACAATATGCGCTGGTATGTGTACTATACATGTGCCAAAAATCAAATTCCTGAGGCAATTATAAGTAGCTTTTTCTTTAGCAAATACAACGTTTTCCTGTTCTGTCCCGATTCACCCCAGTGTCCCGATTCACCCAATACTACGGTACTGCATTTTCCATGCAAGACACTTTTTGCATGTATCTTTAGGTTTTGAAAATTTTCCAGGCATATGCTTGGAAAGTGAATGGTTCTAATAGTTTTGTCAAATGTTATCAATTTCCTGGCATAAATCTAATATTCCCATACAAGCAAAATAGACGGTAAAGATGTTAGTTAGCTCATTTTCTTTGCTCATTCACATGCAAGCCTGCTTTACTATATCCCTATCAGCGTGCCTCGGCGGTCCAATGTCGGCCCAAAGCTGGTCCGATGCTACTGACAACGGACTGACGCTGGGCCGACGTTGGACCGCCGAGGCATGCTGACAGGGATATCACTTTCTGTTGCAGGCTTTGGACCAAACCAATCGGCTCAATCTCCTGAAAAGACATATCACTTCCTATGTCCTCAAAAATGCTGCGTTGTGGCTCCTGTCTGGAAGAATGGTAGGGTATCCTATTTCATATGTATGAAGAACTTTACTGGTAGTCGCATCCAAAGCAGCATAGGGTTAATGTTTTGTAATTTGGGGGCATACTATTTATTGTCCAGTAATTAATATGTAAATGCCACAACATAGTAGCATGGCTTGATTGTTATTACTCCTCACAGAAGGTTGCTAAAATACAGCAATATTTATTGACATCGTGACAAAACTCATTCACTTCTCTGAGTCTTCGATTCTTCTGTGGTGGCAAGGGAAAGCCTCTAAGTAGGCCTAACAGACCAATGTAGGATGACTACTTTCTGATTGCCGAGTACCTCACTGATTTATAGGATATCAATGAAATTATATTAGCTTATTGCTTAAAATTGCTGTCATAAATGCTATAACCAATGAAATCCCTTAGAAACTGATATGAATTGTCATCAAAATCTAAAATGTTCTGTTTCTGTTATTCTGATATATATATATTTTTATCTTCTATGAACACCAATGTCATTGAATCGGACAACAATGATCAATAATTGATTGCGCTCTTCCAAATAAATTAACCAAGATGTTTTGAAACCAAACTGCGAAGTCACTGGACATCTTCCAAAACACTATTTATAACTAGTGGAAACAACACAAGGACAATTCCTTGAAGTCATCAACCAAACAGTCAAAACTTCAAATTTGACATAGGTATGAGTCGTCGGTGTCACAATAAGCCCAAACAAGTGTTGTTTTTTTTGTTTTTATTTTTAGGTGCAGCAAAAATAAATCGATTATCTTTGCATTTGAGTAATGTTATGTTTGGTGACTGCAATTGCTATATTTTTTTACGATTGCCAGTAAGAGCACTTGAAGGGTGTACGTCCAACACCAAAATGGCAATGTACGACTCACACCATATTATGAAAGTGCATCTGGAACAAAGGAAATGATACAAATCTTGGTACACAGGCTTGGTCTCATCAGAAAACCTAAGGCCAGTCCATTTGTGTGAACCGTAAAGCAATGTGATGGGACCCTATGTTCCCCATTGTGGGAGTTCAGTGCAGCTGGAATATCTAAATGTTGTTTTTGTTTGCTGTTGGATCCTTTTTTAAAATAGAGTAATGAACCTTTTAGGGTTCCGTATATATACCAGCTTATAGAACCCTTAAAGGTTCCATATAAAACCTATTTGTTAAGAATGTGCTGGCACCCTTTACACTACCACACACGTACGTCCGACAGCAAAAACAGGAAGAGTTGAAGTCAAAAATTTGCGTACAGTTGGTCATTAAATAGTAAAAGATGAATAAACCATGTACAAACTGGCCTGCATATCTGGCATTTCAGTGCCTTATTTCTTAAATATTGAACCTCTGAATTGGGCTATAATTTGTCAGTTTCACAAGATCCCTTTCTAAATTATTATACGGTGTTAATACAGTGCTAATATATAAAATAAATGATATAATCTAAAATCTAATCTGATATCTTCAACGCAATTTCCTTATTACATTACATGCATATCATTTTGAACTTTTTAAAATGGGCGCTGTTCAATCTACCTATCATAATTTTTACCATAATCTGTTGTATGTATGGCAGTATATCTTGTGTATGAGAATTACCAGTCATCTCATTTAATTCACTAACGGTCTCTGACAACAACAACTCCATTTTGCATTCAGATTCAAGATTGACATCTCTATTTATTTCCCAAGAAATTGACAAATGAATATTACTCAATTTATAACCCTGTTGCCAGCCTGTTACCAGATGCTGTCATCGTAACAGGGTTGAGTTTAATGCAATAAACTGGTTAGTCCATTGGTCTGCCCAATTTCTTTGATTTACCAGCTTAAAAATTTTAATCCAAAGTGCCGAAAGTGGAAAATAAGGTGCTATAGCCATGTTCAATTATGCAATTAAGTAGATAAACAATGTTTCCACTCTTGGCAAAATATGAGTAAGTATAAATTTTCGAATTGAAAAAAATGGAGTGAGAGTATTACATTGGCATAATTTGCTTGCAAGAAACAGAAACAGATATATTAAAGTATTCATTCTTAAATTGAAAAATGGAGTGGGAGGCTGAGAGTATCACAGTTTAAAACATGGTTTGATGACAAGAAACATGAATTTTAAACATGGGCGGCCATACTAATCATGCCAATGGCGTCAGTCCACTATATACTAGCATAATGACAAATCAAAGAAATGCCCAAGACATTTTTGATATATTTATCACAATTTCAATCCAATTTGACAGTTAATTATGAAAAAAAATTTCTCAAAGTTCACAGTTGTGGTTGGGCATTGTTGGTTCTATAAGTTGTAGGTTCTTATCTGCTTCTATCTTATGTCTAACTGCTAAAAGCACAAATAGTAACAAACAATGTATAACAGTTTGTGATCACTACAATTGATGTATGTTAATTAGAATTTGTCATGTGATTTTGGAATAGGCTCCCACCAGTTATGCATTTCTTCAAAATATGCAAATACTATAAAGGATAAGACTCAAGACTCAAGACTCAAGATACTTTTATTTGCCTGTAGAAAAAATTCCATTAGGTATTCTGTGACAAAATTAAGTTAATACAAATTTACAAATTTTAAGTATTAAGGCAGGAGGACATTTTAAGACCATGGTTGCTGGTCGCTAGCAAATGGCCCCCTTGGTTACATATATTTCAGAGAGAACTAAGCACAAGCCTACCAGACTACAATGCTGTTTTACCAAGTATCCAACAGTTCAAGTGGAGACGGAGAACTTTGAAGTATAGATGAAAGATCACAAGAAGTATAAGATAACAATATTCACATATAAATTGATATTTAAAAAAAAGCATCAATGAGCCATTCCCTGGCAAAGTGAATCGAGATAACTATAAACCTTTCACAAGATATGAAAGTTGCAAATGAAATTCACAGGCGACAAACCGTTTTATGACTCAACACCAATCAGACAAACGGGTCAGTGGAAGTAGGCAAAGAAGTATTTGATTAATTCACAAGCTCTGAGGCTTTTTCAAGAAAGACCTAAAGGAGCCTAAATAAAATTGACCAAGTCTTCCCCTTGCCACAGCAAGTGTAAAGTGAATGAGTGAGTTAGTGTTTCACACCCCATCAGCGCTTTAAACTCCAATAACTATCAGCAAATATGCAATGTGTAAAAATCACGCATTGTATTGGACTCAGTTGAGAATCACATGCTGTTCAAGCTGGAGTACTATACTCTAACCCAGTAACATATCCTCATTGTCAGCATAAACCTTGCAACTATCAACTGACAGCTGGTAGAATTATCAACTGCATTGAGAGTTGCACACATAATAGTTTTCCACAGAGCACACAGTTTCATAGCAAGTAATGATATAATTCTTAATATAATTTGAATATCCTTCATAGCTATGCGAAAATATCTTATTCTTTATATCTGAAGGACAGCCATTAGAAATATCAGGTAATCTATACCGGATGCTGTTTTTAGTTAGAAGATGTTTGCTCTGTGGGTTTCTGTAGTGAGTTGCACCTCTTGTGCTATAGTCATGAATGTCAGCATGTCGTACTAACACATTTGACCTAAGAAAATATTCAGGTAGAACTTTATTCTCCAGCTTGTACAGAAATTTCAATTCTTGCACTCTCAGAAGATCACCCACTTTGAGAACCTTTAGTTTTTTGAAAATAGGTTCAGTGTGTGCATTGTAGTTTGCTACAGTAATGATTCTTACGGCCTTCTTTTGTAATTTTAGTAGCTGACTGGCGCAGGTTGCCCAGACCAATATACCATAGTTAAAATAGGGGAGAATTAGTGAGTCATAGAGAGTTTTTAAGATATGTAACGGTATTTGATTCTTCAGTTTTGACATAACTCCAATGGCACGAGAAATTTTGTTCGATATCATACGTAAATGTGGCTTCCAGGAGATATTCTGGTCAAAAATAATGCCAAGATAATTGAACTCCTTAACAAATTCTATTTCGACCATATCTAGTTTAATGGATATATCCTGCACTCTTTTTTGTGGTGTATGGAACATCATTGCTTTTGTCTTTGATCCATTCACAGACAGTCGATTAGCTTTAAACCAAATGCTGATCTTTTCCAACTCCATATTAATATTTCTTTCTAATTCTGTCTTTTCATTTCCAAAGGCTTCTAGTACAGTAAATAGTGCAGTGTCGTCTGCATAGATGACAGGCTTAAAGCTCTCACAAACATGTATCAAATCGTTCAGATATATAATAAATAACAACGGTCCCAAAATGGACCCCTGTGGTACTCCTGTTGTTATAGGTAATACATCTGACTCAGTATTTTCAAACGTTACGTATTGCTTTCTGTTCAATAGATAATTCTCCATCAGATCTAATGACTTTCCAGAGACACCATAATATTTCAGCTTTGCCACCAAAATTCTGTGATCAAGCGTATCAAAGGCCTTCAAAGATCCAAATAAACATTTAGTGGTACTTTCTTTTCATCTAGGGCCTGAACAATTCTGTCTAGAGTTTCCAAAGCTGCCAGCTCAGTAGAGTGTCCATTCCTAAATCCATACTGGCTATTGAAAAATAAGTTGTTACAGTTGAAGTACTCATATAATTGATTGTGAATTACCCTCTCGAAGACCTTCGACACGCTCGGTAGCAGAGATATTGGGCGATAATTTTCAAACACGCTGATATTGTCCTTTTTGTGAACTGGTATCACCTTAGCAATTTTCAGAGTATCTGGGAAGACACCAGTATTAATACATTGGTTTATTATCAATATGAGATATGGAGAAATCTCATTTTTTATGAATTTTAATAATTTATTTGATATTCGATCAATGCCAGAACTTGTCTTTGGTTTGAGTTCATCAATAATCTTTTTAACAGAACTTTCACTCATTTGAGCAAATTCAAAACTTGAATTTATAGGCATTCTGAGATACTCCGTATAACTTGCCTGAGTGACAATATCATTTGCCAATCTAGGACCCACTGCAACAAAATATCTGTTAAAGTGGTTAGCGATTTCAAAATGATCCGTTATCTCTCTCTCGTTAATTTCAAATTTATCAGGATAAGTCTTTTAATGGGGCTCTTGTTAATGATTTCCTTAATGGTAGCCCAGGTATTTTTCATGTCATATTTATATCTTAGAAAGCAAGATCTGTAATAGTTTCTCTTAGCTCTATTAATACTTTGCCTAAGGATTTTATTATAAGTTTTCAAATTAGTTTTAAGTGTATTATGAATAGGGTCATCTGTTGGGGTCCTACTTAATCTTTTATAGAGACGGTCCCTAAAAGTAATTGAACGTATTATGCCTTGTGTGATCCAGCTTGACTTCGTATGTTTGTGTTTGTTGAATTTTACAATTTTGCAGGGCATACACTTTGCTAACGAATTATTAATACAGCTATTTAGTATTTCATAATTTGAATTTGGGCTCTCCATACATTCTGTTTTGAAAAGATTCATAGAACACGTATTAATAAAATCGTGCTTGAAACTAAGCCAGTCTTTTTCAGAATTTTTAGTAATTTTGATATATTTATCTTTCTTTTTTGACAATTTAAGATAATCAAGCACTGCAAAGCATGGCTGGTGGTCTGAGATATTCTGGAGTAGAATCCCAGCAGTTGTTTTTGAAAAGTTGTCAGACATTTTTACAAAAAAGTTGTCTATGAGTGTTTTACTATTACCTGAAATCCTTGTAGGCAAGGTTATCTTTGGGAGAAATCCACTTGACATCATCATTTCAAGAAAATTATTCACACCATCTTTTTCGTTAGCTTTCAATAAGTCAATATTAAAGTCACCGGTGATTATTGTTTCAATGTTACGATTAGAAAAGTTGGTACAGATTTGTTGCATTTCCTGGATGAAGATTTCATAGTTTTGAACATTCTCCCGTGGTGGCCTATATATATTTCCAATGACAATTTTTTTCTTTTGCGCTTGATTTTCAGTATTTAAAAATACCTGAATGAAGATCCCATCCCATATCGACTCATCGCTCGATATGTCAAGTACTTCATAAACAATGTCACTGTCCAGATAGATTCCAGTACCACCATGAGAACTTGCTCTACACGGCTTATAGATGAAGTTATAACCATCAAGTTGTAACAGGGAGACATCATGATTTTCACTAAGCCATGTTTCTTGTAAACATATCATAGTGAATTTGACACCTGAATCTAGAAAAGAGTTAAGGTAGACCTCAAGTTGACTGAATTTCGAATGCAATGACTGACAATTTAAGCTTAGCAGTGAGACAGTATTTTGCCTTACTTTTAGTGCATTTATGGCTTCCTCATTTTCATAATACCGAGATTGTTCAAAAAGCCTTGGGGCTTCTTCTAAGTTCTCGTCAAGTTCGTCATTCAATATATTAAGTAATAATGGAATGTTGAACTTGGTAATTTAGACCGCAAGTCTGATAGACTACCTGCAAAGTTCTCTCTGATAACCAGCAGTGAAAAGTATATGAAAAACAAAGTACTAGATGTCAACATACATATAGAGCAAAGTATGTGGCTAGAAGTTGTATCATGGGTCATCAATACATTAATAAATACTAAAACATATATTAAGTACATTTTGGTTTTACCTTACTGCTTATGCAGTGGAGTGATATTTTCAACTAATTATGAACTAAACAGTGGGATAAGAGTAAAATAAAAATAAAACATTTTGTTAATCCAGAAATTAGTTTCCCAGATATTGGAGTTACATATGTTATAAGCACCAAGGATATATACAAGTTTAGCCCTTGTGACCGCATGTGTTATTAACTGATATAACAAAAAAACCACCATCAGATGAACAAATACCCGTCTTACTCTCTATTGTCATGTCAAAAAAGGCCCTAGAGCAACAAAACATTATCACTTTCACACTCATAATTTATAATGACCAGGATGCCAAAATCATACAAATAAGTATAGGACCTTTGAATTTTTACTAAAAAGGATAAAATAATAAAACTAATTTCAAGAAGAAAAAAAGAAAACAACAACAACAATATAACAAATTTGGCCAAATTGCATAATAAATCATTTCACCGTTAGTTGTTCCAACCTGGTAACACAATTAATCTTCATGTCAATTCATTCATAAAGTACCACTTATAATTATTTTGCAAGCACATTAATTATCAACCCATAATATCATCATGTCTCATGTTAATTTCAATATTTTATATTCGTGGCTTAGTCAAACTTCGTTTCTGAGACCAAAGCCAGGGCACATTTCCATGAAAATCAAATTATGACTTTTAAGTTTCCATGGCTTACTACAGGGGAAAAAGAAGTGCAACGAAATGACAATGTGTTTGGTGCTCAAGTAGCTTTGCCATGTCACAAATTTCCACAGATGACTGAGCACATTCAGTATATCACACTCCAACATTATTCCGAGACAAAACAATCTTCTACAATGATATGTTATGCTTTGAAGCAACTGTCATCAATAACTGATACTTGTTGGGACAACATAATACATACACCTCACACATGTTCATAGGTGTACCGAAAGGGGGGGGGGTTATATTTATTATATCATTAAAAGTCAATAGTACCCAAGAGAAGCCTGTACTAAATCTTGAAAATCAAACAAATGTTTGCCCCCCCCCCCTCCCAAAAAAATACTCTGCTAATGGTATGTCGATGCACAATTTCTGAGAGTTAGTGAATGAATGAATGAATGATACAGTCAATAAATCAATCAATTTATCTCTCAATCTCAACAGTTACATAAATGAAATTTACTCCTATATTTGTGCACTCTATTAGGCAAATTACTGCAGGAGGTGAAGGCTGGTTGAAATTGCTGACCAAGATAGATCCATTTGATCTGCCAGAGCTGGGATTAAACCTGGGACCCATTGATTGGAAGCACAGGGTACTAACTACCAACTGAACTAACCCCCTCACCATGCTGGGCAAAATAATTAATTTATTACATTTTAGTAGAGAACAGATATTCATTCCAGGTAAAAATGAATTATGATCAGGGAAATATTGGTGAGACCTATGAACAAAAATGTTGTACTCAAAAATTGGTTTTTCAAGGGCGAGCATTCGATTTTCAAGAGGCGAGATCTCGAGGGTTTTGATTTTTTCTGAATAGGAAATTACTTATTTTACAGTAAGGAGCTTGCAACATCTACAAATGTGTTTGTTTCTAAATGGAACAACACAATTCTTCTAAGAGATATTTTCATCCGGAAATTACCAATAGGCCTATAATGACTGCCAAGAAAGGATGACAAGTGCTGTACTTTATTTCACAAAAACTTAACAAGAAATTATTTATTTCAGAAAACATCCAACTCCCTCCCCCTCCCTCAAAGGTTGCCCTGTTACATACACAGCATTTCATTTTAAAAAGGTGTTCCCAAAACTTATGGATTAAAGTGTTGTATTCAGCTTGAGAGATGTTTACACTCAGTGCTCAGTGGTGCATAGAAAAATTGCTTGTCACAAGACCACTTGAACAACAAACCACATGGTCATTTCGTTGCACTTCTTATTCCCCTGTAGTAACAGATCTCTCTATAAAGGTTCAACTATCAAACATAATTTCGCAATGTTAGCACTATCTACAACATTCAGCAAGAAAGGGAAAGTAAATGTCCATGCTTTACTTAAGTGTCTTATTCTTATCTTACGCAAATAAAAGTTATGTCCCTTGAGGCAAACACTTGTTTAAATAAAAACTAATTTGCGAAAATTTTCATACTGAAATAAACAGGACAGACACTCTAAGTAAATGCCCTTTGTTTTGAGCCACATTCATAATTGGAAGATTTAGACATGTTGCTTGCATTTTTGAATTGCATGTCAATATAATTTTCTATTGGCATCAACGTCTACACACACTTGTCAAGAAAATATTTTTAACGACTTGTATTTAAAAAATTTATAGAGTCTCACAACATATAAATCAGTTTAAATGATTTATGTTTTCAATCACATGAATCTGTTGCACCGTACAGCATGATAGATTACAGGCTTTGTTTCCCTTTCTGACCACCGCACCATGGTAAACAATAAATCAACAGATACAGGAGGGGAGCTAACTTTCGCTAATTTTTCCTTGTTTATTATGTATTTATCCCATCCATTCATTTATTGTTTAACATTTGGCATAATGATCTAACCAGGTAGGTATTAAGCAAGTTCATTGTCACGAATATGCATGAGGATCATCCCCATTTCATTTTTACCCCATGCAGATTGGTCATCTAGATTAGGTGATTTGAGAGTCATTCCGATTCCCCAGTATTGGTCCTTAGTTGCTTCAGCAAGAATCTTAGTCCCAGTTTGTTTCAGAAATTGTCCCGCTCTTTCCTTCTGTTAGAATTTTAGCTTGCAAGCTTGCATGAGGATGTCCTTTGCATTTGGCAACCATTGGTCCTTGTTAACTTCTACACTATCGCCAAGAACCTTACATTCGACAGGTGATGTAGTCTGTGCGATTTTCTGGGCGACATCTGGTCTTCCACCAAACATGGCTTTCTGATATTGCAAACATTGCTCTACATGTTCATATGTTTTATCCTTGACAGTAATTTTGGCCCCATAGAAATTGGAGAGGGGTGAGGCAGCAGAACAAAAGGCTGTGACATCACCAACTGTCTTAGTGGCTATGAGAGCTGGGTCCAGCTCCTTGGGAAGGGCATGCAGATTGTGTATTGTGTATGTTCTGTCATCTATAACCAACTTTTCGGCAACCAAGTAACTCTTTTTACCAAGTTGTTTAGCCTTTACCATAATAGGGTAGAGAGCCTTCCTTTGATGGACAGTCTCTGGTTGAAAGTCTTCACTAACGCTAATGGATGACCCCTTAAGGTTAAGCCTTGCCTTCCACACTTTATCTCGATCTGCGTACCAATTGAAACGGCATGTTATTGGTTTTGGACACACATTGGAGTTGATTAATCTGTGACATTTATCAAATTTGATAGACTGAACATCACTGATTCCCATGTTCGTGTTTATAACTGCTTTGATTTTAACCGTGCAGTCTTCATCCTTTGTTTCAGGCAGTCCATAGAAAATTAAATTGTCACGACGATTGTATGCATCTAGGTCGTTGACCTTTTTTTGTAGCTTTGCGGACAAACTTTTTGTGACAGCAAGTTCATTTTTCACTTGTTGAAGCTCTTTTTTCATTTCAACATTTCGATCTTGAAGAGCTTTCACAGTTTGTTTTTGATCATCAAAATCAGAAACAACATTAGTCAATTTAGTAGAAAAGTCACTGACCTCAGTCCTCAATGCTTGAATTTCTTGGAACAGTGAGTCAAGTTTACTTAACACTTTGGCCTGAGGGCTGTCATCTTCATGTCGTGTCTCTTCTCTTTGTTTCATCATTTCCGCTCCAAGGTGCTGCTCTTCTAAGGCTTCTTCCATCGTAGCACCCAAATTCCTCTTGCCAGCTGATGCAGCCATTGGTTATCTGGGGACAATTGCCATGGCACATAAGGAAAAGAGTTCAGTTATTGAAATTCTCCCATTAAAGTCAGTGGACACAGTCACTCTTTTGATAGATTAGTTAATTTGTATATTCTGCTGTTGATAGTGCATTGCCAAGGAATTAAAGTCAAACAGCTCAAAACAAAGGATAAGGAATGCACTAGAATCAGAAGGTGTTTGCACAGTTTTTTTGTTTCACAGTTACTGTGAAAGCATGATATTCTACAAACACTGGTTCTTATTGTCAGCTGTTGGTCAAATTAGCATTATCATGTGTCCAATGTCATTTCAATGTGATCCAATGGAAAGTATCGGAAAAATCGTTTTATCCAAGAACAGCATGAATTATATCCAATTTAAAGTCATAGTTGAATCCCCTGATACTCATCTTACATTCAGATAAAATGATTTGCATGCCACAACATTATCAAAATAAGTGAGATGTACAAGGTCAACTATTGCATTTCAACCATATCTGTATTTTATTTGCAAAATGACCCTGCTTCTGCAATCTCCAAATTCGAATTGCACATGCTTTTATTGTCTTATATGGTATTATTGGTATGCATGCGCGTGATTTTAAACCTAAAATGTAGTCATACAAATTGTCTTTGGACCATTCCATGCCAAACGGACCAAAATCAAGACATTTTTCCAACATCGTGTCTTCCGATTTGGATGAAATTCTATATGTCTAATGAGCACACACAAAATATTTTGTGATAGTTTTTTCCAATTTCTGAAAAACAGCTTTTTTTGACTTACGAGGTTTTGCACTTTCACCATCGACATGTAGCTTATGTAATAATCTAATTAAAATCTGAAGCCGTGATGTGGGAGACGTTGGTCAATTTGTCATGGAATGGCCCCTTTGGAAAAATTATAGATTGCATTATTTTTGATTTAGATTTTTCACAACCTTGTCATCTGTCAAGTGCGCATATGAGATTAGGAGTTTCGTTGAATAAAGTTTTAGTAATGACCTGTACAGTCTGTTTTGTACAAGCTGTTATTCACATTTTTCAACCACAGTACTAATTGTCTTCAAATTTGGCTGATGGAAAAAGTTAGAAGTTTTATATAATCACCTCTTCCGTTAAGGGATGTGACTGACATTAAGTTCACAGTGTCCTATTTCATCTCAATTGTTTGCTGATAAACTTGATGCTTCTTGCTCTCCGGTTGGTGAATGCACTTTTGAGCTTTTTAGACTGATTTGCAATTAGCTTAAATGATGCTCAATTGCAGGCATTTGCGCAGTTTTGCTCCAAATTTTCAGCATCAGGCATCTTGGAAAATAATTATGTCAGGGAAAAAAATTTTTTGAGGGGGTCACTATATTTTTTAACAGTAAAACATGCAATTTTTGCTTAAAATGTGATAAAAACACTAAAAACATGGCGTCAGGATGAATTTTTAAACTAGCAATGCAAATTAGGTGTCAAATGAAAGCTGGGAAATAGCACTATGTGGTGCTTGAGGCGCTTTTTTGAATTTTGGTCTGTGTACTTTTTTTTGTCCATTAAAATGCAAAACATTGCTCAGTTTCAAATATATGCCCATGGAGCAGGCATTAAAATAAAAAATTAAATTCAAAAAGCGCCTGCACCATCTTCTAGTAGATTCTCTGGCTGTCTTTTAGTGCTGCTTCTCTGCTTTCATTCGACACCGTATTTGCATAATGCTATTAAAGTTCAATCCTGAGCCTTTTAAAAATGTTTTTCTCACATTATACAAAAATGTAGTGACTGCCCCCCCCCGAAATATTTTTTTCCTTGACCTAAGATATTAGATGGCTGATAACAAAAGTTTGAATGAAATATGTGAAACTGCCTCTAATACAGCAGCATTTTAAGAAATGGCACTGTAGCCCTCAAAAAGCTCAAAAGTGCATTAACCAACTTGAGCTTTCTGAATTTATTCAAAATTGAAGCATATGTTCATATCCATCAATATGGTACATTTTAATTAAATGAATATTTTCCCATAACTGGCATAAATCATGCCTTCTTGAAAAGTTATCAACTCCATTTAGCCTCTGGAGACATAAGTGATATTTG
This sequence comes from Platynereis dumerilii, assembly GCA_026936325.1. Classification (NCBI taxonomy): domain Eukaryota; kingdom Metazoa; phylum Annelida; class Polychaeta; order Phyllodocida; family Nereididae; genus Platynereis; species Platynereis dumerilii. Next base: position 652,589 of record JAPTHN010000131.1, read on the forward strand.
ATTTATCATGAATGTTCTACTTGATCTGAATTTTGTCAATATAGTGGGCTGATGAACTGCATGCTTCTTGTTATTTGCAGCCAAAGTACATTGAGAAAGACCATGGGAATGTCATAGGAGAGAGATATGGTGCCCTCCGTCAACAACTGCACTTCACCACAAATGACTCAAGATGGATGACTGAGGAGGATGTGGAGAGGTTTGCAGAGGAAGGGAGATTTTGGGCAGAGAAGATATTTGATGCTATTCAGTTTGTGGCAAGGGAATGCAGATGGACATTTGGCAGCTTTTTGGCAGAAGAGTCAAGCGTAGATGTTGTAGGGGTATATCTTCGTGAAGAACATGAAGTGATTGATATTCTGGATACCTGTGGGAGATGCCTGGAGAAGCTGAGACCTGAAGTCTTCTTTGATGAAGAGGTGTCCACTTCACCAGGTATGGAAATCATTCTGAACATGTTTTTCCTGTGTGAATTCAAATGTAAACTGACACCAAGCCAATCTTATTTCAATATAGGCAGGTATATAGTCAGTTGTGAATTCCATGACACATGCACTGTTTTGAAGGAAAGTGTACAAAAAGCTGTTAGAGACACTGAATTAAATCAATGTCAAGAATCAAGTTAATATCATAAATTTCTCTTCTCCACTTTTAGATAGGTCTCCTGCGGTAAAAAAAGGGGCAAAGCCTTTATGAACTGGAGAAAACTCTGAAACTTCCCAAAGGGTTTGAGAATACGTTTTGCCTATAAGCCCCAAAAATGTTTTTTGAGGAATGTCCTATTACACTGCGCCAGATCTGATTCCCATAATTGCTCTTATGGGAATCATGCGATGGAACAACGGAATTTTATTCTTGCTAAATATGAAGTTATGCAGCATCAGTGCAGACAACAGAGTGTAGGATTTCTCACTATGTACAGTAGCGGACGAAAGTTTAGGCCACATCAGTTTTTTGGCAATATAAGGGAAAACAGGTGCTCAGCTGAACAATTTCTACATGGATTTTCTTGCCTGTGAGTTGGACTGTACTGGTTCATGTACTGGTTCATGTACTGATTCATGTACTGGTTCATATACTGGTTGATGTACTGGTTGATGTACTGGTTCATGTGTGGTTCATGCACTGGTTCATGTACTGGTTTATGTACTGGTTTATGTACTCGTTTTTCTGTGCATGCTTGCACGCACTTAATGTACAGGAAACATTCTTGTATTCTTGTCTGTATGCCTGTTACATAATTATGTATGATTCCTGTGTACTTTTCCATGTAACTTTTACTTGCTCATTTACTTGTGTCTGTTCGAGTTACTGGTACCACAGTAGGTGAAGTTTTGTTACCGCTCGCGGTTACGTCTACTAGTTTACAGTTATTTCTGGTGCCTGGTTGCTTTGCAAATTGCAAGTGAAAGATAATTCTCGTAATCATTATTTTTTAAATAGTGAATGATTCCTGTAATTTTAAGCTAATGGTTGTTTTTTTTTAATGATTTGTGGTGCGATAATGGCCAAGACCATGTTTGATTATCTCAGAAGGAATTCTGTAAAAGCCTGATCAATTAGCTCTGCCTTGAAGAACTATAAAAATACGTTTTGAAGACTAGTCAATAATAAAAATAAAAAAAACAAGAGAATTTCATTTACTCATTATTTAAATACAATGAAAGTACTTGGTCAGATAGATATCAGATGGATGGATAGATGGATAGTCAGATATATAGGCCTAATCAGGGTCGGATAGATAGTTTAATGGATTGATAGACACATCATGCAGATAGATAGATAGATAGATAGATGGATCTAAAATCATGTATATATGGGACATATCTATCTGTCTATCTAAATATCTATCTGTCTATCAGTGGTGTCCCTATGGGGGGGCACGGGGGGCACGTGCCCCCCATAATGGACTTGGGTCTCCCAGGTGCCCCCATATGAACTTTTCAACCTTGACTAAAATATGCAACTAGTATTGTGAGTGCCCCCCCCCCCAGAGAATCACGTGTCCCCCCCCCAGGTGCACCCCTGCTCGAGACCCCCCTAGTTAAGCCACTGCTGTCTAATGTCTATCTATCTATATTGTCTATTTGTAGGCCTATATCTATCAATACATATTGAATACTATCTGACTAACTGTTGTGACCGTTGGTTTGGTAAATACTGAATGAGCTTGCTTTCAAAAATATGCGGGCTGGATTTGTCAAATATGGGCCAGTTGAATCGCTCAACTAAATTTAGACATCAGCCAGAGAGATATGATGCACAGTTGGTTTCCAGTACTTCACTGTTTCTCTTTGTTTTTGACATGTTTCATTGTAGGCTTTCTCTCTCAATTTTATTGGCAGTGATCTTTCATGCCTGAGTAGATCTTATTTGGTTTGTACCACACGTCATTTGTGTACCACACATCACGAAAATGAATACATTCTTGTAACAATTCATCATTAAACCATTCCTAAACACTGGGACTTTGCTGGATCATTCCCGTACAAAATGCCCACCAATTATTAAGCACATATTAAAATTTAACCAGTTAGTTTGTGGACAATAACCAAAATACAATTTCCACAGTATTCAACGTTTATCAACCTCAACAAGTCAACTTCAATGCAAATTCAATACAGCAATACATAATCACCCAGACAATTGTAAAGCAAAGTAAAGTAAAAGTAAAGTATTTATTGACCATATTTACACATACGTACAATGCTATTTACATTTTCCATCTCCAAAATGCAATATATATGGCAGACTGATGCCAATGCAGGCGTATTTGCCTTTATCAGTAAATATGTGTAAAGTGAATATCATATTAATCAAGCACAAAATATAACCAGTGAAGCATTATCCAATATTTTTAACACAATATTTACAGAATAAATCAATTTATACAGTAACTAGAAATACATCTAATTAACAAATTGAAAGCCAGCATTATTGTTAGGTGTTGCCTCTGGTTGGACCATGTGCACCATGAATTCTCTTACGAGGGGTTTTCCATAAGTTCTGTCCAACTTGCCATAACTTTGGCAATATTTAATACAGCATTATGATATGGGTGAAAAAATATTGATGTAATTTGCAAATGATCCTGCAAAAATCATATCATAGAAACAAAAATAAATGGTTAATTTGTTGCCAAGGAAACCAAAAGTCATGAAATGCGGCCCAGGGCCTTTTAGAGGTACCGTAATATGGGGTGAATTGGGACAGAATTGAGGGTTTTTCTGTCATAGCATGGTCACAAATCATCTTATAAATCAAAATGTTTTGCCTAATTATGTCCGAACTTCAGGTCTAACTATCTCTTGGAGCTTTAAAAGATATCTTTAATTTTCAATGATTTATTCATGAAAAACCTCTGTCCCAATTCACCCCTTATTTTGGGGTGAATCGGGACAATCCCCTATTTCAATCAAATAATACTTCCTGCCATGTTTAGGTGATTGCTACCTGAGAATGAACATTAGAAAATATATTTGACATGCAAAAAAAATAGTTTGGGAAAAATCTGAACTCAATTAGATGTTAAATTTGCAGATTTTAAAAAATATGATAAATGACACAAAAGTATTAAACAATGTATTTTTCTGTTAACTATGCTATACATAGGTATTTCTGAACTAAATACAATATCAATGATGACTAGTTAGATAATATTCTTTAAAACTTCATGCTAGCACATTCAAATGAAAATTATTAGGTTCATTTTTTGTTGATACCGAAAATTTGTCATTGCCCTGGGTCTGAACCTATGACCAAACAGGCAGAATCCTGCATCTAGTCAACTATTCTGGGCCCTTAATTTGCCAAAACTTGGTTAATAAAGTTTCCTGCAAGATTGGTGCCTCTAATATTTATGCTTTTTGTGTTATAAGCAAAGTTTTGACCAGCTTCAGAGAATTCAGTTTTTGCATGGCCAAGTTCAGGGTGCTGCAGCTCCTCACTGCTTGCAGTTAGAATTATAAGACCCGACCACAGTATACGCTACTTTGTATACCAGAAGTTTGCAAAATTATTTACCTGGGTTAGATAGAAGTAGCTGTAGTTTAAGAAATTTAACACAATCCTATTCTGTCCCGATTCACCCCTGTGTCCCTATTCACCCCATATTACGGTACACATTCATTATTTCTTGTCAAGAATTCATTTTTTTCCAGGACTACAGGACAAGAAACATATTAAAAATAATCCCTAATATTTCACAAATTCTCTAACTTATGAACCTGACACTGAGTACATTTTCTCGAACCTTATATATCCCTTAAAAAATCAATGCCTCATAGTCCTCATATTAAGATCACTGTTGGTGTGTCGCAGACTTTTTGTGCTTTACGATGGGTTTTCCATAAGTTCTGTCCAACCTGTAATAACTTTTGCTAGATTTTCTGCAGAAAAATGATATCAGGGTCAGTTGATATTAGGGTAATTTGCAAATGATCCCCAAAAAATCAGATCGTAGAAGCAAACATAAATTGTTGATTTGCTGCTATGGAAACCAAAAGTCATGATATGCAACCACGATCTTGTTAACAGACACATACTTGATATATCTTGCCGAAATATGTAATTATTACAAGAGATATAGAACAAAATATATCAAAACATTCATAGCCATTTCACAACTTCCTAAACTAATGACTTGGATCCGGTAAATACATTTTCTCATACTTTCTAACCATGCCTAAATAAGGTACCTCAATCTTCATGTTAAGGTCTGTTTTGGCGTTGTCCAGTCTTCCTTTCTCAGGTCTTCCAACGTGTGCTTTCTTAATTCTAAAAAAGTTTGTACAATCTTTATTTGGTTCTATTACTCACACTGTCTTCCTTGTATGTTTGATAGAAGGTTCTTACTCTCGCTGCAAGTTTTTATCCGATTGAATTGAAGAAATATAATAGGTATATAATATAGGGGGGGAACAAAATTCAAAACCGTGGCGGGACCTCCTAAATTTTTTATTTTTATCATAAAAATGAACAAATGACCATTTAAACGTGTTTAAAATAGGTTTCCAGCCTGCTACCAGCATTTTCCTCATCATCGCAAATTTATGTTAATTATAAGTCGCGTTTTTTAATGACTTCGTCAATTGTTATCCCAGAGTAAAAAGAAACACATATTTGGAATCCTTGTAAAAAATCGTTCAAATGAATACCAACATGAATGTATTCTGATGAGTTTTACCCCTTACAGCTGGTAAAATGTATTGGAAATAGATTCACAGCTCTCGCTTGGTTCCTTTTCTGCTGTAAGCAGTGTCAAAAGTACAAAAGGCCATGGACAAATCTGTATAAGGTCCTCAGTACACAATTACAAGGCTGGCATCAATTTGTATACTTCATATCAACTGTTTCCTGATTTGATCCTGGAAGGTCCTACGAAGACCAAAAAACTTTAAAAAAAAACATAGGACTTTCTTATTAAGTTAAATCCACTAGATTCATTCATGCTATCTGAAATATAACAATTCTTGTATTATCCATGTTCTGTGTAATTATTTTGTTATCAGTTGGATGATTTAAAGTCTTTTTTGGAAATCTTGCACAACTCTTTTAAGTTTGAGAAAGTATACATCGTGCATGTACTCATAATGTCATAACAGTAAATTTTTCATACACACTTCCATTGGTATCCCCTAGAATCATGTATTTGTTTTTTTTTAAACCATTCAATCCAAAATAAAATCTTGTCTCAATATTTTGACTTGGGCTTCCCCATTATGTCAAATAATTTCCTCCACTTAGAAACATCCATCTTCTCTTGTCTTTTTGCCAACCCATGCCTATCGGTAAAGCGCTCCGAAAGGCAAATGCATTGTGAGAGTTGTGAGGTTGCAGTTCATTGCAGTATTCAGTACTATGCTACACATGATCATCTGGAAGATTGCAAAAAATTTGCATAAGCCATGTTTACGGGAAATTATATTTCTTAAGAAACTTTGAGGCTCAGTATCCTATATTTTTGATACTGGACAGTGGACATTGCTGGTAATATTATCAGGATCCATAAAACAACAGTGTATCATATACATGAATGAGAACTAAAATGTCAATGAGGTGACATTTATCAGAGGTAAGAGAAAAGCCTAGTCTTAGAAGCACATCCTCACAAGGGGGTCATCCTGAAATGTACCTAACAGTTGTGAGAGCAGAATTGTGTGATTTCGGCGGGGACCAAAGATATAGTGATCTTACAAGACTCAGGATTAGTTGGAATAACTGGAAAGGAGCAAAGCTTTTGAAGTTGAGACATTTGAAAATATTAAGTTCATTATTCTGGAAAATCTGAAACTAAATAGTAGACCCTTTACATATTGGCTGATAGCTCTTTTGGAGACACTAGTATCGTGCCAGTAGAAAGCAGTCTGTGCCAGAGACATCTTGGCCCGGGCTCTTCGCTCAATAATTATGATGTATCACATTTCTTGATTCCGAGAAATACAAGTACTGGGCTAATAAGAATAATCTTTTCTAAGGACCTAAACCCTTTTCTAGAAAAAGGTCGGACCACTTCAAAGCAATATCATAGAAACTCATAGCATTGTTATATACACGTGTCTGTCATATTGATTGCGAAATGTTGATAAAAATGATTGTAAACAATAATTGTACTTAGTGCTTACATGTGTGATATAAGTTTAAAAGGGATATGTTCAATTCACAATTTAAAACAAGCGAAAATCATTGTAATTTTATTTTAGTCCATGAGTGTCGGTTCAAAGGCCTGAGATGACAAAATATTTAGAGAAAATATAAATTTTTCAATTAACTTTCCTTGACATCATTGAAATACGACCTAAAATATCTGCAGCTTAGCATTGTTGGTATTAAAATGAAAGGTATTTCTTGACTGAAAAATATGGTGTAATATTTTTTGACTAACTCTTAAATTGACAGAGATACGGAGAACCGCGAATTTGCGCTAATGCTAAAATCAGCCATACAAAAAATGCTGGTAGCAGGCTGAAAAATAAATTGCTGGAAATATTCCTTTGGGAATAGTGTTTTCATACAATTTGTCAAAACTTAGGGGGGTCACATGAGGGTTTTGAACGAAAAAGTGATTTTTCCCCCCTCTAGTATATATGGTGTCATCCATATCCAAAAAATTGCTCATCTCATAAAAAAATGGAAAACTGCACAGGAGATGATAAAGTAACTGAGATGTGATGATATTACCAGTTTTCATTGTTTTTAATGATTTTACCAATAACTGATAGTATTTCATGTAAAAAATTATGAATATACAAGTCAAAACACAGATAATGTAAGCAGGTGTTCAATTTGTTTTAAGTGAGCCCTACAATATCTGGTCCGCTTTTTATGACTTCTGGTTTCCATGGCAACATATTAAGCATTTATTTTTATCTATATGATCTGATTTTTTGTGTGTCATTTGGGAATTACGTCAATATTATTTGACCCAAATATCATGTTTCTATATCAAATCTAGCAAAAGTTATGACTAGTTGGAAAGAACTTATGGAAAACCCCTCGTATTGAACACAGTGTCCTTGAACGAAGTTAAGGGTTAAAAAAAATGTACAAAGAATCCGTCAACACAGCGTTGTAGTATGTGGTCTCAGCTTCAATTTGATGTAAAGATCTAAAAAATCTGTGGGGAAAACTTTGAGAAAATTGAAATTTAAAATTTTTAGTTTTTCACACCGTTGTTGCTTGGAAAATATGAGTTTCAGATCCATCAAATAGCGTTGCAGTGTTATTGAGACATCACAGCTTATCTAGGTATACATAAGGTTACTAAATCAGATGAAAAATAATAATAAAAAGCAATTTTCTAATTTTCACATCATTTTCAATATTTAGGGGTGTTGCAAACCTACCAACTCATATAATGTGCCAAATCAAATATAAACACGGGGATTCGGCTTTATTATTTCTTTAACTAAAGAAAAGTGGCAATTGAACCACCAGGGTGTTAGAAAATGCCTTGTTAAATTCATTAGTGATGTAAATTGAGATTTTTAGCAGTTCACCAGTTAATGTGTTTCAAGTGGGATTCACAAAAACATCTGAAAGTTATCGGACAGCAAATAGTGGAAAAATGTAGGAATACCTACTGTCGGCATCTCACAAGTGTGTATCTTCACCACAGCTTTGCATGTAATTTGTATTTGACATCCAAGGAAATAATATATTTTAATAGAAGTATTTTTTCAAAAAAAAAAAAATCCTTGCAAGTGGTCTAATGGCTTAGATCAATTTCAAGTTTCATGACAATGTTTCTGCCCATATTGATATGTAGGTAGCAATTCATGGTTTTCTGAAGAATTTTAAGTGCTTCGTTTATCTGTTTTTGCCAATTGTTAAGATTATGTCATGGAATCTAGTGGTTACATACTACCAAAATTCATTTGTTCAGTTATAGCGTACCTTTGTGCAATCAACATAGTTTTGAATTAATAGTCAACAGATTCTCTTCCATGGTCACACAATTAATATTGTTTATCAGTGCATGCATAACTGAACAACTGAATTTTGGAAGTAAGCAACCATTAGATTCCAAGAAATAATCTTAAAAATTGGCAAAAACAGGTTATAAAAATGCTTAGAATCTACAGAAGACCATTAAAATTACTACCTAGTTTCAATAAGGACAGAAACATTGTAATAAAACTTAGAATTTATCATCTAAGCCATTAGACTACTTGCATAGATTTTTTTTTTCATTTGAAAAAACAATTCTGTAAAAATATATTATTTCCTTTGATGTCAAATACAAATTACGTGCAAAGCTGTGGTGAAGATACACACTTGTGAGATGCCGACAGTAAGTATTCCTACATTATTCCACTATTTGTTGTCCGATAACTTTACAGATGTTTTTGTGAATCCCACTTGAAAAACATTAACTGGTGAGCTGCTAAAAATCTCAATTTATATCATTAATGAATTCAACAAGGCATTTTCTTGCACCCTGGTGGTTCAATTGCCACTTTTCTTTATATTAAGGAAATAATAAAACTGAAATCCCAATGTTTATATTTGATTTGACACATTTTATTATTCGGTGAGTTTGCAGCACCTCTAAATGTTGAAAATGATGTGAAAATTAGAAATAAAATGCTTTTTATTATTTTTTTCACCTGATTCAGTAACCTTATGTATAACTAGATAAGCTGTGATATTTTGATAACAATGCAATGCTATTTGATAATCTAAAACTGATATTTTGCATGCGACAATGGTGTGGAACACTAAAAATTTTAAATCTAAATTTTCTCAACATTTTCCCAACAGATTTTTTAGATCTATACATCAAATCGAAGCTGAGACCACATACTACAACGCCATCTAGACGGATTCTTTGTACATTTTTTTAAACCCTAAACTTCGTTCAAGGACACTGTGGCAACCATTTTTCACTGGTTTTAAGTACATGAATACATGCATGCAAACATATGTGGTCCAATTAATACTAAAATCAAAATTCACATTGGAAATTTCATGAATTGGTTCAAACTATTTGTTATACTTCAGAAACACCAAAACATGCCTATAGACATTATGTATGATTGGGTAGAGTGAGGTAAGACAAATAAAGCTTTGAAGTTAAATTTCAGCCAATGATTACTGGGGGCATCTAACTCTGAATCTGATCATGATTCTGTTCGGAAAATCTATTTTGATTTCAGAGCTGGTCATCAGGATAATTCATTAAAATTTCTCAATACTCCGCAAATTTTGATTATTCCAGCACGGTAGATTGATTCACTGTGTGATTTTACTAAGTTAATTAGTCCGAATCGTCAGCTAAGTTAATTAGTGAAATTTTGCATGAGGATTGTTCCCTAAGTGACTCCTAAATAAAGATCTGCCCGGTGCATTATTTCAGGACTCCCAATGCACTGCACTGTAAACACTTGGCACTGCACTGCAGTCACCCAAAACTGATATCAGTTTGACAAAATGGAACATCAACATTTATATTATTACCACTACGACTATTCACAGTATTAGTGTCACAGGCTATAACAATAAAGTTGACTCAATAATCATTGCATTTCTGTGAATGGTAGAGTCCGGAACCGCCGACATTTGGCACCACCGCGAGCTGATTTTGCTGTCAGTTGAAGTCAGCTGATCTATGTCATTTCAGCAGCTGACTCTTCCTCAAGGTAGCTGAGCTGAAAATCCAGCTTGAAGCCAATTAACTCACCTGTCTCTATGGCCATTTTTGCCTAATTTTAACATATTCAATTGACTTGAGAAGATAACAAAAGAACTCTTGCTTGTATGTCTCATGATGACAATTACTGGTTACAATTGATTGCAATTCACACATAACAGCCACCTGTTCAGGGATAGTGAATTAACCCCTTACTTGAATTTGATACACACATCTATGAATATATAAATGAAAATAACATATCAAGTCAGCCGAAAATAGTCAGCTTAAGTTGGAGCCGATAAAATTCAGTTAGCTGAAAAAGTCAGCCACAATTTCTTCCTCTCAGTTGACTAAAAGTTCCGGGCTCTAGTGAATAGAATTGTAACATTTCAATAGAAATAAAATATTGACAATATGGTTTTTACCTGTAAGTCAAATGTAGGTTGAACATAAAATTTAATATCAACGTTTTTATGAGGCATAGTTGGAAATTGATGATTAGTTGGTAATTCATATGGAGGACCAACGAAAAGGCGAAAATGTCATTCTCCTGGATATGCATGAGAATGATATGTTAATGTATTGGGTGTGGGCGGTGAAAGGTTTTATGCTCCGATGAGAAACATCACTCTTACATTGGTTAACCAGGCTGGGAATTGAACCCGGGACCCAGGTTAGCCTGCTACCACTAAGCCATTGGCGCTTTCTCAGAATTATCAAAAATATACATTTTCTATACAGCAGACAATCTGTAGACTGTAGAAGAAATATATCCTCCTTGAATCTCCTTCCAACATCTCCTCCACCATGCATTTCCACCTCCTCACATCTCCTATTCCATGCATTTTCCTCCTTGTGTCTCCTCTTTGCATCTCCTCCTCCATACATTTCCGCTTCCTCGCATCTCCTATTTCATGCATCTCCTCCTCCTTACTTTTCATCCTTCTCACATCTCCTGCACCAGGGGGGGCCACTTATCCATTTGGGGATGGGGGGCCCTGGCCCCCCAGCCCCCCCATAGCTCCGCCACTGATCTCCTCCTCCTTAATTGTCTTCCTACTTGTATCCCCTCCTCAGAGATAAAAATTAGATTATTATATATATTCTTTTATTGAAATCTATAAATATCACAATTGATACATTATATTATTTGTAATGGGAAGAAGTTAAATAAAATATATAAAAATAGTATTAATTATATACAAGATTAACTATATACATAAAATTGATTATACACATGTTATAAATAGCTAAAATCAAGTGTATTGTTAAAAACGTATACGAGTAATAGTACTTTTGGATAAAAAGAGCACTCAGCAAAAGATTAAAAGAAATACAAACTAGGTTCCAGCCACCCAAATAGTTATAAAATAAAGTTGATTAATATAGATAACAGTCAATAAAATACACACACCACTTATACTGAACACTTACAAATAGCCATTTCAGCTTATCAAGAAAATTATGATTAATTATATATGTAAGACATAATCAAAAGACATACAAGTAACAAATTTATAGATTAATTAATTTTAATGCTTGATTATAACTATCCCTAAAACTGGACATAATTCAAGAAACGAAATAGAAGACATAATGAAGAATACATTTTTCCGAACTCCTTCAGTTGATGGCATAAAAGCAATAAGGCCTACATGAAATGAACAGCATGAAAATAATGTAGAAAAATATCTGGAGACGTTTAACTCAAGTAAGGAAGCCAAACTAATTTACGATGAAAGAGTGAAGGTACTGAAAAAGGCGAAAATATAAATCTGTGAAGATTAATTTTGTCCAAGGTAGAAAGCTCAATTTTTTACTTGACAAGACAGCTCAGAAAACAAAAGATAATACAGGCACATAGGGTATCAGAGGGGGGGGGGCGATCCCCTCCCTCAAAAAGTTTGGGAAACAGTAAGATTTGGGCAAAAAGATTAACGAATTTGGGCAGAGATTAAATAAGCACAACTGAAAATTAATGGTTTTCAGGAAATTTCATTTGAAATGGTAATAAATCAAGATTTTGAAATTTGGCAAATGTCGCTCCCCCCTCCCAAAAAATTGCGCACGCCGTACGCCTATGTACAGGCAACATGGACGGAAAACGATAAAACATTCATAATAGAAAAAGAGGCGAATTCACCACAAGTCATAAAGAACAGAAATGACACACTCTTTAAGCAATCTCCTACCAATACCAATTGTGAAGGAATAAAATCGAACAAAAAAAAAGAAAACAAGTCTGAAGATATTAATATATCGACAAAAGAAATAGAACAACAAGCTCACAATAAATCATTGACAGGTCTAGGATCAATTAATGAAATTCCCGAAATGACAAATGAAAAGGAAGAAGATACCAAGAAAGAAAATCAAACTATCGAGGATAAATCTAGCAAAATTAAAAGTTGAACTTTCTGAAATTATTGAAGACTACATAAAAAAGGGGCTCCAAACAAAAGTAATAAAATTAATAATTATATAATAACATGAAAATCATTTCTTTTTTTTAAATTATAGAGTTCAAATATCTAATACATTTATTATTTTCTTGTAACCAACTTTCCCACCAGCGACATACACAATGTCTTTGGGAGAGTCAGGTAAAATCAATCATTCAATCAATCAATCAATCAATCAATCAATCCTTGTATCTCCTTCAAACATTTCTGCCTCCTCACATTAGTAGAATAAAAATTGGCAGAAACAGGAAATTTGTAATAACAGCAGTTTCTTGGTACCACAAGAAAGGAAATTTTTTGTAGTTTCACCAAAAAAAATTCAACAAAATTCAACACTGGGGAAAGGTGAGGATATATGTCCTTTTTACTGTATGCTTCATTTGGAGAAAAGCAAAGAAAAATGTGATGATACTCACAGCCAAGGTTCTTCTTTCCTCAGAAATAAACAACTACTTTGTGTTAAAATTTGCCTTGCTGTCCATTCATGATTGTTTATGTGCTATTATAAAAGGCCAGTTGGAGTATATTTTGGCCTGTTTTGTGATGATTGGATAGCGGTAGGTTCATATTGTTGTGTAATTTAGGCCTCGGATAGCGTCTCGATAACGCCACATTTTTTCTTGACATTGTTGGTGCATCAATCAAGTTTCTGGTACCAAAACTCATTTTTCAAAGACTAATATAATACCGTAGGAAGGCTGACAAAATATTCTTTCCATAGATATGCTTCATTTGAAGATTAGTTTTACCACTGGCCTATTACAAGTGAAAACGCGACAGATATACTAAAAAAACCATGAAATTTGAATAAAAACATTCTATTTTGGAATGTTTGGAACATTTTACCCCTAAGTTTGATTTTATCACAAGGAGTAGGCATGCATTGGGAACAATTATTGACACAACTTTTATTGATGTCTCCAAAATAACCTAATCAAAATAAATAAAATGTTTATTTCTAATAATTTATAAAAATGTTTGACTTTGGTTGCTATGGCGACCGTTTTGACCATTTTCCCCAGTGTTGAATTTTGTTGAATTTTTTTTGGTGAAACTACAAAAAATTTCCTTTCTTGTGGTACCAAGAAACTGCTGTTATTACAAATTTCCTGTTTCTGTCAATTTTTATTCAACTACATCTCCTGTTCCAAGCATCTCCTCCTGCTTACTTTTGACCTTCTTGTATCTCCTCCCAACATCGCCTCCTCCGTGCATCTCCCTCCTTACTTTTCTTCCTCCTTTTATCTCCTCGCATATCTTCTTCCATGCATCCTCCTTACTATTCTTCCTTCTTGCATCTCCTCTTCCATGCATCTCTTCCTCCTTACCTTTCTTCCTCCAAGTATCTCCTCCTCACGTCTCTTCTTCCATGCATCTCCCTTTTTACTTTCCTTCCTGCTTGTGTCTCCTCTTCCATGCATTTCCACCTCCTCGCATCTCCTCCTCCGTGCATCTTCCTCCTTACTTTTCTTCCTCCTTTTATCTCCTCGCATATCTTCTTCCATGCATCCTCCTTACTATTCTTCCTACTTGCATCTCCTCTTCCATGCATCTCTTCCTCCTTACCTTTCTTCCTCCAAGTATCTCCTCCTCACGTCTCTTCTTCCATGCATCTCCCTTTTTACTTTCCTTCCTGCTTGTGTCTCCTCTTCCATGCATTTCCACCTCCTCGCATCTCCTCCTCCGTGCATCTTCCTCCTTACTTTTCTTCCTCCTTCTATCTCCTCGCATATCTTCTTCCATGCATCCTCCTTACTATTCTTCCTACTTGCATCTCCTCTTCCATGCATCTCTTCCTCCTTACCTTTCTTCCTCCAAGTATCTCCCCCTCACGTCTCTTCTTCCATGCATCTCCCTTTTTACTTTCCTTCCTGCTTGTGTCTCCTCTTCCATGCATTTCCACTTCCTCGCATCTCCTCTTCCGTGCGTTTTCCTCCTTGCATCTACTCCCAAAATCTCCTCCCCAATACATTTCCACCTCTTCGCATCTCCTCTTCCATGCATCTCCTCCTCCTAACTTTTCTTCCTCCTTGTATCTGCTCCCAACATCTACTCCTCCATACATATGCACCTCCTCGCATCTCCTCTTCTATGCATCACCTCCTCCTTACTTTTCTTCCTCCTTGTATCTCCACCTCACATCTATTCTTCCATGCATCTCCCTTGTTACTTTTCTTCCTGCTTGTGTCTTCTCTTCCATGCATTTCCACCTCCTTGCATCTCCTCTTCCATTTATCTTCTCCTCCTTACTTTTCTTCCATCAGACCTTTCAAAAGTCACAACTAGACCATAATAGGCCATTATTTGTACCTAACTTTATATGTACATACAAAAGTGAGCAAGTCTTAGCCCGAAAACCAAAAAATGTATATTTTTCTCATTTTTCAACAAGTATAGAATATGTATCAATGAGACCATCAAAAGGCACAACTAGACCATATAGTCAACATCTGTACCAAATTTCACCCACGGACATGCAAAAGTGACTGAGTCTTGGCCCGGAAATGAATAAAAATAATTTTTATATTAATTATTTTTAAAAAATATGGAATATCTATCCATCAGACCATTAAAAGGCAAAATTATATCATACGGGTACCAATGTATCAATCTTTATCCGTATACATGCAATACTGATTGAGTCTTGTGTCAGATAATTTATTATTATTTTTTTTTCAATATTTCAAAAAGTATATAAAATTTTCCCTCAGACCTTTCAAAAGTCACAACTAGACCATAATAGGCCATTATGTGTTCCAAACTTTATCCATGTACATGCAAGAGAAACCAAGTCTTAGCCAGAAAACCAAAAAAAAATTTTTCTCATTTTTCAACAAGTATAGAATATGTATCAATGAGACCATCAAAAGGCAAACTAGACCATATATGCAACATCTGTACCAAATTTCATCCATGCACATGCAAAAGTGACTGAGTCTTGGCCCGTAAATGAATAAAAATAATTTTTATATTAATTATTTTTAAAAAATATGGAATATCTATCCATCAGACCATTAAAAGGCACAATAATACAATAGGGGTTATATGTGTACCATATTTCATCCATGTATAATATTGTACATTCATTAGAGGCAGAGTGCTGGCCCAGAAACGATCCATTCGACAACATTTTACCCAGGTGATTACAATGTCTTCTTCGAACTTTGTTCACTGAAGGTAACAAAAGGATGTAGGGGATTTATGCAATTTAAAAAATGATAATAAACAGGTGAGAGATCACATCCACGGGATGCAAGAGTGTAACCAAGGAGCACACAACATAAACCAAAACTCCTTCATCATGACATCATTGAATGGGTTAAGTTCCCATGACATCAGCACTCAAGTATCAACTAAGTGTAAAAAGTTGAGTGAAAGTTAAGTGAGGTGTGAAAAGTTATGTGGCTGTTAATGAGTGAAACACCAATTAAATGTCCACTTAACTTTTGTCCACTCACTCAAAAATTTAGGGCACTAAGTCTAACTGAAGCGGCTCTCTGCAGGTCTTCTCAATGGAACATTGTAGAGTCCATGACAAGAGTCTCTCCAATTGTCACCATCAGAATGGATACAAACACAACCCAGATGAGCATCTCATATTGAAGACATCAAACCTGAGGCATCAGGCACATCATCTGCAGAAGGCGTAGAAGCCCACTTAAGCCAATACGCCTTTGAGCAATTCACTGGGGTGATTTCTTCAACTGCCCAATTTTTCATTTTGTTGCATGGAATTCCTCCATATATATTTTCAGAATCTGTTGGCCTTTGCGAGGGATTTGCACAAATTGCTTCTCCTTCTTTTATTTTTACCAAATAAGAAAATAGGTAAATTCTTGAAACCATTCAAGTCCACATCAAACTCCAATGGCTGTACCATGACAGATATTTCCAAGGCTCTGGAGTCGGATGCGGAGCCAGGAATCAGAATCGTGGAATCAGAGGTTTTTGGATGGAGTCGGAGGAAGAGTTGGATTCAAACTTTGATTTTCAGGTGGAGTCGAGGTCTGATTTGAAAATTGAATTGGTGACTCCAGACCCCTCAAAATAATTATCATAATTTACAAATACACAGTTACGAAAAATACAAAATGTATACCTACAGAAACTTCAAAAACAAGTTTCATGTGCAGAATGCTATGAAAACTTTACAAATCAATTTTTCTCCCCTGTTATCCATGTGATAGGCCTATTTGGGTGCAACATTAGCGGCAATAATGCCGATAAGCTGAGTCAGGAGTCCGAGTCGGAGTGAGAGTCGCTTTTCAAAAAGAGTGGAAGTCGGAGTTGGTTCATTTACTACCAGACTCCAAAGCCCTGGATATTTTATTGCATTACTGATGCAATGCTTGTATCATCATAACAATGAGATTTCCCTCTATATCTACAAGCATGGGCAATGGTTATGTATCCGTGAAATTTACACGGAGTGCCAAGTTTTTAGACAGCGATGGTCTTTGGCCCTAACTGCAAAAGTATTAGGGATTTTTTAATATCCTTTGCCAATGAGAGTGGGTTAGAGTAGAATATAATGCTATACACATGTTGTCCCATTCCGTGCATGCAGTCAGAAGTTATTGCATATATTAATAGTTCCGGATGAACCAAGTTATTGGGTACATTGGCATGTTCTTTCAAATGTAGGCAAAGACTCTGAAATCTTTAATAATAATGGCCTGGATATATTCCTAATATTCTTTTAAATAAAGTTATACCATATTCCAAAGGTTTCTTGTCTTCAGTTGGAAGCAATACACTGCATTCTGTTCCATTTGAATACCATTTGATTTAGCTGAAATTTCACCTGCAAAGCCTATCTTAAGTGGGAAATAAGTTATTTTAGTAAAAACACTCCTCCAAGGCCTACTTGATGCCATTACCTTTGTCCTGTGCCAATTTCAGCAAATTCTGGGAATTTGTACTTTTTACCCTCGGCCATGTTCACATGGCCTGGGTATTGCAGAGGGTAGCGGCATCTGTCTGTCTGTCCGTCCATCTGTCCACCATCCTTGTGTACATGATAACTCCATTTTTATTGATCCTAGGATCATGAAACTGACAGGGATTGTGTATGACTGTAAAATCTTGGATGAGTTCTGACATGAGTGACCTTGACCTACTTCTGTGACCTTGGCAGCCATATTTGTGAAAAGCTAATGTACATGATAACTCCGCTTATATTGATCCTGGGATCATCCAATTCAGAGGGATTATGTATCACCATAAGACTTTGGATGAGTTCTGATTTGTTTGACCTTGACCTACTTCTGTGACCTTGGCAGCATATTTGTGAAAAGGTAGTGTACATGATGACTCCACTAATATTGAACCTCGAATCATAAAACTCACAGGGATTATGTGTCACCATGAGACCTTGGATGAGTTCAGTCTGTTCAGACATAAGTGACCTTGACATACTTCCGTGACCTTGGTGACCATATTTGTAACAAGCTAGTTTACATTTGAACATGATAACTCTACTAACATTGACCCTCTAATCGTAAAACTCACAGGGATTATGTATCACCATAAGGCCTTGGATGGCTTCTGACACAAATGACCTTCACATACTTCTATGACCTTGGCGGCCATATTTGTGTCCCATTTGGGTGCATAAATAACTTCATTTACATTGATCGTATGATCTCCAAATTCACAGGGATAAGAACATTGTATGATGGTAAGGGCTTAAAATGAGTTCTCGCATAACACGAGTGACCTTTACCTCCATATCTAAATCTTGGCCGAGGGTAGCACTTGCGTAAGCTGGTATTTTTTTATTTGCTGTTGACTTTGGTGAATAGCTCCAGTCTAGCTGAAACTTCCGCAGCATGAAGTTAATAGCATAAAGCAACCAACAAAACTGTTTTTTAAATGGTATGACCTATTTCCAGTCCAAGGGAGGCTTTGTATGTCAAAATGCAGGAAAATCAATTGATATTCCAGTGGAGCAGAATAAAGTGGATTGCTTCCAACTGAAGACATGAAAGCTTCTGGATGTGGTGTAACTTAGCGGAAATTAATATTAGGAATTTATCCAGGCTATTATCAATTGTGATGGAATAAAATCAAACAAAAAAAAAGAAAACAAGTCTGAAGATATTAATATATCGACACAAGAAATAGAACAACAAGCTCACAATAAATCATTGACAGGTCTAGGATCAGTTAATGAAATTCCCGAAATGACAAATGAAAAGGAAGAAGACACCAAGAAAGAAAATCAAACTATCGAGGATAAACAAGAGATTAATCTAGCAAAATTAAAAGTTGAACTTTCTGAAATTAAATAAGACTACATCAAAAAAAGGGCTCCAAACATCAAAAAGTAATATAATAAATAATTATGTAGTTAGGCTACATCCAAATCATTTCTAAAAAAAATTATATAATTCAAATATCAAATACATTTATTAATTCTTGTAACCAACTTTCCCACCAGCGACATACACAATGTCTTTGGGAGAGTCAGGTAAAATCAATCAATTAATCTATCAATCCTTGTATCTCCTCCAAACATTTCCGCCTCCTCACATCTCCTGTTCCATGCATCTCCTCCTCCTTACTTTCGTCCTTTTTGTATCTCCTCCCAACATTTCCTCCGCCATATATTTGCACCTCCTTGCATCTCCTCTTCCATGCATCTCGATCCTCCTCCTAACTTTTCTTCCTCCTTGTATCTGCTCCCAACATCTCCTCCTCCATACATTTCCACCTCCTCACATCTCCTCTTCCATGCATCTCCTCCTCCTTACTTTTCATCCTCCTTGTATCTCCACCCTGCATCTCCTCCTCCATGAATTTCCACCTCCATGCATCTCCTCCTCCTTACTTTTCATCTTCCTTGTATCTCCACCCTGCATCTCCTCCTTCATGCATTTCCACCTCCATGCATCTCCTCTTCCATGCATCCCCTCCTCCTTACTTTTCATCCTCCTTGTATCTCCTCCCTTCATCTCCTGCTCCATGCATTTCCACCTCCTCACATCTCCTCTTCCATGCATCTCCTCCTCCTTACTTTTCATCTCCTTGTATCTCCTCCCTTCATCTCCTCCTCCATGCATTTCCACCTCCATGCATCTCCTCTTCCATGCATCTCCTCCTCCTTATTTTTCTTCCTCCTCGTATCTCCACCCTGCATCTCCTCCTTCATGCATTTCCACCTCCTCGCATCTTCTCTTCCCAATATCTCCTCCTCCATAAATTTGCACCTCCTTGTATTTCCTCCTCAAATCTCTTCTTCCATGCATCTCCCTCCTTAATTTTCTTCCTACTTGCATCTTCTCATCCATGCATTTCCACCTCCTCGCATCTCCTCTTCTATTAATCACCTCCTTACATTTCTTTCTCCTTGTATCTCCTCCCTGCATCTCCTCCCTGCATCTCCTCCTCCATGTATTCCCATCTCCTCGCATCTCCTCTTCTATGCATCACCTCCTCCTTTACTTTTCTTCCTCCTTGTATCTCCTCCGTGCATCACCTCCCACATACATTTGCACCTCCTTACATCTCCTCTTCCATTCATCTCCTCCTTACATTTCTTCCTCCTTGTATCTCCTCCCTGCATTTCCTCCTCCAAGCTTTTCCACCTCCATGCATTTCCTCTTCTATGCATCACCTCCTCCTTACTTTTCTTCCTTCTTGTATCTCCTCCCTGCATCTCCTCCTCCAAGCTTTTACACCACCATGCTTTTTCTCCAACTCCATCAGCACAGTATTATTAGGATACCATTTTCCCTAATATTCACATCCGCTTCATATCTTGTATCTTTTTCATTTTATCAATTACCTCCTCTTCTTGCCAAATTCTCCTAATCTTCCTCTTCCCGGTTGATGACTGAATGCAGTGAGTGAATCAATGCAGTGGGCGACAGCATACACAGGATACAAAAAACATAGGCTGTGCAGCAGCAAACCTTCAGCAAATAACACCTTTAGAAGATGACAATTGCACCATATAAATGGGTGTTTCCCGCAATCATTCGAAAAGAGTTTTACACCTCAAAAAGCACTGCTATATTGTACAAGGATGTGTGTGGAAAATTTCATTGCTGTGTATGCAAAAGTGGGCAAGTTTTGGCTGTGATATGAAAAAATTTGTTTGTGAATTTTTTTTCTCAATATTGCAAAAAGTGTAGAATATCTATCAGTAAGACATAAAAAGGCACAACTAGACCATATATATATATATATGTTTATTTTGACATCCAATAACAAATTTAGGATACAATTACATGAATATCATAGCAAAAACAAGTAAGGTATACATATATTTCAGTTATTGATGTCAGGAGGAGAGATTGAAACTCCAAGGAGTTGTGATTACTCACCCCCTCTACCCACCACCAGGATGTAGACCATGTTACAACTTAGAAAAACAAAATTATTAATATTAAAAATTAGAATAAATATATTTAAAAAAGAAAGAAAAAAGAAACATTAGAAGAGATGATAATGAGCTAGAGCAATGAGGATGAAAATGGGGGGGGGGGGTTGATGGGTTTAGCAATACGTAATTGAGTGGGGGTAGGGGAATTTGTCGAAGCCTGATAAGGGTAGTATCAGTGTAATTACCGGCATACATAACAGTTCTGATTTTCACAAACAAAGTTGTAGCCTGAGAAAAGAAATTCCTTTACACGACCAAGGAATGCCTTATAAGTCAAGGAACTCATTGGGTAGTTTGTTCCAAGAAATTCCAACAGTATAGTTTATTGATGTTTGTTCAATAGACCTGAAGTAAGGAAATATATGAAAGTCATTTTGTTGCCTTGTTTCCCTATTTGTATTCTGAAACTCTGCATTAATATGTAATTGTTCATTGTGATATTGAGGCAGCAGTTTATTAAATGCCTTCCAGCCTAATTTTATTGCATTTAGTTTGAATAAGTCCTCAATTTTGAGGATTTTCAATGATCTGAATATTGGTTCATATTTTTTAAGCGTACCATTGCAGAAACTGCTTTGATTATTTTATCAGCTTTTGCCGCACAATGCTTATCCCACTTGAGGTTTGACTGGATAATAACACCTAGAAATTTGATATCACTGGTACTATTAATGGTCGTATTGTTTAGTTAAATAATAACCTGCGGTAAATCATTTTTCTCTGTTTTAGAGAAAATCATAAACTTGGTCTTGTCCGTATTTATAGACAACTTATTTTGATTGAACCACTTTGATATCTTAATCAAATCATTATTTACAGTCTCAATAAGAGTGTCGAAGTCTTTGTCATGATATATTATATTCGTGTCATCTGCAAAGAGAATGAATTTTGCATTGACTGAAACATTTACCAAATCATTTACATAGACAAGAAACAGCAAAGGCCCAAGGACAGAGCCTTGGGGCACCCTTCATGTTATAGGTTTAGTTGTTGAAGTGGTATTCTTGTATCTGACTGATTGGAATCTATTTGATAAATAGCTTCTGAACCACTTAAGTGCGACACCTCGTATGCCATAATTTTCCAATTTATCAAGTAGAACATCATGCTGCAAAGTGCCAAACGCCTTTGACAAGTCAAGGAACAAACCAAGGCAAAAGTTGTTGTTTTTTAAAAGGTTAGTTACTCTGTCTTGAAATTCCTTTATTGCCAGCTCAGTTGAAAAACTTTTTCTAAATCCATACTGACACTGAGTGAGAATTTTTTCCTGGGTGAGGAAAGTATACAATCTTTTGTAGACAATTTTTTCAAGCAGTTTGGAAAATGCAGGAAGGAGTGATATTGGGCGGTAATTTTTAATCAGGTTTGGATTGTCAGACTTATAGATAGGTATGACCTTAACATTTTTCATTTCTGTCGGGACTACTCCATACTGAAGTGATAGGTTTATGATATGGGTTAAAGGAAGTGCTATGACTGGGTTGCTAAGCTTGATTAGTTTACTACTGATATCATCAAGGCCTGCACTGGTTTTAGGTTTTAGCTTTTCTATAAATTTAACAACTTCATGTACATCTGTTGGGGCAAGGAAAATGCTTTTGTTGTGGATTTTTTTCATCGAATTACAACTTGGGGCATCTGTGTTTGGAATTTTTGCAGAAAGGGATGGTCCTAACTTCACATAGAATTCATTAAAAGCATTAGCTATGTCTGCATCATCTGTTAGTAGCTGGTCATTATGTATAAAAGAACTGGGAAGTGAATTTTTATTCTTATTTTTTCGAAGGACTTCATTTATATTTTTCCAGGTTTGTTTTATATCTTTAATAGAATCTTGCATTTTCTGATTCCAATGGAACTTTTTAGCATTCTTGATTACTTTGTTCAGAATGTTCCTGTAAGCATTGTATCTGGCATTTAGTTCTGCTTTTGCAACTTCAGATTTACACCTTGTAAGCTTTTTATGGAGTATGAATTTAGAATGCAGAGACTTCAATATACCACCTGTAACCCAAGGGTTTTTCTTATGCTTGAATTTCTTAAACTTCCTTTTCTTTAATGGAATAGTATTATCTAGTGCTCGTTGAAAAATCCTAAGAAATTCATTGTATGATTCATTTGGGTCATTTTTCAGTATCACAGGGGACCAGTCTACATTTTCAAGATACAAGTTAAATTTTGCTAAGTTTTTTTCAGAGAATGATCTATATGATATGTGACAAGGCGATTTTGGGGATACACCCTTTTTCATAAGAATAAAGTTCATATAATGATCAGTAATATCTGTGATGATGGACCCAGCAGTAATACTTTGGTTATCCACTGATTTATAAATATGATCAATAAGTGTAGCAGACGAGTTTGTGACTCTTGTAGGCAAACTGATCATAGGCATCATATTGTTACCCATAAACATATCAAGCCATTTAGAAGCATTTTTGTCTGTTTCTACTTTCAACAGGTCAATGTTGAAATCACCCAAAATGACAATATCTTTCTTTTCACAACAAAGTTTACTTAAAATTGCTTCAAGTTGGTCAATCAGTTCATTTTCATTTCTCAGGGAGGGGCTTCTGTATATGGTGCCAATAACTAAGTTTCGCTGCTTGGAGCTAACAGGATTTAAAATTTCAACAAACAGTGATTCACACTCAATAGTTTCAGGCAATGTTAAGTCATTTCTAAGTTGATGTTCAATATCATTTTACAAGATAATTGATGTAACTCCACCACGAAATGTTAGATTTTTTTCTTTGTGCAAGTGAACAAAGCCTTCAAAGTCAATAAGTGACTCATTTTGTTCATTGAGCCAGGTTTCAACAAAACACATAACATCAAAAGAAAACCCACAGCTGTTATTAATATAGTCAAGGAGAAGCTTATAGTCATCAACATGCTTTGGTAGGCTTCTACTGTTGGCATACATGACAGATGTATGTCCAGTGAGGTCAATATCACAAAATTCATCTGGGCTATAATACTTTGACTTATCACTTGTCATGTTGATTGAGAGTTTCACTTCTGGACAACACACATAACTGAGTCATTGAAGGGAATGAATAAGCCAATTCACACATTTGCAGATGTATGATGTGTCATTAGGGTGATAGTTTTTTTAATTATTTGTTTGTTTTAATGATGTTGGGAACCCAGAACACCAGTTTTTAACAGTTTCTGGTTGATGTTTGGTGTTTCTGTCTGTTGGGGGGATTCCTAAAACCATGATTATGAAGGTGATAAGGGATGCAAATTGTGGACAACACAAATGGGAATTATGAAACCTGTCAAGGTTGATGAATGGATGAGAGGAAATGCTAAAGGAAACAATTTTCACATCTTCATATTGGTTTTCACAGTTCATGAGCTAAACTTAGAGTTAGGCTGTGAATACAATGCAATGAGATTGTGCTATCACTCAAATTGATGAAATTGTACAAAAATAATTATTTAAATATAAGTGATAAAAGAAAAAAAGAAAAAAAAAGAATAAAGTAATTAAAAAAATCAACAAGAGTTCATTTCAGGGATTCTCTAATTTCCATAAGAATTTCTCCCATTACATTTTTACCACGATCTTCCCATGCAGTTGGGTTTGTTGAATCTTTTTCATGCAACCTGAAACCCGTACCCCAAAATTTATTTGGGCTTGATTCAGCTAGAGTTGCATCGCCAGTGGCAAGCAACTTAGTCTGGCAGCCAGAGGGGTACACCCTGCACCGATCGATAAAGTTTTTTTCTCAGTGGAATCCATGTCCTGAGACCCCCTAGAAAACATTTTTGGCGGGTACCCAAGTAGTACCCTTGGGGAAATTGAGAAATCCAAGATGGCCGCCAAGGCATCCGAAATTGCTCGGAATGGGACAACTTCAACACTATTTGACCTAGAATCAAATGTGATACCTCTTTTTCAGTCAAACCTGGTGTAGGGAATCCATTTCTGGGGTTAGTTTAGCAATTGGGGGTGATCCAAAGGTCAAAGAGTGCAATTTGTGTCCTAAATCGAAAAAAGTTAAATTCACGGAAGAGTTATGGGAAATGATGACAAAGTCTTTGTGAGAGTTGATTCCACTTCCTTAAACAATCCCAGAAACATGTATGTTGGATGACAGTGTCATATCATCAAGCATTCTGGGAAATTCAAGATGGCCACCAAGGTGGCAGAGTTATAGATCGGCTTCACAACATTCTTATTATTGCATATGCAAGCAAAAGTGACACATCTATTTCAGCTAATTCCTTCATGAGGAATCCATTTTTGAAGAGTTTTCATCAATTGGGGGTTACTTGAAGCTCAAAGAATCCATTCAAATTTATTATAGGCCTATATAAAATATAAACAAATACATTTTCATATGTACAGCACTACAGCTGTTTGTACCAATAGATATGCGATTCATTCCTATTTGTCTATAGTAAGAACTATACTGGATAAAATAACAAAAGCATAAACAAGGTGGGATGAGGCAACTGACATATATTCACGGTCTCATATGTTTGGCAAAATATTTCTCAACATTTGTTGTCTCACATAGTCCTAGCCTTTTATGCACAGTAAAGATTGTTTTTGAAACAGAGTGAAACACTAAATAGATTAATCCAAATGTAAATTTTCTCATATGCACTGTAAAATTTCTATGAAAACTGCAAATTTCCCAGATGATCCAATGTATATCGAAATAAATGTTATGTGATTTTCACTCATCAAATGACCCTCTTCAGTTCTTCGTATTTGGTTAGTTCTCAAAGTGTCATTTTCAAAGAAAGAAACAGATAAGCCGAGTTACAGAGAGATTTGGATGAAATTTTGACATTCTTTAACAGTTGAGTGACTTCATAGGCATCAGGATAACGCTATAAACTCACAGGCAGCACTGCCCAAAACTCAAAACTACAGTTTGATTGACCAAGAATTGTCTAAAATTACATTGAACAATTAGAATGGCATGATCCACAAATGGGTGTGATTGGCCTATATTTTAATTTTCTTATGTGTGATTTTGGACCATCCAATAGTGATTAATATATATATACTTGAGAAATTAGAGGAAAGATACTGTCCCTGTTATCAGTCCTGCTAGGTTGTATGCCCCTCCTTGATCGGTTATAATATAAAGCACAATGCTTCAAGAACCTTATCTGTTTTCACAATTTGGATGAAGAAAAAAAAACCAGCTGCATCCCTCATCTTGTCGAAATAACATGGCTTTGGTCCTGAGTGTACTTGCTTATAGGAGCATGGTATCTCGTCCAATAACACAAAAACTTCTGAACAACAATTTATAAGAGAATTTTTGAGGTGTATGTACTATGTAGTACAAATGGCTCCTGATTTTCTTAGCAGTCTTAATCTAATATAAATACACGAACCCTGCATTAGCTCTATATGTTATAGCACAGCAAATTAGCCTTTGCAAATAATTTCATAACATCTCAGGGTAATCAACATATTTTTGAACCAGCCAGATATCCGTAAGTAATGCAGTGCAAGTTGCAACTAAACAAACCATTTGATAATACAAACATGGGATATTGGGATACCCTATTACTGCAGTTTCAGTGATCCTTCATGTGGGAGCCACTCGTATACTTTTGTTCCATTGGATGGCTCATAACAGTTCTTTAGCAAGGTGTTGCAAACTGTTCCACAATATTGGATATGCTTGGAATAACACACAATGACATGTTCTATGGAGGAGATCAACACAATGCAGAGTGTAGGGAGACCGGGGCTATTTGAAGCGCGGGGTTATATGAAACATGGCCTAAATTCAACTTTTAAATTTTTTTCTTGCCAATTTGGTACCTTAGGCAGATACTTTGATTATTGGCACACGTTATCACACCCTTAATCATTAAAATTTCCAAAAAGCTAATTCTGTAGGCACGAAAGTTTGTTTTTAGGGTGTCCAAGTAACTTCTTCGCACAGATTTCGATTGGAGTTATTGTATAGTAAATACTTATATCCAGGTGAACTAACCCTAATTCCAAAAGAGCAAACCCATTCCTAATTCACACCCAGAAGCATTTTGTTATGCGCATTTGATAAGACTGAAAAATAAGACAATATTGTGCTCCAGGTGTGATGGGGTTAGTTGAACCGCTCATGATGGAGTTGGCCAAAACATGATTTTTCTTGCTGAAATTGCCTTTGCAAGTCATTGCAAGTTTGAGTTATTGCAATTAAGAAGTAATACAGTGGATATTTGCATTGCAGAATTTTTTTTTTTTTTGAAAAACCGGCTTTTTTACCCAAAACGACAAAAAATTGTGTAAATTACGGTATACAATATCTTATCAAATAAGTATTTTACTAAAGCTGGTGGTCATCATAGGGATAGCAGTAATGCAAAAGAAAACCCTGTTATGAGTAATTGTCTGAAAAAATTGATGGTGCTTCAAATAACCCCGGGGCCGGGGCTATTTGAAGCAAAAAAAAAGTTGGAAGTTTGTGTCTGTAACACAGAGTTCCAAAAATTATTTACAATATCTCATAAGCTGATCATTGAGTTAAACACACGTACTATCACATGCCAAAATTTGGTGTGAATATCTTATGCCATTAACTCTCCAGAGCAAAAATAAAAACAAGTGCTTCAAATAGCCCCGGTCTCCCCTACTGTCCCTTCACTTTCTTTTGGTTAGGTGCATTGCAGTTTACCAAGTCATATTTGAAGAGCCAGGCAGATATTCATCTACATATAGTTTGCTGGATGTAAGGCTGGTTTTATCCTGAGATCTAAAAAGCCATCAGATGTTATGTCACCAAATGTAGAGGTTTCAACCAAATGGTCAGTGTATTATTTCCTTCCCTGGAAACCAACACTTTACAGTGCTGATCCAAGTAACTGAAGGGTTCATCGGTGAGGAGCAGGGCCACACTACCTTTGCTTTGATATATCTTGGGTAACCCAGAGAATCTAAAGGCTTCTTCATCTCATTGTTTTTATTATAAAGTGTACAGTTATTGGGATAGATCATTGATGTTTTAAGGGTATCACTCTGCTCCACAAACTCATAAAATGCTATGTAGGACACCAAAATGTGTGTGTGCAATAGCTTACCAAATGCGAGAGCCATTGTCTATGCGAGTTACATCATCCCATCTTGTTTTTACTTTGATCATTCATCAAGTATAAGGTTTCCCTAAAGACAATTAGGAATGTCTATTGGTACAAACAGCCTTACGAAAATGTAATTATTCATATATATAATGCCATTGAATGGATTATTTGAGCTTCTGATCACCTCCAATGGACAAAAACACCTTATAAATGGATTCCTCATGCAGGAAATAGCTGAAATAGACGTATCACTTTTGATTGTACATGCAATACTAAGAATGTTTTGATGACCTATCTATAACTCTGCCATCTTGGTGGCCATCTTGAATTTCCCAGAATGCTTGAGGATATGACACTGTCATTCAACATACATGTTTCTGGGATTGTTTAAGGAAGTGGAATCAACTCTCACAAAGACTTTGTCAACATTTCCCATAACTATTCCGTGAATTTAACTTTTTTTGATTTATGACACGAATCGCACTATGTGACCTCTTGGGCACCCCCAATTGCCAAACTAACCCCAGAAATGGATTCCCTACACCAGGTTTGACTGAAAAAGAGGTATCACATTTGATTCTAGGTCAAATAGTTTTGAAGTTGTCCAATTCCGAGCAATTTCGGATGCCTTGGCGGCCATCTTGGATTTCTCAATTTCCCCAAGGGTACCACGTGGGTACCCGCCAAAAATGTTTTCTAGGGGGTCTCAGGACATGGATTCCACTGAGAAAAAAACTTTATCGATCGGTGCAGGGTTCAGTCAGAAAATCAGCTTTGGCTGCCAGACTTACTCCTTTGTTGCTTCATCATTTTGAGAGTATTTTGCTTCATTTGCATTTTTCAGCACCTGTTTGGCTTTCTGCATCCAAGACTTGTGATTGTAGGCTTTCACAGTGTTTCCATGTTCTAGCTGCTTGTGAGGGTCTAATGTAGACATGATTTTCTCAGCTGTTTCATGATCATTGAAATGAATGGCCTTATAGCTGTGGAAATATTGCTCTGGGCAATTGTATGTTTTGCCCCCAATTTTGAAAGGAAATTTTGTGTTAAAATTGCTAAATACAGAATGCTTGGTGTAGAAAGCCACAACATTGGTTTCATTGTCAAATCGAGTTGCAATCTTTTCAGGTTGCAGACACTGGGGCAGTTTGTCAATCTCTTGCACACTAAATTGCTTGTTGTTGACATGAAGTTTGTCTAAACGAAGAGACACTGATGTAATGCCACTGTCAGGTATTTTCTTTAACCTCAGGCCCTCACGTAGTGCTGGATAGAGCTGCTTTCTGGCCTTTGCAATTTCGCTTGGGAAGTCCTCAGATATCCAATAGTTGGTCTTTTTAAGACTGAAACGTTTTTGCCACACAGCCTCTCTGTCTTTAAAGTGGGCAAACTTAGCAATAATTGTCCTTGGCCTGTCAGTCTTATTTTCCCCCAGCCTGTGTACTCTTTCAAACTTAATGTTCTTGTGATAAGGGACATCCATTCTAGCAAGGATTTCTCTGATTTTCCTTTCACAGTCGGACCAACTTTCTTTGTCAGACTCCAAAACCCCATCAAATAGCAAATTTTCTCTGCGTGACTGAGACTCAAGATTAACAACTTTTCGATTCAGCTCCATAATTTCAGCCTTCAGCTGGTTATTTTCCTCATTGAGACTATTTACTTCGTCATTAGCCATCATGGGCTGATCTGATTTAGCAAAGTCCTTCTCTGCAGTCACCATTCTGAGTTCTTCTTTCACGGTACGGATGGCATCAAAAAGTTTATAAATATCGTCACTGACCTTCTTGCACCATTCAGGGGAGTTTTCTGGGGGGTTGGGTACCTCTGGAGTAGCTTCTGGGGGCGGGAAAACGGCGTCCATTTCTTCAGGTAAGTCCTTGCTTGCTCCTAAGTCCATAACTATGTCCTCTGGTGACGAATTTGACTCAGAAACAGGGTTATTTCTTTCAGTGGTATTACTCCTGGTCAAAACCATAGCACAATGGAATATTAGTACCTTGCAGTTCCCCTGCTAATGCCTATAAACACAGCCCAGTCTGGAGAGCTCCTAGCCATATAAGCCATATGTGTACCAATCTTTATCCATATACATGCAATACTGATTGAGTCTTGAGTCAGAAAAAAAACAATTTTCCCTCAGACCTTTCAAAAGTCCTAACTAGACCATAATAGGCTATTATTTGTACCAAACTTTATATGTACATACAAAAGTATGCAAGTTTTAGCCCGAAAATCAAAAAATTTTTATTTTTCTCCTTTTTCAACAAGTATAGAATATGTATCAATGAGACCATCAAAAGGCACAACTAGACCACATTGGCAACATCTGTACCAAATTGCATCCATGCACATGCAATAGTGACTGAGTCTTGGCCCGGAAATGAATAAAAATAATTTTTATATTAATTATTAAAAAAAAAAAGGAATATCTATCCATCAGACCATTAAAAGGCCCAATTATACCATGGGGCATAGGGGTTATATGTGTACCATATTTCATCCATGTACAATATTGTACATTCAGTAGAGGCAGAGTGCTGGCCCAGAAACGATCTATCCAACAACATTTTACCCGAGTGATCACAATACCTTCTTCGAACTTTGTTCACCGAAGGTAACAAAAAGATGTAGGGGATTCATGCAATTAAAAAAATGATAATAAACAAGTGAGAGATCACATCCATGGGATGCAAGGGTGTAACCAAGGAGCACACAACATAAACCAAAACTCCTTCATCATGACATCATTGAATAGGTGAAGTTCCCATGACATCAGCAATCAATTCAATTCAATTCAATTCAATTCAATTTTATTGACCATTTAACCACTCTACATGAACATAAGCAGGGCTATCTAGAACAATAATTAGTAGTCAGATGGTAGGCTGACGCCAGTACTGGCGTATATACCTTTACCAATAAGTTTATAAACAATAGTCTTATACATTGCATACCAGTCAAGTTACATATAAGAATATTAATCATAATAAAATACATGAAATGTGGAATTAAGGATAAGTAAAAGTAAAAAATAACAATAATAAAAATTAAAAAAATAAAATAAATTAAAAAAAAAATACAAATAAAAAAAATAGAAAAATAATAAATAAATAAATAATAAGCCAGATTAACTTATTTACAAGAGAGTGAAAAAAAAAAAAAAAAAATATATATATATATATATATATAAATAAGCCATAAGCTGCCCAAACAAACTGCGTACATAATTCTCAACAGTATATAATGTAAACCATTGTTAATACAAATGATGTGAAACTGCTCTACTCATGTCCCATTATCACTAGCCAAAATTCCATACAAGGAGAAATTCACAAGCACTCAGAGAAACACATTTGGTCACAGACCTGCATATTTAATATAATTTTTAAGCTATGGTACTGTACTGGATGCCATGCATAAGAGGACTGTCGAATCACGTTTACTGCCCCTTGGGGCAGATGGGGTAATCTAACCCGACAGTCCAGCTGGGAATCCAGTTACAGTTGTGTAGTATCTGTTCTGTAGTGATCATCAACAGTATATATGCTATCATACCAGTACTATGTATTTCCTCAGTCGCTTTTTAAAGGCATGTAGACTACATTGGTGATCTATTGCAACACTGTACCTATTCCAAATTGTTGGACCCTGATACTTAATCGATTTCTTATACAACTCAGTTCTACAGAGGGGTATTGCTAACTTGTTGGAGTTACGTGTTGATCGACTTGTTATGTCACAGCTTCTTACAAATAAGTCATTAAACATCGATGGAAGCATTCCTTTTACAAATTTGAACATTAGCATGGTAACTGAACAGCAGTATACCTCAGACAACTTGAGAATTTTTAACTTCTTAAATATAGGATCTGACTCTGCCAAGTACTTAGCGCTTGTTATAATTCGCAGAACCTTTTTTTGCAATTTGAATAGGGATGTCAAGTAAACCTGACCAGTATTTCCCCAAACCTCAATACAGTATATGAGGTAAGGATATACCATACTATAATAAAGAGTAGTTAATGTGTCCAATTTTAATAACTTTCTTGCTTTGCAGATAATTCCTATTCCTTTTGCAATTTTGGTTTTAATCATATTGATATGATGATCCCACCGCAAATCTGAGTCTAAGATTACACCAATGAATTTTGTTTTGTTAACAAGATCAACATCATTTCCATTGATACAAATCCTAGGTGGAGTGACAATGCTACGATTTTTTGATTTGAATAACATGAAGTGCGTTTTTGCAATGTTAAGAGACAGTCTATTTGTTTGCAGCCAGGTAACTATCTTGCTAAGTTCAAGATTCATTTGCTCAGCTATTTCCTGAGCAGATTTTCCAGTTATAAATACATTAGTGTCATCAGCAAAGATAATTGGGAGTAGTCTATCAGATACATTAACAATGTCATTGATGTATAATAGAAATAGCAAAGGTCCCAAGATAGAGCCCTGTGGAACGCCACATCTTATTGGTTGTTTACTGGAATCTGTGAAATTGAAAGAAACATATTGTTTTCTATTGTGAAGGTAGTCTTTAATCCAGGTATAAGCTATACCTCTAATACCATATTTGTACAGCTTACTAAGTAAGATATCATGATTTACAGTGTCAAACGCCTTCTTAAAGTCCAGAAAAACTCCAATTGTAAATTCACCATTATCTATAGCTGACAGGATTTTATCAATCAGCGTAATCAGTGCCATATTGGTACTGTGACCTTCTCGGAACCCAAATTGATATTTATATAGAAGCTGGTTGCTGTTTATGAACGATATCATCCTATTGTACATAAGACGCTCAAGTAATTTGGAAAACAAAGGTAAAATAGATACTGGTCGATAGTTACTAATGGCCATGGGATCACCACTTTTATAGATAGGCACCACCTTGGCAAGTTTCATAGAATCAGGGAAAAAACCTTTTTGAATTGATAAATTTAGAACATGCGTGAGAGGAGACAAGTAATACCTATAGGTTGTCTTAATAATTTTTGAGTGGATTCCATCATAACCTGCACTGGCGTTTTTTAGCTGTTTAACCATCTTTTCCACCTCTGCAGAGTCAACCTCTTTTAAGTATATAGAATTAGGATTGGTAGTGCTAATGTAAGTCAAGGGGCTACTGCTTGTAGAAGGTATATCCCGGTCTAGAGATGATCCAATATTACTGAAATAGCTGTTAAACCTGTCTGCAATGACCTTTTTATCACTTTCTATCTTATCACCAAACTTAAATTGACTTGGACTCTCACCAGTTTTTTTCTTATTGATAACTTGCTTAATGATGGCCCAAAGTTTTTTTGTATTTTGGCGATTTTGTTCAATAAGGTCATTGTAATGCTTTCTTTCAGCACTCTTCATCAGTTTATTCAGGTGATTTTTGTATCTCTTGTACTCTGCAATATTATCAGAGGTAGGTTTCTTAAGTTGTTTCACATACAGGCGATTCTTAAGCTTGATTGAGTTTTTCAATCCTGTTGATAACCAAGGTTTCCGGTTGTTATACTTTGTTGCAATAGTTTTAACTGGAAAGGAATCATTGTAAATATTTTGGAATTTATCATAGAACATTTCAAAAGTTTCTCGGCCATCAGTGCTTTCTAACACAGGATTCCAATTGCATCCTGCTAATTTCTGGGAGAACTGTTTTAAGTTCTTTTCACAGAACAACCTCGTCTGGAATTTCATTTCTTTGTCATTTGTTTTGTTAGAATAGTTTATAGTGAATACTGGCAGATGATCAGAGATATCTGTAAAGAATAGTCCACTCAAGGTTTTTATGTTAGTGACATCATTGCAAAATATATTATCAATAAGGGTTTTGGCATTGCTGCTAATTCTTGTTGGTTTGGTAATTAATGGAAGCAGTGAATGAGAGTACATCACATCAAGAAATTCAGAGCTTGGAAGATGGTCATTGGCATTTAGGATATTGACATTGAAATCACCCATTATTTGAATTAATTTTCTTTCCAATTTCATCTTAGAAAGAACATTTGTCATACTATCATTGAAAGCATTGAAATCTTGGTTAGGAGGCCTGTAGATGATGCCAAGAATTAAATCTTTCTTGAGTCCGGAGTCACCTTTTGAGATTTCCAAAAAGAGTGCCTCAATATTAGTATTAATTACCTTCAAGTCTTCCCTTAATTTAACTGAAAAGTTCTCGTTAATAAACAAGGACACCCCACCCCCTCTCCTGTCTTGCCTGCAAAGATAATAGTGACTGTAACCAGGAAGACCATAGCAATCAGCATTATCGTTATTTAGCCATGTTTCTGAAATGCCAATAGCAGTAAAATTGAAATTAAGATTCTCAATGAACCTTTCAAGTTTGGTTAAGTTTTGTGGTATACTGCGGATATTTAGGTGAAGGGCAGAATAAAATTTGTCATCTATCTTTAGCTGCTTGCATTTCTTAAGAAACGAGTCTTCTAGGTAGTAGTCACATTGATTGACATTGTCAATAAGTGTACTGTCATTGTAGAACTGCAAGTCAGGATCTGTTTCGTAAAGAGGCCCATGTATATTTGAACCATCATCATTCAGTTCCAGAGGGTTAAAATTAATTTGCATAATATTTGAAAAATTGAAATTATATAGATTATTCCATGACCCAGACAGAGCATTCATAAAGTCACTATCCTCATTAAAATGATTAAAGGGAAACACAGATTCGGCACAAGAGGTACATAACCATTTGTTAGACTCCCTATTGATATATATTGAATCGTTGACAGTAATACCAGGCAGGCATTTCAGATGAAAATGTCTTTTACATACAAAACATTGCAGTTGTCTAGAGTGACTTAGCACTCTGTTTTTACAAGAGAAACAGTTTATGGCCATCTTAACCAACTGAGGCTACCAGCTTCATGGCAGATGACATGTAACACCAAAAGGTGCCACTCGGCATATAATTGTTGAATAAATGTAAGAAAGAAATGAGAATAATAATTGAAGTTGTAAAATCATAATCAAGAATCACAGCAGTTTCGAGAGGCAGCATGGCGAGCAATCCAATATAGATATAAGAGTAAGTGAAAAAATTGTGATTGGCACTAAATAACTTTGAAACTTTAAGAAATTCTGAAAAGATTACCAAACTGTAATGAAGAGTAAAAGGGGCTATATACAAGTGAATATAAACACATAGAAAAAATGTCATTAATTGCAAGGATATGATGTACATGGGACATCACTCATGTGCAGTTCATAATAAAGGTTCAAAAAACTATAATTGTTCAT
Source organism: Platynereis dumerilii (assembly GCA_026936325.1). Lineage (NCBI taxonomy): Eukaryota > Metazoa > Annelida > Polychaeta > Phyllodocida > Nereididae > Platynereis > Platynereis dumerilii. The sequence goes on from JAPTHN010000131.1 coordinate 687,891, forward strand.
CTAAATTGTTTTCGTAGGTCCATTAAAAGTTCCCCAAGCTTATTTTTTCCAGGGAAGTTCAGATCCTTGCTGGAAGCCACCTTTACTAAACCAGCTCCGATACCCCAGAACCGATCCGAGGGACTGGCCTCTGCCAATGTCAGTTCTCCTGTGTCCATTAGGTACTGCTGCAGTTCTCTGTTCTGGTGGAACTTCTCATACAACTTCTCTCAAGTATCAACTAAGTGTAAAAAGTTGAGTGAAAGTTAACATTGTAGAGTCCATGAGAGTCTCTCCAATTGTCACCATCAGAATGGATACAAACACAATCCAGATGAGCATCTTATAATGAAGACATCAAACCTGAGGCATCAGGCACATCATCTGCAGAAGGTGTAGAAGCCCACTTAAGCCAATACGCCTTTGAGCAATTCACTGGAGTGATTTCTTCAAATGCCCAATTTTTCATTATGTTGCCTGGAATTCCTCCTTATATTTTTCTGAATCTGTTGGCCTTTGCGAGGGATTTGCACAAATTTCTTCTACTTTTTTATTTTCACCAAATAAGAAAATAGGAAAATTCTTGAGACCATTCGAGTCCACATCAAACTCCAGTGGCTGTACGATCGTAGATATTTCAAAGTCGTTGTAGTCGGATTCGGAGCCAGGAATCAGAATCGTGGAGTCAGAGGTTTTTGGGTGCAGTCGGAGGAAGAGTTGGATTCAAACTTTGATTTTCAGGTGGAGTCGAGGTCTGATTTGAAAATTCAATTGGTGACTCCTGATTCCTAAAAATAATTATCATAATTTGCAAATACACAGTTACAAAAATGCAAAATGTATACCTACAGAAACTTCAAAAACAAGTTTCATGTACAGAATGCTATGAAAACTTTACAAATCAATTTTTCTCCCCTGTTATCCATGTAATATTTGGGTGCAACATCAGCGGCAATAATGCCGATAAGATGAGTCAGGAGTCCGAGTGGGAGTGTTAGTCGCTTTTCAAAAAGAGTGGGAGTCCGAGTTGGTTCATTTACTACCAGACTCCAAAGCCCTGGATATTTTATTGCATTACTGATGCAATGCTTGTATCATAACAATGAGATTTCCCTCTATATCTACAAGCATGGGCAATGGTTATGTATCCGTGAAATTTACACGGAGTGCCAAGTTTTTTAGACGGCGATGGTCTTTGGCCCTATCTGCAAAAGTATTATGGATTTTTTATTATCCTTTGCCAATGAGAATGGGTTAGAGTAGAATATAATGCTATACACATGTTGTCCCATTCCGTGCATGCAGTCAGAAGTTATTGCATATATTAGTAGTTCCGGATGAACCAAGTTATTGGGTATATTGGCATGTTCTTTCAAATGTAGGCAAAGACTCTGAAATCATGAATGATAATGGGCTGGATATATTCCTAATATTCATTTAAATAAAGTCATACCATATTCCAAAGCTTTCATGTCTTCAGTTGGAAGCAATACACTGCATTCCGTTCCATTTGAATACCATTGGATTAAGCTAAAATTCCACCTACAAAGCCTCTCTTAAGTTGGAAATAAGTCATTTTAGTTGAAAACACTCCTCCAAGGCCTACTTGATGCCATTGACTTTGTCCTGTGCCAATTTCAACATTTTCTTGGCTTTGTACTTGAATACAGCCATTCAAAAACTGGTCAAATGTCTCTTTTCGATTCCCATTTGAATAATATTGCAATTAGGATGTGATAATCATGACTTTTTTTATTTGCTGTTGACTTTGGTGAATAGCAACAATCTAGCTGAAACTCCCACAGCACGAAGATAATAGCATAAAGTAATCAACAAAACTGTTTTTTAAATAGTATGACCTATTCCCAGTCCAAGGGAGGCTTTGTATGTCAAAATGCAGGAAAATCCATTGATATTCCAGTGGGGCAGAATAAAGTGGATTGCTTCCAACTGAAGACGTGAAAGCTTCTGAATGTGCTGTAACTTATCGGAAATTAATATTAGGAATTTATCCAGGCTATTATCACTCGAGATTGTAATGATTTGAATCTATACAAGGTATGTTTGAGGTTAAAGAGTGCAAGAGAATGTGATAAACTGGACAAAATGTTTACTCCAATATCTATCCTAATTTTCTCAATTGATGGTCGCACCTGTTATTCTAGGAATTATTATGGTCCCTATGTAGTTTACGAACATTATTTTGATATAAATACTGACAAATAACAGTAAATAGTTCACTTTCCATAACATTGTGAAAGAGTCTGAATAATTTTTGGTTCATGGAGTTCGCAAAAGTAGCTTTGTTCACCACATTTCTTGCCAATTTCCAATACATTTGTTTTGTGCAGATTATATGTAATGCCAAGGATGTTTTCAATTTCATGTTTTCCATTGGTTTAATTGGTAAGCGTCTGAATAATTCCTAGTCTGACTTTATATATTGAAATTTTATGTCTATTTTGTTCTGCCATTTTTTGTGAATTTTCAATAGAAAAGATACTTTTTTTCCGAGCGACCGAAAGAAGGTTTGAAATCATGCTCAGCTACAGAAAAAGAGATTACAATTATACCTTACAATGCATTTTAATGCGTTAGGAACACATCTGGTCTTTTCATCGTTATGAAAAAGAGGGTTCTGCCCCATGACCCACTTCTTTAAAATGCCTACCATGATCTACCCGAAGTTTTGGTTGCCCTGCCCTGAAACTTGCTCGATTTTTTGGTCAAGTAATTATATTTTGACTTCTGGCTAATCTGGGCAAGATATTATTTTTTGATTTTTGATTTTCAAATTACAGGATGAAAGTTTTTTTTTTTTCGCGAATCACTTGAAAAAGCAAAAAATGGCAAAACTTGGCCCAGTCTCCTCCTAATGGTTTTTAAAGTATCATAATTTTTAAATAACTGCAAATGAACTTTTGGAAAGTACAGTGGATGACTTGACAAATTGCCTTTTTGGGATGTTTTGCAAGGAATTCTGGCAAACATAGCACTTTGGCAGGAAGCAGCTCTTCGTTAAAGGCTCATGAGAATTTCTAGGGCCTGGGCCTGTGAAGCATGTCTGATTACCAAATTAAGAAATTATTACTTGCAATCAATTCCTGATTAATGTGACATCAATTGACAATGTCAAATAAAATGATAAAATTGAATTCAGACCAGAATAAAAAAATTAGGTACATGATTGAGTAACACAATTTTTCTGGTCCCCTTAGCCATGCAGGTTGGACTAGCACTAGCAGACGCCATGCACAAAAAGACAAAAATGATAATCATAACATTTATTAATTAATGACGTGCAGTATAATTGTAATACTAAGCAACGTGGCGTAAATCTCAGCAAATATTGAAAGTTTTTGAAATTGTTAAGAACAATGTAATTGGCGCCATCAGAAATGTTGTCATTAATTGAAGAGACAATTCCAATGGGACGATCAAATTGATAAAAGAATTTGGGACTTTGTCATATTAATTTGCCAACAAGCTATGAAACATTGAATTAATGTTACAAAAATATTTAAAACCCAAGAAAGATTTTAAAATAGTTGTTTTAATTTTAGAGTACATTCTTTGCCCTGGTAGGCCTATATGGATTAAAATATTTTACTGTTTTAACTTCTTTTTAAAACCATTGTGGGGCATCCCTATGTTGAAGTCAGGGAAAAAACCTCCTACGCCCAAACTTGGGCTGCGATTACAACTAATGCAATATCAAAAAGGTTTTTAAAGGTAATTCACATCAATGTCAAATTATTTTATAAGGTTTTTTGTTCTTTCACATGGCAGACACATGATTACACGATCTGTAGCTGTGTTGAGTGTTGATTGGTTTACTCATTGGCAATTTATCCAGTAGTTGCTTTGTGTATATTTTCAGCAGGTTGGGAAGGAAGTGACTCAAGATTAAGGACAAGGTTGCAGGAAGTCATCAACCGGATGAATCAAGAACCAGAGAAAGTGTTTGGTGAACTTGTGTGGAGGAAGAGGGAAGAAGCGAAAAGGCTGAAGATCAAGATTGATGAGAAGGGTTATTTTTGGTCAAAAGGGAACTTAACGGAGCTGGAAAATGAGATTGACCAACTCCTCCTGGAACGTGGCGGTGAGACACAATCAGCACTATTGAAGAAATATAAAGAATATGAAGAACTGGAGGAGGAGATGAAAAAGGATGCTTTCCTTGAGGAACTGGGATATGCTAATAACAAAGAGTCAGTGCTGTTTAGGCTAAAGGGAGAAATTGAAGAGCTGGAAAAGAAAAATGGACCAGCGGGAAGAGAACCTGCTAGGGGAAGAGATGCAGAACTCGCAAGGAAGAAAATAGTATGTGATGAAATGGAAAAGGAGGTTGAAGCACTTCGCCATGCCAACATCAGTCACATGGAACTGATTGAGCAGGTAATAATAATAATAATAATAATAATATATTAGGTACTTGTATAGCGCTAATTCCAGTAAACTGCTCATTAGCGCTTGTAGGTATAGACTATGTTAGCTATAAAACTTTGCAAATAGGTATGTTTTGAGTCTTTTTTTGAAGTTTTCCAAGGATGTTGATGTTCTCACATTTTCAGGAAGGCCATTCCAAAGCTTTGGTGCTGAGTAAGAGAAGACGCGGTCTTCAAACTTGTTTTGATTCTGACTTACGGGCACTTCTAACAGCAGTTTATTGTTGCTCCGGAGATTACGGTCATTTTTTGTTTTTCAGTTTGCAGAGAGCTTTAATATATTTTGATGCTTGATCGTTCAGAGTCTTCCAACTTGTAGTCATCAGTTTAAATTGAATCCTAGCAGGAATCGGCAACCAGTGCAACTCTTTCCTGTACCCACTCACTTGATCTTGTCGTTTGAGTCCTTCAATCAGTCGAACAGCTGAGTTTTGAGCAACTTGGAGTTTGTTTATCACCTGCTTGGAACAACCATTTAGAAGTCCATTTCCATAGTCAAAGTGAGGGGTGACTAATGCGTTTACGGCTGTTTTGATTGATTCTTTGCTCAGCGATTTACGAATTTTGGAGATATTTCTTAGGTTGTAGTAAGCGTTTTGACACATTTTGTTCACTTGCTTTTCCATAATCATGTGTTTATCAAAGAACACGCCTAAATTTCTGACATGATCGGTCACTTTGATTTCAACATTTTCAATAGTTAGCGATGACACATGGAGTTTTTTCAGTTGGTTTGCTGAACCAATTAGGAGAACTTCTGTCTTTTCACCATTGTTGCAGAGCTTGTTTCTGTGCAGGAAATTCCTTATATCTGTGATGCAATTCTCAATTTTCTTTCTGGAATGTTCCTGTCCAAGAAATGTTGGTTTGAAGGATAGTATAAGTTGTTCATCATCAGCATACTTTTGATCTTCAACCTGGTTTTGTTCCGCTACTTTGCTGACTGGCGCAATGTATTAATTGAATAAGATTGGGCCCAGTTTTGATCCTTGAGGAACACCATATTGTAGGGGTAACTTGCCGGATTCTGTATCATTAATGAGTACTGACTGTGATCTGCTTGAGATATAGGATTTGAACCAGTTCAGAGATGAGTCTTCAACACCATAAATGTCTTTCAGCCTTTTCAGAAGAATGTCATGGTCAATTGTGTCAAATGCAGCAGATAGGTCCAGTAAGACCAGCATTGTCACTTCACCTTGGCTCATATTCAACATTACGTCATTGTGGATTTTCGTCAGAAGTGTTTCTGTGCTGAAGTGTTGCTTGTAGGCCGATTGTTTTTCATCGTCAAGATAACTTTCAGCCAGGTGATCTGTGTACTGTTTGATGACTGCTCTCTCTATGACCTTACTCAAGAAAGACAGGTTAGATACTGGTCTATAATTCTTTTTGATGAGATCAAGGCCACTTTTCTTAAGGAGTGGCTTAACCAAAGCATGCTTCAAGTCAGCAGGCATTTCTCCCAGTGTCAGTGAAGTGTTGACTATTTTGGTTATGATCGGAAGAAACTCATCAAAGCATTCCAACAGTAGCCAAGTTGGGATTGGGTCAAGTTTGCAATGCTTCACCGGCATCTTGGTTATGAGCTTTTTAATCTCCATCAGTGTGAGAGTTTTGAATTGTCTTAGATTCTGACCAGTGTAAGTATCAGTTTCAATATCATGGTCTGTGGTAGTAGCGTCTAAGTTTGATCTTATTTTCCGTATCTTTTCATCAAAAAATGTGTTGAACTCATTAGCCAGGTCTTCATCATGTACATGGTGTGGCAGAGGAGATTCTTGTTTCCTGCCGAGGCTTGAGTTAAGAATTTTGAACATAGCCTTGGAGTTGCCTTTCGTATTTTCTATCTTTGTCTTAAGATCATTAGTTCTCAGTTGATTCAGATGCTCATTTAATATGTTTCTTTTCTCCTTGAAAGCTTCGCAATCTATCTGAAGTCTGGTGCGTCTCCACTTTCTTTCTGCTTTTCGTTTTTCGGTTTTCAGATTCTTGATGTCGGCATTTGTGAAAGGTGTTTGTTTCTTACGCCGCATCACTTGTCTTATTCTTATTGGTGCATGTTTGTCAAGGATTTCCTTGGTTGAATTGTAAGTAGCACAAGGTTGTTGAGATAATCAGTGGTGTGTTGCTCTGGCATATCTTTTGAAAAATGTAAGCGGATGTCTTTCTTAAATTCAGGTATCTTTATGTCTCTGAGTTTTCTGAAAGCAACTTTTATTCTGGAATTTTTGCCTCGGTCTAAATCCATATTGAAAAGTACACAGTTATGGTCAGAAAGCAAGTCGCCTACGAGACAGCTTTTGAGACTTGACTCTTTGCGGGTTATTACGAGGTCAAGAGTGTCACCACTTCTGTGGGTTGGGGCTAATACATGTTGTTCCAGGTTAAACATATCTAGAATATTGCTGAATCGGATTGCTTTGCTGTCATCTTGTTTGTTCAAGTGAAAGTTGAAGTCGCCAGCTAGGTAAGCGGAGGCAGCAAGAAAAAAAAGTCTTCAAGTGAGAGGATGCAGAAGAATTTGATTACCCAAATGTTCCACATGACATATATTTAAAATGTTATTTTGTTTGATGTTCTCATGAATGGTTCCAAAAAGGCATCATTCCAGCACCATAACATTGTCAATTATACTCTGGTCGGTTAATAGTTGAGCCTTTTTTTGGACTGCACTACAATACCTTCTTTGAACTTTGCAAATCAAAATTCTCAAGCACACTCTTGAATGGTTGTTAGGGTGGCAGAAAAAAAAAATTTCTTAAATTCATATGGATTTTCTTAAATTCATATGGCATACCTCTTCATTTTCTGCGAAATGTTAAATAAACACGCTGTTAAAAGAAAGATCCTTCAAGTCTAAGTGGTCCCCGAAAGCCACTCGGTTTCTACCCAATATTTTCGAAAAATGTCCTTTTGCGTAATCGCGGTTATAAATATCTCGCTTATTATTCGACATACAATGATAATATTTATACCATTGATCTCAGAAGAAAATTTCTTAAATTTGAGTACCAGGAAGCTACACTAACAATGATATTGGAGCTTGCAGGACTTCAGAAAGCTCAACATTTCATGTTGTCAAGCTAAACCGCTGAAATAATTCATCTAAATTTTCAAATTTTGCAAAATTGAATCGTACTTAAAATAAAGCATACTTCTATGATATAAAAAATTCTAAATATAATGCATAACCATGAATGACCAAAATACGTCACATCTCAAAAATCTTCAAAGCTGTAAGCCAATCTTAGATTTTCGAATTTTTTGGAAAAATGTTACAGAGCTTCCAGTAGGCACAAGGGAGAAAGAGTACTTTAAAGTGAATGTCAACTTGACTATTTTCTGCCACAAACGACTGTGCACCGAATGTTTTTTAATGGTGTTGTGAAATTTTAAGATGTGAAGATTAAATATCAGTATGGCTCTAAGACTTAAAAGTATGATCCTAAGTGTGGAATTGGCTTTCACGATCATAAAATACAACCTTCATTGAAATTTGGTGGCGTCTGAAAATGGCAATGTTTGAAAAATGTATATTTAATTGCCATATGGCTTGTAGAACACTGTTGTGTACACATTTTGGCCACCGATGATGAAAAATGAAAGTTATAGCACAATTAACTACTTCTTGTATTTCGACAGCTAATATAGTAGGGAAACCAAATCCAAAAGAATTGAGCTTAATGAGCTTTCGTTGTTCCATAATATGGAGTGAATCGGTAACCTGGGGTGTATCATGACAAAACCGAAATATGGTTTATTTCTTTATAAAAATAACTACTTCCACTTAATCCTGGAATTTAATTATTTGAATACTTATAATACACATACTGGAGTATATCTTGATGGGGTTTTACATTTCTAACTGCAGGCAGTGAGGAGCTGCACCAAAAGCTTCACCCTGCAAAAATTGAATTCTCCACAGCTAGTCAAAAAATTTGAGTCACAAAAAGTATAATTATTTAAGTCACCAAACCAACAGGAAACGTTAATGATATAGTGTTGACCAACTTTGAAAAAAATGGTAACCATAACAGCATTGACTATACTCAACAAAAACCAAGCCAAAGTCAATTTTAGTGTTATTTTTGGATGAAAATAAATGATTGATAACAGCACAAAAAACCAAATTGGGGGTCAAATAATATGAAATGTATAATGAACATGGTCAAAACAAAGTGGAAAATCAATTTAACCTTTCAAAATTGGTAAATAACGATAAAACACTTCAATATTGCGATAAGGATAAATTCCCTGAAATTAACAACAAACAATGTGATATAAACTGAGATGAACATATCAAAATAAGGAAATTCTGTTCCAAATCAGTTAGTAATAGTTCTAGGGAACCAGATTATTAGACATAGTGTTTGATTTTGGATGTTGGATCTTGGGTTCTGTTCCAAGTTCATAGCAGATTTTTGACTCTTCCAAAAATAGCCCTACTCATTTTTATTTGAACATATATGCATGGTCCATTGAAAAAATAATTCAAATTGGCGTAATTGATATTGGATTTAATCCAGAATTACCTGTCTATAGCATAATTAAGAGAAAAATATGGTTTTTGATAATTTTCTCTCATTTATCATATTTTTAAAAATATGCTAATTTTGCGCATAATTGATTTCAGATTGATCTCAACATTTTTTTTTGCATCTTAGATATGTTCTCTAATGATTATCTATGCAATTGCTATGACCGTGAAGACGTAGCACCAGGAAGTGTCGGTTTCTTAAAGCGTGTCATACTTGTGAACGCACTAAAATCAGCTCTAACAAGTTCAATATAACGGTTAGAGACTTAATATTTTGTCCTGTATTGCAGTTTGATACATAAATATCTGTAAAAAATTATCAACCTTACCTCTAAAAGTTTGACACCAAAAACCTACGAATTTGTTAAACGTGACGTACTTTTGAACATTTGCACAAGCAATGCAAAAGTATCCTAAATGTGCTCTTATAATGGTCTCAGAAACTGATAAAGTGATGGTCTGGAAGAGGGATACTATGGGGCTTCCACACAGCTATTAGCAATATTCCTGATATATAGCATATATATTAGGATGGGACTGGCGCCCCAATGTTTGCGGATCAAACCTGACTTTTTTTTACAAGTGAGGTTGGCATATGAGAGCATGTGTGTAAAATTTCAGTTCATTCTATTTATATTTAGAGGCAGCACATTTCACTTGAAGTTTATAATGTAAATCCCCATTGGCGAGACCTAAAAAAACCTGCAAAAAAGCATGATTTTCCAAAAATGAGACTTAGAATCAATATTTTTTGACCATTCAAAAACTATGGGGGAGGGTTTTGGGAGGGCAGTTCATAACCGCCATGGTTTTGCATTTTCCACTCTTCATCTCTGCACAATATAATGTCCAATATCAGCTGAATATGACGAAAATGACTCAAAAACGCCTAAATTTCGAGATTTTAGCTACTCATAGTGGCCAAACAATATGTTTTATAGCAAAATGGACGCCTGTTCTGAAGTGCCCTTCCAAAACCCTCCAACATCTATAACAATTCTCTTGGTGAACCCTAACACAGTAAAACCATAATTTTTTTAGCTTGATATGTTCTTTGTGTTTCAGTCTGTTATGCTGAACTAATTATTTCCTTTTGAAAACTGTTAAAATATCACAAGCATCACCCTTTATTATAAATATATATTCTTTTATTGACATTTATTGACATCTATAAATATCACAATTGATACATATGTCATTTGTAATGAGAAAAAGTTAAATAAAATATATGAAAATAGTATTAATTATATACAAGATTAACTATATACATAAAATTAATTATACACATGTTATAAATAGCTAAATTCAAGAGAGCATATTGATACAAACATTTTCGAGTAATAGTACTTTTTGATAAAAAGAGCACTCTGCACAAGATAAAAAGAAATACAAACTAGGTTCCAGCCACCCAAATAGTTATAAAATAAAGTAGGTATCAAACACCCATTTATATTGATAACAGTCAATAAACTATACACACCACTGGTACTGATCATTTTGGCAAATATAGACTAATGATTTCAGCAATTTGGCTTGAAAACATGAAATTTTGATTTTTCTCAAAATCCTGCCAGCTTCAAAGTAATCATATATATAACTTCCAGGTACTCAATTTGAAGAAAACTTCGGCTGAGATCAATGGTATAAATATTATCATTGTATGTCGAATAATAAGCGAGATATTTAATACCACAATTGTAGCTGCAATTACAGCTGCTACAAACAGACACAGGCCAGGATGTAGAATGAATGACATTGTAACTGTTGTTTGGCTTGTGCCATTGTTTCCACTTTGAGAAACTGTGAAAATCTGGTTTCTCTGTGTGTCTCTGTGGGTCCAGTCACTTGGCTGGAGGATCTAGTACAGGGAACAGGTCCATTGGAAATACTTGTCTGATGGGTGGAAAAACTAAGGTAAATCATTGCTTATTATTGTCTTGATGTAAAGTATATTTTGTGGCTTAACATTTATATCAGATGTGTAAATATTCATCCATATAGCATTACTATTGTATCATTATGTAGAGTTGAGTTCATGGAAAATGTAATTGCAGTAAAGACATATCATTGCATTTATGACTTTATATAATTGTTCACTATGACATCATTATACATATATAGAGTCAAGTATGGTAAATCCGTCCAGGAGGGTAAATCCGTCCACCCCCTAATATAGAGATAGAAATATATCTGTTACCACTGTATGAGTTTTAGAAACAAGGGGAACTCGTTTTTAACTAAATTTGCCATTTTTCTTGTATTCAGAGCTTTTTAAATCATATTTCAGGTCCATTTTAAATCATTGGATAAAACACAATCAAATTCTGTGACGTCATCACAGCCATATTGATAATTGCAGTAGTGATATTTTTAGGCCTTTTCTTGTCAACAAACAAATGCGTAAAAGGCAAAAATCATTTAATAACATGCAAAATTAAAGTATTCTTCCAGGATTTCTAAAATTGTGACACCTTGAAATGAAATTTAATGGAAAATAAAGGTGGACGGAATTACCATCCATATTTTAAAAGTGTCTTGATTAGGGGTTTGTAAATCCGTCCACCCACATAAATGAACATTTAAAGTACTTTTGTGTCTTTAAATATTTATAAATGGCATACCCTCATTGCAGAAATTGGATAGGAACAGTAATACCACTTTGATTGGGTTAAAAGGATCTTTAATTGGAATTGAGGCGGTCAATTGAAATTATTCAGAGTAAACTTAACCTTTATTGTTTAATTCATCTATTATAAGTGTAATCAATGAATGATAATTCTAAAATCGACACATAAACTTTTGTCAGACTTAATAAATTGCAAAACATTAAACAAATAACAAGATATGATTGTTAGGTGCTGCATTATGCCTTGCGGACGGATTTACCATCCTTGCTGGACGGATTTACCAGCAGGGTGGACAGATTTAGGTGCCCTGACCTTAAATTTTTGTTGCTATGGTTTCAGCAACAGTTATTTGAATATTTTACTTTTTTGACTGCTGGTGATAGTACGGAATATGCCCCTTCCAGTGGGCTAATTTTTATTTCTGTATCTATTACCATTATCCTGGAAATGCAGTTTTAGCCAAAAGTGGACGGATTTACCATCCTTGACTCTACATGGTTGGTATAGTACTGCTTTATTGTTCATTGCAGTGTCACGGTTATCATGGTTGGAATAAATCAGTGACCTTTCAATCCACCACAGTGTCTTGTTCTTCATACAGCTTAGCTGTAATAGTGACACTTAATTCCATGTGGAACCGTCCAGCCAAGTCAACCCAGGGCATCTATAGCAACCCTAAGGAAGTGGGATTGCCTGGACAGTCACCGCCTTTGGTTATCTTTGCAAGTAAGCAGAGATGTCTGCTACACCAAATCCAACTGACAAGCCTGAGCTGCACAACCAAAATGAGTCCGAGGGTACAAAAGCCGGAGGGACCGCTGCCGCTCAAAATCCTACTGATGGTGAAGATTCCCCATGGCAAACGCCAGAGAATGGAGCAGATGCGACACCTTCAACGGTTACCAAGCCAAGTACAGATGAAGAAATTGACAAGGACGAGGCCAAGAAACATACGGAGGCAACCAAAGAAGCAGTCGAGTCCAAAGATGGAAGAGAGGCTACACAGGAAATGCCACCCAGTTACGGGAACCCTGAGGGCGCATCGTCTGCACCTTTACAAGATGACCACACGCCAGAGAGCACCAAATCTTTGCCACAAACATTGCAGGTGAGCCAGCATTTACATGATATAAGAGCTTCTAGTAGAGAAAGAAAATTAACTGAAAAGGGCTTACAGTATCAAATTGATTGTAAATCAAAAGATTTTGTTTCACTTGTATCTGGTCACAAGCGCATTTTACAAAAGGGTTGAAATTTGTGTGCAGAAGAAATGGTCAGCACTGTACAATTAGGATTAATGCGAAATGAAATTGAGAAATCATTGTTGAGGGTATCCGATGGGTTAAACAAATTGGGTAACCTTACTGTTGAAAAATACCATGAGTATTTGCCACTGTTAGATGAATGTAAAGTTTGCAGTCAAGGGATGTTACATGATATCACCCAGTTGATTAGACAAATCGAAAATGTAGAGGTTGTTAGTCAAGGTAGTCAAGGTTCTGTACATGGTAGCAAAGAAGGTAGTTCCTATCATTCACAGGGATCTAGACACAGTTCTGGTAGAAGCAGCAGAAGTAGTAGGTCATCTCAGCGGTCTTCTAAGTCTTTGGTTTTAGAAGCTGTAGCTAAGGCAGCAGAACTTTCAGCAAAATTGAAGTACTTGGAAGAGGAAGAAAGGTGTAAGTTGGAATTGGATAAAGTGGCTTTGAAGAGGGACATTGAAGCTGAGCATGCTAAAATTGATGCCATAAATGCCATTGAAAATGGATCAATGAAAGGAGTAACTGGTGTTTTCAATGGCCAAGGACTTGATCATGTTGATGTTGGAACTTGGGATAAGTTGGGTAATTCTAAGTTCAAAGTCGACCACAAAGCACCTCAGTTTGTTCCAGCAAGTTCTAGTGGTAATATGGCCTTGCCTAACAGCACTGTAGTTCCAAATTTGCAGTCTTCAGTGGTTGGTTCCCCTTTTGATCCGCAAGCTTCATCACAGAGCTATTCTGTTCCCTCAAAACCTTTCGCTGCTCCTCAGGTCTCGTCTCAGCAAGTTGTGGTCCATGATGAAGGTTTGTCTCAGCTGCCTAAAATTTCGTCTCAGCATAGGCCTACTTCTGTCTTTGAAGTCCCTCGTCACTGTCTCGGTCACAGAGGTTCCACCTCAGTCTCAAGACTTGGTAAGGTGTTTTGCAGAATTGTCGGGTTTAAATAGACTTCCAGTTCCTGAGCCAGGGGTTTTTTGTGGTGATCCGTTAGACTATCCTGCATGGAAGTGTGCCTTTGCAACTCTAATTGACAGGAAGGGCATTGCACCATGTGAAAAGGTTTACTATCTCAAAAGATATATCGGAGGTCAGGCTAAAGAAAGTGTGGAGGGCTATTTGTTGATTCCCAGCGGCAATTCTTATAAGGCAGCCATGGAGTTGTTAGATAAGCGGTTTGGAAGTCCATATGCGGTTGCACATGCTTTTAAGAGTAAAATTGAGCAGTGGCCTAAGGTAGTGGACAGGGATGCATTTGGACTTAGGAGATTCAGTGATTTCCGCCTGCAGTGTGAGGTAGCGGCTCGGTCTAACCCTAGTCTTCGTGTGCTTGATGATGATTCTCAGAATCAGGTGATGGTCTCAAAACTCCCAGATTGGTTGGTATCTCGTTGGGGTCGCAGGATTTATGATTCCATGGAGAAAAATGGTATTTATCCTTCATTTAAAGAATTTGTGGAGTTTTTGAGAAGGGAGGCAGACATTGCCTGTAACCCTGTCACAAGGTTACCTGTAAATCACGTAATTGGGACTTCAGAGTCAAAGCAGGGACGAAATAGCTGTAGGTCAATGTTGTCTGCCAAAGACAGTGGGAGAACATTTAATACTATGAAGGTTCTCAAAGGTTGTTTCATGTGTGGTAAGGACAATCATGGGCTCCATGAATGCATCCAATTTGAAGGTATGGCATTGGAAGACCGAAAAGCATTTGTCATGGAAAAAGGTTTGTGCTTTGGGTGTCTCGAGGAAGGGCACAGGTCCAATTCTTGTCCCAGTCGTTTGTCTTGTTACACGTGTAAAAAACTTCATCCTACCTCTCTACATGGGTTTATTCCAGCAAAACTAGGTCACAGATCTGAAGCCCAGAATGATGGTTCTGCAAGTCTGGGTGAGGAGGTTGATTCTGCATCCAAAGGTATCAAAGGTGTGTCGTTATGGTCCAGTAATTGTGGTATTAGCAAAAGCACTATGATTGTGCCTGTGCTTGTGTCAAGTTCTGAGTTCCCTGACAGGGAGATGCTGACCTACGCACTCCTCGATACTCAGTCAGACACCTCTTTTATTTCTGAAGATCTTTGTGGTAAACTGGGCATGACAGGGTTTGAAACAACTTTGATGTTGTCCACGGTGACAGCTGAGAACACAATGATTCCAAGCAAAAGAGTAACTGGGTTGTCTGTTAGAGGTTTTGATTGTCAGTCTCGAATTTTGTTGCCTCAATTGTATACACATGGTAGAATTCCAGCTGATAGTGATTGCATTCCTACACCAAGCATTGCTGATGAATGGCCCTATTTGAAGCGAATGGCAAGTGGTTTAATGCCAAAGACTGAGTGTGGCATTGGTCTTCTTATTGGATATAATTGTCCAAAGGCTTTATCCCCTTGTGATGTAATTCCTCCAGAAGGTGATGGTCCTTTCGCCCAACATACCATTTTAGGGTGGGGTATCATAGGTCTGGTCAGGCAGGAGAATGTAAATGCTTCTTGTGTAGGCGCTGTTTCAAATAGCATTAGTGCTCATGTTGTTCTGAAAACATCTGCAAAGGAGGTCTTGAGTCCTCAGGAACCTGTTGTTAGTGAGGAGGGTTTTCAGGATGAAACCAAGGTTTTTCAAGAGGATAATCGGTTCTTGGAGTTGGTGGAGTCTGATATAGTCAAAACTGACAAACACTACCAGATGCCTTTGCACTCAAATGAGATCCTTCCTAACAACAAATTGGTAGGAATGGAAATACTAATTCAAGAAGCAAAGGAGTTGATTAGAAATGGTAGAGAACTTGGTAGAGATAGTGGTCT
This sequence comes from Platynereis dumerilii, assembly GCA_026936325.1. NCBI lineage: Eukaryota > Metazoa > Annelida > Polychaeta > Phyllodocida > Nereididae > Platynereis > Platynereis dumerilii. The sequence continues at coordinate 703,542 of JAPTHN010000131.1, forward strand.
TAGTCTCCATACATTTGATGTCGTGGCAGTTGATGATTGTGTAGTCTCTGGGAAAAGTCTCAATCTGTTGGTTCCTCCAGGTTTCCTTGCCCCAGTGGTTTCGAGCACAGGGTGTCTGATGTTTGATCCCTTAAGTTACCTGGCCGCAGTCATTTTGCAGGATGAATTGGTTTTGTATGAGATATGTCAAGGGAAACTGGTTTGGGATGTCCCAGTGTCTGATCACGTCCGAAGGGCCTGGGAAAGGTGGAAATTAGGTCAGGTTGTGGAGTTTTTCCTTGGATCTCCTGCTTTGGTGAGGAAGATCAAACTGATCCTAGATTATCGAGGTCAGCAGAGAAGCTGGAAACTTCCTGTATTTCTAGAAAGACCTATTCAAAAGGTCATTCTGCTGCCTTGAGAGTACTGAGAATTGAATTTCTAAACATTTGTAGCAAATGGTGGCAAATAATTGGGTAATTTAGTGTTGATCATGAAATTTATTTCAAGGGTATATTTTCTGAGGTAAAATGCGCTTTGATTTTATACTGGTGTTGGTTAGCCCTAAAATGGTTTCATAATTTTAATTTTCATATTTATGCTCTTATACTTGTAAAATGATGGCTCTAAACATGCAAAATGCTATTTTGCTCTCGTACTTGAAATACTTTGTCCAGCTGCGTTGGATAGTATTGGATTGGACTTCGAGATGGTCAAAAGAACTTTGTATATTTGAAGTGGTGTCAAATATGATCCTATGATCATTATTCACAGAAATTTGGATCCCCTGATCTGATTTGGTGGGGAGTGTAGCTGCAATTACAGCTGCTACAAACAGACACAAGCCAGGATGTAGAATGAATGACATTGTAACTGTTGTTTGGCTTGTGCCATTGTTTCCACTTTGAGAAACTGTGAAAATCTGGTTTCTCTGTGTGTCTCTGTGGTCCAGTCACTTGGCTGGAGGATCTAGTACACGGAACAGGTCCATTGGAAATACTTGTCTGATGGGTGGAAAAACTAAGGTAAATCATTGTTTATTATTGTCTTGATATAAAGTATATTTTGTGGCTTAACATTTATATCAGATGTGTAAATATTCATCCATATAGCATTACTATTGTATAATTATGTAGAGTTGAGTTCATGGAAAATGTAATTGCAGTAAAGACATATCATTGCATTTATGACTTCATATAATTGTTCACTATGACATCATTATACATATTAGGGTGCATCGTCTGCCCCTGTATCTTCAAAACATCATGCACTTTTGCATGATTATTCCCCTGTATAATAAAAGAAGCCCTGCAAAATTTTAGGAAAATATTGTAATGCCAAAGGGTGGCACAACAGCCTTGAAATTTCAATACTAGGTCATATATTAGCGATTCGTGGTGATAATTCCCTGCTAGCGGAGCGGGGCAGGGTTTGTTGCCGATCGGATTATTCGTAACGGAACCGGAAATCACGGTCTGGTCACGCTTTTCACTTGGTTCCTACTTTATCCGCTTGGAGCGCTAGAAATCATGCCGAAGTTAACCGAGCGCAACCGAGCGCTCTCATTGGCCGCCGAAGATCTACGACGTACATGTAGATTAATGAATGATATCCCCCAATCGGCTGGCTTCGGCGACACTCGGTTTTACACACACCATTGATAAAAATATGATAGTATTTCGCTCAGCCAATCACAAAGCAGCGAGGGGAGGGGCCTGTGCATCGAACAGGAAGACAAGATGGCAAAGTCACGAGGTCTGAGCGCACGACAACGCAATGCAAATGCAGCTAAAATACGGCGTTTAAATGCCTGGATTCCGCTGTTTTGACGGTTATTTCATGAAATAAAGATGCATGGTTGAGTTTGACGTGGTATTTAAGGTATGTAACCATCGATTATGGCCAAAAAACCCGTCCGTTGCAATGTCTTATGTCTGGGAGATTTCAGATCTTGCACTGTGAAAACATCGATGTTGTGTCTTGTGATACTCGCTAGCAGGTCAAATATGTGCATCTCATGCACTCTATTTTCTAGTTAATATTGTCAATTTTCATTGAAATGATTTCTCGATGGCACAGCTAGATTCCCTAGAAAGAGAGCTTTAATTTGAAGGCCAACATCAATGGTTTCCATTGAGTGGAAGTCGCAATTGTGCCGGGATATTTTCTTTTTTATCGGGTAAAATGTGATAAAACAAAAAAAAAGGATGTTAATATGACTTTCAGAACTCAAAGAAGTCTACAAAGTGAGAATATGGTCTACTACATCATCTGATGGTGTAGTCAGAAGAAAGAGAGAGGCAGAACGGTATCTCAATGAACTGTTGTATTTCTCATATTTACATGTAATTTATGCAAATTTGCACATTTCAATTTGATGAATAACTATCTAGAAAAAATATTACATTTTCTGCTGTCTTCAATCAAGTGTTCCTTATGTTTTATTCTAATGATTATGTGAAAGTTAGGCAGAAGTTGACCTTTTAAGTAGATTTTTCCAAACATTTTGACATAATGATCAAAAACTTTCAGTTTTACAAAAAACTAAAGCATGAGAAATTTTCAGAAACACAGCTTTCTACCATTCAAATTAAAGACAATTTTATTCTAAGAACAGTGGTTTATGAATTGAAATCGTACAACTAACTGTAATTTAGATATTTCCAACCGCGACTCTTAAAAGCATCATTTTATGACAATTTTGGACTCAACTTTGACACAAAAGTGCCACCCTAAAGCCACATCCGATCTTATTGAAATTTTGCACAATATGTCTCTATGGGCAAAGGAACAATATATCAAAAGTGCAAATGAATATGTCAATTTTTTCATTTTTAGGGGCAGACGATGCACCCTAATACATATATACATGGTTGGTAAAGTACTGCTTTATTGTTCATTGCAGTGTCACGGTTATCATGGTTGGAATAAATCAGTGACCTTTCAATCCACCACAGTGTCTTGTTCTTCATACAGCTTAGCTGTAATAACAATTACGCAAAAAATGATTATTTGAAAATTTTGGCCTGAAAACGAGTGGCTTTTGGGGACCACTTAGACTTGAAGGATCTTTCTAAAATTTTAACAGAGTGCTTATTTTACCATTTCACTTAAAATGAAGGGGTATGCGATATGAATTTCAGAAATTGGTCTTTTTTCTGGCCGCCCTAATGGTTGTTGTATTTATTCTTGAAAACTTGTTGCATAAAACTTGGTTAATATTGGTCTTTTTTCTGGCCACCCTAATGGTTGTTGTATTTATTCTTGAAAACTTGTCGCATAAACTTGGTTAATATGGTTAACTAAACTCAAAATAACAAAATACAAAGAAAATAATAATTTGTATATAAAAATGGTTTTCTGCTCATCGACCAATTAAAGACTCATTTTCCGCTAAAACCATATGGAACAAAAAGTAATTTCAAGTCTCGACCCTTTTTTGTGTTTTTTTCCCCTTTTTAAGCTAAAAATACAATTTTGTACTATTGAAATTTATAGCGACCCCCAAAAATTTGTTTTAATACTTTGACACATTTTCTGACAGGCATAAAACCAAAACTTCCGATGAAATATGTGAAACTGCCTTCAGTGGAGCAACATTTGATGAAATAGCAGTGTAGCCCTCAAAAAGCTCAAAAGTGCATGTAAAACCAACCAGAGTAGTTCATAAATTTTGTTCGGTTCCTGTTTTTATCCCTCATACAAAATAATGAAATTTATAGCGACCATGTTTTTATAACATTTACTTTTTATCTTCACAACAGAAGCTAAATAACATAGTTACTGACGACATATCCACTGACCAGCCGAAGATATCAGCAGAAATAAAAGGTGATCTTAAGACAAATACCACAAGGAAAGACACAAGAGTCCCAAACAAGAGAGACAAAGACAGCAAAGAGCAGGGGTTGGAGAAGAGTCAACTGAAGATATCAAAAGACAAGCAAGGTGAACTTACGACAGATACCATGAAGACAGACACAACAGTCCAAAGGAAGAGAGACAAAGACAGCAAAGAGCAGGAGGTGAAGGAGAGTCAACTGAAGATATCAGCAGATGGTGATTAACCTTTTTTTGATACATGATTAAGGTGGCTTGATACTCGTGAATTTTCTGAGATAGAATTTCTTTCAAAATAGATCAAAATGATGCAGAATATTGTTTCTAGAAAGAATATGTAAACTTTTTCAGGGCAACCAGCCTTTTTTTTCTTAATATTTGAGGTTATGTACTAGAAAACTAGTGCATGCAAATCCTAAAAATATCATACAATTCAGTGGCCTTTCATCCCATGTCATCCAATGAAGCATGGGATTAAATAGGAAAGTTTTACGGAAAAGCTGATCAAAATTCCAGAGAAATATATAAAGATTAAAGAACTTTTCTAGGGGTTCGGAACAAATATTTCAATTTTGAAAATTTTAATTTTCTTTATGAACCATGGCGCTAAGAATAAATGATGAGAAAGAATTTTTTATTTCTTTGTCATTTATTTCCAAATAAACATGATAAAGTGAGGAACAATATAATGATACAGACAAGGCTTCGAATGGGCCTACACTTGATGTAAAAATGTATTCATAAATATAACTGAATCATTTTTGAGAAATTAGACCTGCTTGCCGCAAAATCACCAGTAAATATTTTCTATTTGAAGTAAAGACATGAATCTCCGTCAGATTATAGTCGTCCTCCTGTGACTTAATGTAAAAATTGACTTCAAAAATTAATTCCAAATTATTAAATTCCCTGTGATGTTTTAAGCCACAGGATGATTATTTCCTGAAAATATTCATGAAAACTAATATTTTTTGTCTCGTGCTGCTAAAAAATAATTTTCTTTCATGCAATTTCAGGGAATTATAGGCCTATAAATAGCCTATAAATACCAATATTTGGTACCCGCACCTGGGGCCACGCTATGGCAACATCAATTTAAAAAAAAATTTTAATAATGTTTTCTGAGGCCTCCAAAAACAATTAAATTTATTTGGAGGGGCAACTTTTAGATAGCCCTTTTTTTGGCTAAAAACAGGCAAAAGGTGGTTTTCCCGCCAAAAACGAGGCTGAAATATTGGTGGGAAAACCATGTTTTGCCAGTTTTAGCCAAAAAAAGGGCTATCTGAAAATTGCCCCTCCAGATAATTGTTTTTGGAGGCCTTTGATTTTGTTATACAAGGTAGCTGTAGCCATAATGTGGCTCCAGGTGTGAGTGCCAAATATTTCCAGCACGAGACAAAAAATATTAATCTTAATGAATATTTAAAGGATATTATTATATGTGCCTTTAAAGTTCACAGGAAATTCATTAATGCAAATTTATAATAATTTTGCCTCAATTTTTACTTTAAGTCACTGGAGACTTCATTGCGCATCTAATGCTGCAAACTACAAGTCTTTAGCCTCAACAGAAGCGGCGCAAATCGAATACAAAGTTTCGTTGCCCGAAATCTCAAAATTGCAAAAAAAAAAGAAAAGCCAAGCAGCTCTCAGTAGTCAGTGCGGGAATGTGCTCAGATGACGTCACTACATGAGTAGTGAGCCACCTTAATTAAGTTTTTTTGGTCAGAGATTAATGTTATTTGGTTCATACATCTATATAATGATTTCAAGGATCTGTTGTCATGTCACAAGCTGATTAGCTTGAATGGTTGATATGAAGATGTCGTCAACCAAACAATTCTCTTATTGTCTCACTGTGTAGTTATTCAGTACTGATACTGGATTTGATCCATAAGGTCATAGCTAAGATGGCGATCTAAAATATTCCTAATTTCCTTCTTTTAAATCTGTGCAATGTGTAAAATGCTTTTTATTATTAGGAATGGCTACTGAGCAGACAAACACAAGTTCCAAGATCGATGAAGATGAAATAACTGTGACGGACAAACTGCACCTTATTGGTTATGACCCCACTGATTTGCTCCAAGGAGGAGAGATGGACATCACAACCATGGACAAGTTTGCCCTCCTGTGTGGCTTACCAGCACCATCAGCATTGTATCTTCAAGTCATGTCACCCTCCCCATCGCATATGTCACCTGCCCCATCGACCATGTCACCCTCCCAATCGACCATGTCGCCCTCTCAATCGACCATGTCACCGTCCCAGTCGACCATGTCACCCTCCTCATCAACCGTGGCAGTTGCTTCCAGTGAATCCTCCACTGCAATTCACTATGTCACCAACCACTATGTGGTTTCCAGCCATAGGGATGGGAGAATTGTTCTGTATGACTCTCTGTATGATGATCAGCGAATTCAGCAGGTTCAGCCCCAGCTACAATGCGTTTATCAAATTGGAGGAGATACATCCAACGTAGAATACTTGGTTCCGCAATCTCAAGGTGCCACATTAGACTGTGGTCCCTTTGCTGCTGCAAATGCCACGATGTTGCTTCATGGAATTGACCCTTGCTCTGTGACATTGGATCCCCGGCTTCTCCGTAGCCACATGGATCAGTGCCTACAAAATGACAAAGTACAATTATTTCCGTTCTTGGCAACCCCAACTTTTGACACACAGGACAAAAGCCAAGACACCAAAGTAACTGTTGAGTTAGAACTTTGTTATGAGCCGCACAACAAAGAAATGGGTTCAGTGAAGGATGACTTGGTGCACTCAGGGAAGAACAACATTGTGTGTGATCAACAGGAGGCTGAGGATGACCAAGTGGAGAAGGTGATCTTTTTTATCTCAATTTTCAAACTGGCTTGCCAAAAAATGTACAAAATCTTCAACAATTTGAAATTCCAAATCATTGACTGCATTACAAAAACAATGATTGATTAGTCTTATTTTTTGTGAAATCTAATAGCTTTGATTTACAAAAGGAGGCTTGAACATTGGCGTGTGCACAGAGCTTTGAAAGTCTACACGAATATCAGGCAACCCCAACTACCTTAAAAATCCTATAAACCATAAATCCTCTCTTCGGTATTTTGTGGGTCATATTATGTGTATCATAATGCAAACTTTTTTGTCTGTATTTCTTTTTTTTTTAAATATTCACAACATTTCCTAACTGTAGGTCACACAACAAGGATATGATCAGAGTAACATGATTCCATCTGCGATGGTTCAAGGGCAAAACCTTGTATGTCAAAATTTGACATTTTTTAGATATTGATGAAATTTTCAATATCCAATAGATGTTGTCAATATTTTTCCTTGTCAGTTTGCTAAGTTTGGAAGCTTTAGCAAAATTATTTCACCGAACGTTTTATGTCAATTGGTTCCAGAAAATGAAAGTGCTAAACCCTTGTAACTCAATTCAGAATTTCGGAGCTCATAATTTCAGAAAATTGTAAAACTATGATAGTGATGCATTTTAAGGCTCACATTTTAATTGATTTATTTATTTTGTTTTACACTACACAGTTGGACACTTTGTTGTCGGAAGATGACCAGCCTCAAGTCCCTTCTCCGGAACCAGCTGACAAAACAGAATTGACTGAGCTGCTTGGTGATGCAGCTACTGCTGATTCACAACCGTCAAGTGAAAATGAAAATGAAATGCCTCAATTTAATCGTGAACTAACAGCAGATGATCCCTTAGATATTTCCCAGGTTTCTCTTGGTAATGTTGTAGTGGAAGACAAAGCAGGTAGAAGACAAGATGAAGCTTTGATGAAAGAAAATGAAGCTTTGAAAAGAGAAATTGTAGCTATGAAAAAGGAAAATGAATCTATGAAAAGAGAAGCACTGCTTCAACTCCCCAATGCAGAATCACAGGCGGAAAATGAAGCTTGTAGACAACAAGATGAAGTTTTGATTAAAGAAAATGAAGCTTTGAAAAGAAAAATTGAAGCTTTGAAGAAAGAACTGCAACATGCAAGTGAGAGACACTCCACTCTTTTAAAAGACCAAGTAAAAGAATGTGAAGCGCTCAAGGAGGAGATTGAATGGCTTCGTGATGTGAACAAAAGTCAGGAGAAAAAATTCAACACAATATAAAAAGTGTTAAGATAGTAATGTTTATTATAAGAATTACAGTTGTCAGATGACAGGACATCTGTTTGTGGCCATTAGCGACCTCACAGGTCCTATTTATTGCATTGAAATGGACTCTTAGTTTGTCATTTAGTATCTTTTGACCACAGTGCGGAATTTAATAACTCAGTAGGTGACTCACATAGCATGGATGGAGATATGACCTCACAAGGACCATGCCAGGACAAATCTGTCAGTACTTCTCATGGCATTCATAGGGATATGACCTCAAAATAGTCAAAAAGGTACATGCCCGAGCAATTCTGTAAGTACTTGTCATTTTACATCTGTAAAATACTTTTTGATGCAATGAATCTCCATAGAATATTGTAAAATCAAGGTTCGCTTCTCTTGTGTTTTCAGTTGATTACTGACAGTAAAGTGCTGTATCTGCCTGACCTGTACAAACCATTGGTGAAAAGTAGAGTTCTTTAGCATTTGGACCAGATTCTATGTCAGTACTAATATTAGCCGATCCATTTTGACTAACGACTGACTACGTCTTGCTACTATGAATTTCTCACTTGATAAGTGCAATGTTGGAATTCTCAGGCAATTTAATTTAAATATTGTCAAGGCTTACATTTTAGTATTGATGATTGAGATTCATATTAATCCCATTTTATGCTTACATTGATTTGTCTAGTAAGTTTCATATGAATGTTAAAGTATTGATGAAATGTTATGTAAATAAATTGGAGCATTGATGAAGAGTTCTGTAAATATTGGGTTATTGATGAACTATTGGGTTATTGATGAATGGTGCTGTAAAATATTGGATTATTGATGAAGGTACTGTATATAATAGGTGATTGATGAAGAGTGCTGTAAATATTGAATTATTGATGAATGGTGCTGTACATTTTTGGATTACTGATGAAGGTGCTGTAAATATTGGATTATAATTAAGCATGCTGTATATATTGGAGTATTGATGCAAGGTGCTGTAGATATTGGATTATTCATGCAAGGTGCTGTAGATATTGGATTATTGATGCAATGTGCTGTAGATATTGAATTATTCGTGCAAGGTGCTGTAGATATTGTATTATTGATGCAATGTGCTGTAGATATTGGATTATTTATGCAATGTGCTGTAGATATTGGAATATTAATAAAGGATGCTGTATGTGAATTTGTTTATTGATGAAGATTGCTGTAAATATTGAATTATAGATGAAGATTGGATTAGTGATGAAAGATTGAAGGATGCGGTAAATATTGTATTACTGATGAACAGTGCTGTTAATTATGGATTATTGAGGAAGGGTGCCCTAAATATGGTATGAATGATGGAAGGTGTTACATGTGTATATTTTATATAATTGTTTCTGTGCTGTAAATATCGGATTATCAATGCAAAATGCTGCAAATATTGGATTATTGATAATGTGTGGTGTATATTATGTTAAATGTGCTTTAAAAATAAACTTTTGTGAGGCGTAGAGATATATTTAATGTTCTCTTAAATGTCTTGAAGCCATTTTGTAAAACTAAACTGGCAGCTGCTCCAAATGAATCATCCAACCAAAAATGTGTATAGAATATTGAAAACTGTCAAAAGATCCATGACCTTATCAGATTCTTGTTAATAAACAAATGTATTTTTTAAAATTTTTATTAGCTTTTATCATCAATCTTTGTTGTTTGTACCCAACATCATCTCTTTCATTAGTTATATCATACATTTTTGTTTGTGTATAACCGATGCCATCTTTTTCATTAGTGATATCATAAATGTTTTTCGTTTGTCTGTAAGAAATGTAATCTATTTTATTAATTGTATCATTGTTTGTTTGTTGTTTTTTGTGTAAACTTGTTTTGCAATTATCACAATTCAGTTGCCTTTCAAGCATTTGGTGAAAAAACAATTTTGAAATTCGAACCTGTTGTGTTTGATTGGTTTGTTTCCCTCTGTGTCAGTGATGGAAATGGGGGAGGGGCTCGAAGGAGCTGAGATCCCTTGATAAAAACTGAGGCAGTTGTACCCTGCTACAGTTCCCCAAATGATCAGAGGCGAAATTTCAATTGTCACATTCGCTTTTTCTGTCCTCCAGGTATTTGGTGTCTGAATTTGGAAAGGCGTGCCGTTGCTGCAGCAGCCAACAGCTACCCCGACCAAAACTTTCCATTTCCATCACTGCTGCGTCAAATATCACAATGTAATATGCACTCCTTACTCCAGGAGAAACACTGGCACAAATTGTGAACCTAGAAAAATAGGTGAACCCAATAGGGATGCACGGATATCCGGCAAGGTATCCGGTATCCGGCCAGATATTAGCTGATATTGGAATATGCATGATATCCGGGATACTCAAAAATACGTAAAAAGCTTAAAAAACATTGATAATAAGTTAAAGAATGTTACAAGAACAGAGTCATAAACATGATGTAATCATCTTCAAATATAAATTCAGTTACAGATCGTAAGGTAAATCATTCCTTCAGAGGAACAGTCCTCCTAACGGGATTGATATCTCTCTGCTCTCAGAAAAAATATTTATAATCAACCGCCAATGCTGAAATACTTCCTCTTTTGTATGTGTATTATAAGGTTCCTATCCGGTTCCTATCCGGTTCCTATCCAGTATCCGGCAGTTGGTGTTGCCAGATTATCTGGTATCCGGCTATTTTCACTATCCGTGCATCACTAGAACCCAAAAGGAGTCCGTGAATCACACAATTGCACCAATAGTTTATAGAAAAACAAAAACGGTCACGAGAAGAATCTTGAACAAGTTCATCACAAAATCAAATGCAGCCAGGGGCGGACTGGCCTATGTGGCAGAGTGGCAGTTGCAACGGGCCCATGTAGTCAGTGGGGCCCATACAAGATCTCAAAAATTCAAGAAAAAGCTGATCTTTGCCATCACGTGATTGTGTTAGGCAACCAAATTAACTGAAAAGGACAGAATCCTCACAAAAGGGGGCTCCAACCTTACAAAATTTTCGCAAAATTCATATGTGATGATATATAGGCCTATGATTTAACGTTTTCCTTTTCACATTTGAAATGCATGTAACACCAATGTTGGTACAAGGGCCCACTGACTAATTTCACCACGAGTCCAAAATGCCGCCAGTCCAGCCGGAATGCAGCAAACAAGTTTTGTATTCTATTTTAAAATAAGTAAATTCACTGCTACGAACTGATTCAGTATCTCAAAAGTCATTTGATGATTGGATGATTGGATGAAATCACCAGTTGTGATTTTTCTCCTGCACCTAAAGAGAGGAATTCCTCAAGTGTTTGGCCTCCTTGACCCAATAAGTCTTTTGATAATTGCAAAGCCGTATTTTTTACCGATGAGACTGAAAACGGAAGAAGAAGTTGAGAGTGGCTTTGCAACAAATCAAGAAAAAAATGTAAAGAAAGGAATAACTATTAGGCTAGGGAAGTGCAAGAGCAATTGGACATGTAAATAGTCAAGACAGCTGCGTATCCATTCTACGGATGCATGGTTCAGCAAATGATGTTATCCAGATTCTTCCGTGATTAAGCGAATATGGAGAGCCCAAGGCAATGTTTCTGGTACCTTAAAACACCATTAAGCAAGCTGTAATATCCTCATAAAGAAGAAGCAAGTGGAACGCCGCGAGAAGTGGGACTCTGTCCAGTTGATGAAGTGGTACTTTGAACATGGTGACAAAGGAATGAGATGGCTACCTTCCTACAATTTTGAACATTAACTTTTAAAATGTGTTGTGGTGAATGCCCTTTGGCTCAATTTGGTTGGGAGCAGTTAAGAGACATGTCCTCCACGTTTCTGCCTGGGCAGGTTACCATGCCATACAAAAGTCATAATTCATGAATGTAAAAACGCCTGATTGACTTTCTTTATTCGCGTATCCAACGATCAACTCTGAATGTGTCACCTGTGTCCCCTCCTCCCACATTTTCCATGAAAAATTACACCCCTGGCTGTAAGAAACAGTTTCCACCATGGCATGGCTGTTAAAGAGACACACCTCAATGGTCCATCTGACCAGCTGAAGCTGTCCTAAACATTCCTCAAGAATACCCAAAGCTGAAATATCAATGCCATGATGTTTGGGTGTGGATTATGACACTCTGATTTAAAAACAATCTTGTCAACTGTTACAGCCTTTCAAACTGTACAATTTATTCATGCCAAAAACCTTTTCACAATACTAAGTGATGCCAATTCCCATTGACGGGGTTGGAGAATGTGATCAACAGCATTCTGGACTTCATCTTTAGAAATATCTTTTAAAAATTGTAGTCTGTTACCCATGATTGTTGTTCTCCAGCCTTGAGTGCTCCCTCGTTATGTGCCAGACTGCAAAATCTGTTGCTCATACTACAGACTCAACACTTCATAGGAGCTCAGTGGTCTAGTGGTTAGCACGCTGGACTGCTGCGCCGGCGGCCCGGGTTCAACTCCGGACTGCTGCTGAGTTCCCAACTGACAGTTCATTGCTGGGTGATTGCTTAATTGGGTACTGTTGCCAGTAATACTATCCTAGTCAGGATGTCGGAGAGGTAAATGACACGTGATGTGGGCTCAACTGGAAATAAGTTGTTCCAACCACTCCACTTCATTGTTTATATTCAGGGTAACATCAGATCTATCCATGAAAAAATAACAGAATAGATATTCTCTCATTTTCTCTCTTAATCTGTCCAATCCCTGAAGAATCTGAAACAACATACATTGCGGTACCATGAATCTGTTGCACAGATATTTGCTGTCTGAAATATTAGCACTTCTAATTGCTCTTGCACCCCCAGTGGCCCAGTAGTCAATCCTTTCTTTGCATTTTTTATTGATTTGTTGTGAAGCCATTTCTACTTCTACTTCTTTTTTTTAGCTTCAGGGAGCAAATATGCATGTTTGCAATGACCAAAAATGCCATGGGCCCCAGATTTGGCAAAAGCACTGACAAAAACTTATTCAGTTAATGGGAGCAAAACACTGGAGGGTGTAAAACCAAAAAATTATAGAACCAGGACTTCAACTGATAATTGTAAATTCTGGAGATTAATTGGCATTTTTTTAGTATAATATTAGATAGTATGGTTTTAACAATTCAAAAACCTGAAAAATGATTTCCATAGGCTAATTTTATCTGTAATAGAGGTATTGCACACCTTTCTAGGCCCAAAATTAGGAAAGATAGACTGACCGATGCCCGTTTTGGCAGCCACTTTGCATTCCGCCATTTCTCAAAATGCTCAAGGATACGCTCTGGTTACCCGCTATTTATATTTATGGAGGCTCAGACTCAAATGTACAGGGAAAAAACTTTATCCGTCGGTGCAGGGTAAGGGTAAAAAATCAGGTTTAGTTGCCTGACTAATTAGTTCTACTGCTGGTGTGGTATTTTAAAAGGCACTTTCACATCGAAACATCTAAACGTTTGGCTGCCTGACTTATTAGTTCTACTGCTGGTGTTATAAATTAAAAAGAATTTTCACATCTAAACTGCAGTGGCTGCTTCAGCAAAGAAACTGTCTTGTTCACATTCATGCAAAATCCCCTGTCTCAGAGGTTTTATTAACTGTCACTCAGCAGGATAACATCCTTGCTTCACGCTGGAAATTTGCGGGCTATCATTTTTCGGAGATGGTAAATTAAATAATCGTACTCAGCCGTCCCAATGTGCTAATTAAGGGATTAAAAAACTTATTAGAAAAATATCAGCGTGTGACAAAATTGACATGCAAACATTTTAATGGGATCTCAGTCCCAGACAAACTACGTCACCCAGAGAATCTACCTCAGATGTATCTGTCCATCGATCACTGCACATTATCATGGGATATGTGTCAGAACACCATAGCCAATCAGCATGCAGGATTTCTCTCCACATCAAATGTTTAATGACAATTTCCGTAAAAACTATTAGGTCTTCACTCTTCAGGGACGTTACACAACTATAATTTTAAAGCTCTTGTAAAGACATGCCTGTGAGCATCATCGCAGTACGATTTATGTAAGTGCACAAAAGAACGCCATTATTTGCATACCATGATGGAAGCCTGTTCATTGGCATGCCCCAGGAGGCTAGGAGTAGGAAGTGAGAGACTGGGGTAAGTTGTGCCATTAAATGTGCATTAAAATATGCAATGTAAAATGACAAGAAATACCGTGTAGGCCTACTACAAATTTTATATTTCATTTAGGGGCTGATTTTCCATCAGGTTTAGTTCTGTTGATTGATTGTTGTTACTTCTGTTGATCAATAAGATTTTCACTACAGCAAATGTAATTTATATTTGAGTTATTCTTATTTTGCTCTCAACTCAATTATTGCCAAATTATGATCATTCCCTTTTAAAAAAATTTCTGTGTAATAGGCAATATTTTTGTGTGTTAATCGTTCGTTAGTGCAAATACAATGCAGAATTGCAGATACGGCCCTATGGTTTCTAAAGAACAAATTATCAAGCAGTCAAATGACAGGAAGACATTTCGGGATCTCTTATTTATTCATTTAATTTCACCAACATTCAACATTTATTTCGCAGACATGCGTTACCTAAGGACTTGCGCTACCAATCAACCATGTTAAACTGTGATATATAGAACAAAAGATACAGTGTCCTGATTCATAAAAACTAAATTTGTTCATTCCCAATGGACATACGACGTAAACCCCGACGTTGCTAGTTAGTGGACGGCTGGTCTGTTGGTCACGTAGATATGTACGGCAGAGATTATGTTGCTACAACGTGAACACGACGTCAGGATTGTTTTTACAACATTGCCACAACGTCGCAAGCTGACGTTGAACCATTGACATTGCCTCACAATGTTGTGAAAACGTCACACGGCACATGTTTGAGTAAAATCTTTGATATGTTGTGAAAACATAATTTCCACCATACAGTTCTACGTCATTTGCCGAACAAGGTGCTGGCATTGTTGCAACATTGCTACAACGTCGCTGTGCCCATAGAGGTAATATAATTGTCAATGTTGCTGGTCTGATGGTTTGAAAGTTTAATAGACATTTTCATGCAAAGTCTATCAAACATGTTTAATAACATGAATAATAACATCAAAATAATGTATCCTGAAGGTCAAATATGCCAATTATCATAACAGTAAGTATTAATATGATAATGCCAAAGAGCATAGCGAGACCGAAGGCCATGTAAATTAATTTGAATGTCTTCTAAAACTAAAGATAGGCCAGGTGATTGGAAAAACCATAAAAAGATTGATAGAGAGATACACTAGGCGTCATTAAAAACGCAACATTGCAAAGTGGCCAGAAATTGGTGCTTACACTCAAAATATCGAAATGAAATTTTGTACATGCTTAGTATTTGCAATCACGTATATTCCTGAAAGTTACAGATTTCTGAGAGCAACAACTTTGTGTCAAATTAAATCTTCCTGGCTATTGTTGAAAATGCAAGTCTCACAATTTCAAGATCCTGTGATCATCAATTTCAATAACCTTGCTGTTCTTTTCACAATATTTTTTCATTAGTCTGGAAAGTTTACCATTTCACTTGCATGATGGGAAGGAAAAAAGTGACATTTGACCCAACCATAATTAGAAAGAATTAATCTATTTCACGAAATCAGTTATAAAAAAAACTCCCACCCCACCCCTGGAATTCTAATGGTTGGCCCTTTTGATTCTCTATAATAAGATGATGAAATTAATGAAATTGTTGTGTCAATGCTGGCCTGCCCCGTACAGCAGCTTTTTGTTTAAATCTTTATTTTTTAAAGTTTTGTTAAGGAATGATCATCTGTGGTTCATATCAAGGGTATGCATAACAACCCCACTGTTCAGTAGTTTGGGTTCATACGCTTCATTCCCAGATACTGATGCCTACATTTTGAGTCTTTTCATACAAAGTTGGCTTTATTCGCACAATTTTTTTAAAAACTTTCGTTGGACAGCTTTCTGAAGTCCTGTGCATGTCTGGTGAAATTTCATAAATTATTCCCATTCAACAGGCCTCAAAATCAATTTATCCATTGGTTCATTTTTCAGTGAAGCGCAGTCTGTGATCTGATGTCACAAACAGAGTTCACTAAAATGAATAGTGTGCAGCGAAAAGTCAACCCTTTTTCATGATTAAAGTTATACCCTGACCCATAAAATATTTTGCTAAATATTGGTTATTTTATGTGTATCATAATGTAACCTTGTGATCAATATTGTTTCAACCCATTTTTTAATATAATAATTTGTTCAGAAAGTTGATTTTTTTTTTCATGATAGTGTATTCTTTCTCCAGCACATCCATATAGATGACGTCACAAAATCCATTATTATAAGTATATTGTTATAAGCTAACCAATTCTAACAGTGATGATGATGTCACAAAGTTGCTTTCACTCAACACAGCTATTTTTTCCATGCTCACATGAAACAAATCTAGGGCTCATTTAGGACATAACATATTATGTGTGGTCACTTCTGCAAGAAACTAAGTCTCAAAGCCAAGAAAATTTTTAATTATTTTTTTGGTCACGAGGGAATTGTACTTTGATACACTATTACTTATTAATTAAGCCTGACAATAAATTCTAGTAGGCTATCAATTCTATCTATCTATCTGTCTAATTATATATCTACACTGAGAGCTATTAAAAATGCAAAGTCATTAAACAACAAAATTTTCTAAGTTCTTGATGCCCAATAATTATCATTGATGGTTCTCACAGTTAAGCAGAATGATAGGTCAGGTTTTAGGAAAAAAGTTTGCCAATTTTCACTTTTTATTGTGTAGCTTGTCCATACAGTTGTCAAACTTTCAGGGCAGGTTGACACACTTTCGGGGCAGGTTGTCACATTTTGGGGGCAGGTTGTCACACTTTCGGGGCAGGTTGTCACACTTTTGGGGCAGGTTGTCACACTGCCATGGCTGGGTCTAAATAGATAATGAACAGATCTGATACATTTATCTTGATTTTTGATAGGGGGTGGGTGCCCAATTCCACCTTCTTTTCAGTGGATAAGTCCTTCATTGTTCGTATTGCCTATTGTTATTTAAAAAATCTCCGGTGAAGGCCTACCCATTAGGATATTAAATGGCAGTCCCCTTAATACATACAGTGATGATTGATGATGTATGCAGAAAAGCGCATAGTGTCTAAATAGATTTATCTCAAATTTGCAATAAGAATTTGCCGGAAAAATTTATAATCATCCTCTTCCTGATCAGAATACATTTCCGTTGCATGTCACAATTTGTAGCATCTTTGCAAAAGGCCACTTCCTGAAATAGAAACGTCACTTCCTGGAGTCGTTAGGCCAGTGTTAAAATTATTTCTGTTGGGAGTGCAAACAAAAATTGCAATTAGCATCATTAGATTGCTTCTGTAATTGGCTTAATTGCACAAACCAATTGCTAACTGCTGCATTGACAGGCGAAGTAATGATGCCGCATTGCCACCGAGTGGTGTAACAAAAGCTTTTTGTGGCAGTAGCCAAAAATTTTTTCACATGTTTTTCAGTCATTAGGTAGATAACCTCAAATATTTTTAAGACTGGCTTTAGATTAAATGGGATCCAATGGGCCCTCTGATTGGCCACCTTGTTGAAAGACTGATATCAGACAAGGCAGGAAATCATAGCCCTGGACCCCTGGGGACAGGGGTCATGAATCCTCCCATTGGAAAATCATGAGATTTGAAGGACACGATGTGGGAGAACTAAATTTTCACTCTTTTCCCATCTGTTTTATAATGAATTATTGATACATTGTGAAAGTACACATGTTTTGCTGCTGACTGCACCTTATTGTGTCGCAAATAGTCCGTGGAATAAATGTTTAATCTTCCTCTGAAACTGAAGAAGTGATTTTCATCCTTATACATTGAAGAAATGGCTCCCTCTCATTGGCTGAGAGAGGGTGATGTCATAACAAACGTTTATGATGTCACAGGTGATTGTGGTGACGTCACAATGGTGACATCACACACCAAAGTGAGGCTGATGGCTTTCACTCACATTTTTCTCACATTTCTTTGATTTAAAAGTAATTTTTACCATGGAAATATTTGTGAAATTGCTTTCAAAAGTAGTGCCGTCAGCAGTTAAATATATAGGCTATCCAAATCCAAAATTTCATCAAATTTAGATAAGAATTGTTTATTCTAGACCAATTCTCCAGATACCATGTCAAAATCTCAAGATTTTGAATGGGACAACCTATGACCCATGCTCCGCATGGGTCCCAGGGCTAAGGAAATCATGGAGGCCTCTAGAGAACATTCCACCTTCTTCTGCTGTTCTCAAATGTGCATAATCAAGTTACTTAATATGCTCCCGATTCCTGCCTGGCCCTTAAAGCTCAATTAACATGATCATTAAAGATTCCACATTTTTGTGCAATAATGCACATTGGTGTGAAGCTTTTTTTCCCAGTGCAATGCCATGTGTCTTGGTGGCTGAGTGGTTCGACGCTATGCTTGTCATTTTGAGGTCCAGGGTTCGATTCCACTGCATGGCAATACTTCACTGCTAAAGTTAGATACTGACAGGGAGCCATCTGGTGATAGACATGCTGCAAACAAATGGAACTCAGTTGGGTTGAAGGTCCTACTGCATATTTAGGCCTGCCTGCAGCAGGGCTTATGTGAAGAGTCAAGCTCTCTCTATCTGTATGACGCTGTGCACAAGATCCTGTTAAAACTATGTGGGGGAGAGCGGGGCACAGTGAGACGGCGGGCACAGTGAGACAAAGCCCGTAGCGTCTAGCTGGTACTGTTATCAGATCAACCCTGTTTTGTATAGTACAAAAAGTAAGTAAGTGAGAGTCTGACCTATATCCGGAATGCCTACACAGCATATCGAGAGTGGAATTTCAATATTTAGGTTTTTAGCCGATAAAAGTAAATAATTTTGCTAAATGACTTATAATTCCCAGGAAAAATGGTATAACGCAAATCAATTGCCAGGAATTCAAATCTTGATTATTTGCCTTAGTTTAGTGAGATAATGAACCACAACACAGGCATCTGGTCCACAGGATTCAAAAATTTTATAAAGAGAGCTGCGTGGGGCACAGTGAGACAGTTGGAGGCGGGGCACAGTGAGACATGGTAAAATACACTCGAAACAACCTGAATGTAAGGCATAGCTTACAATTCACTATTAAAAACAAAATGCCTGCAATAAACTCCTGATTTTAGTGTGTCATATTCAAAGAGAAGCATCAGAATGAATTTTGATTAGTATGTAACAGATGCGGCAGGTTAAATAAGTCGTGCATGTGTCCTGTGCGATGAAGTTTAGAAACAGGCTCAAAATCGGACCTAAAAAATCACCTAGCCAGCTGCTTTTATGAGAGTACAGTAGTTTCTGTAGCAACAATTGATGGAACAATTCTGCAGGTCCCGAGGATCGGCAGTTATGGCAGCAGATGCCCTGTCTCACTGTGCCCCACCTGCTGTCTCACTGTGCCCCTTCCACGGGGCACAGTGAGACACTTAACAAGCATGGACGTAACTCAAAATTTCTCCAAACCTGTAAAAGGTGGGAACCTGAAACTACTTGACAATATACCCAACGTCATTAGCTACAATGTAGACCTGATCTCATTTAACTCGTTACTGCCAACATTTTGGAACACTTGAAAATAAAAAAAGTGTCTCACTGTGCCCCGCTCTCCCCTACTGTATGAATCTGATTCTTTGTAGTATTCTTACTTGTCAGTCATTGAAGGCTCTTTTCGAATTTGGCTGGTCTCTGTCACTTATTTGGTTATTTAATGGAAAATATACCTATTCCATTCTGCACAGTGTCCATTTTTCGCGCCATTATTTACAGCAAGTTTTTACAGATTTATTAATAAAGGAGAGAAAGAAGGGAAGAAAAAAGGAAATAAACTAGGAAAGAAAGAAGGAAAGAAAGAAAGAAGGGAAGAAAGAAGGAAAAATGCATTTACCAAACACCAGCTTGATTAACAATTTATTAGAGTAGAAATTAGGGGACATATTCATAAAAAGTCAGATAGATACCTGGGTAAATTTATAGATACGATTCTCACTTATACAATACATAGGTATCAAATGATTAGATAGATAGATATATAGATAGATAGACAGATACATAGATAGATAGATAGATAGATAGATAGATAGATAGATAGATAGATAGATAGACACATAGATAGATAGATAGACACATACAGAGAGTTAGAGAGGTAGAGAGACAGAGAGCTAGAGAGACAGACACATAGATAGATAGACAAATAGATAGATAGATAGATAGATAGACAGATAGATAGATAGATAGATAGATAGATAGGCCTCAGCAGGCTGGCAGGCCTACGTATACACTCCCTGAGTGTTCGTTCTTGTTCTATGTGCCATGAGGTTCTAATCCAATCGAACAGATTTTTTCCTAATCTAATTTTGCAACATTTTCAGTTACCAATTCAACAATTTAGCCATGCTGAATCCACGAGCAACAAAGCGACCCCTCTTGTATCTGCGGACGGCAGACACCCCTTGACGTTACAGTACAACCATCTTAAAATGGCTCAACATAGTGATCCGTAGTGATCCAGAGTGGTCTGGATATAGAGTGATCTGTAGTGATCTGAGATGATATAACTCTATCTGTAGTGATCTACTAATCCACTTTTAGTGAAAATCAATCATGCCAATTATTTAGGATTATAAGTCAAAGAACAAATAAAAAAACATCTAACAATTGAACATATTGATTAAGGAAACACATCCATAAGTTATTTGGTACAGAAAAGTACATTTATTAATATTAATTTTGATTAAAGGATACAGATCACAACAGATCACTCCAGATCAATCACTCCATATCAACCAAGATCGACATGGATCACTACAGATCGATAGATAAGTGTCGATCCAAACTGACGAGCCATTTTATGATGGTTGTACTGTAACTCTTCATTCCGTCCAAGGAACTGCTAAGGTATCGCGTTCTTTCTTTTGAGATCTACAAAGAAATTCTTCTTTATAGAAATAATAAAATTGTGACAGCTTCATGAAAGTTTTTTGTTTTTAAGGAAGATTGAATCTTTTTTAATCACTTACCAAAAATACGAGGGGTGTCCCAAAAGTTCTGACCAATTTTTTTGACAGACCTTTCTATTTGAAGTAGCTGTATGAAATTTTCACAGAATCAATTTCAGGTATTTCACTATTCATTTTGAAAATATGGTACCTGTTCGAACATTTTAAATAACTTTTCTGTTGCCATGGAAACAGAAGGTCTGTGCACCCAGCGCAGCTCAATTTTTTAGGCCAAATCTAAGTGTCTAGGCTTGTAAATAACCAAGGAATTTACTGTAAATATGCAATGGATGATCATGAAAAATATTATTTTGAAACCTGACAGTATCTCAAAGGTTTTCAATTACTTTAACAGTCACTGTGAATCAGTTTAACCCGTGTGCTGAGGCGATCACCTGGGTCCTCCAAACTGGGCTGTTCCTAAATTGTGGAATTTCAGTATATGTGGAGACTGCTTCATTTCTCGTTATGACTGTTATTTCTTTAATATTTGAATTGGTATATAAATTTTAGTATCACGCAAAGTTACAGAAGGCCAAATCTGGTAATTAAATCAGACGAGATTGGGTTTTGAACCTAAGGTTCGTGAGCACTGCCTCTTGACAGCAGATTGTTTCAGCCAAACCGTCTGAAGCGCTGTTAGGCAACTGCTGGAAAACGTCTTTGGAAATTGCCTCAGCTGGTTAGGTTGAAATATAAATAAATGTTCATAATGGAAGATATCTTAAAAGACTGCAGGCCTATCAGGAAATACATTTTCTTGCAATCATTTGTTTCTTACTATAAATTCTCTGACTTTTAACACAGCTAATTTGCTGAATTTCGTCTGAGAAATTGAGCTGCGCTGGGTGCACCGACCTCTCGTAACCATGGTAACAGAACAGTAACTTAAACACTTCTTACAGTCTTGATTTTTTTTAAATAGATGGTCAAATACCTGAAATTTATGCTGTGAAAATTTCATATAGCTATTTCAAATAGAAAGGTCTGCCAAAAATATTGGTCAGAACTTTTGGGACACCCCTCGTACAGTAGTTAATGCATAAAAGATATACCTTAATAAAAATATAATAATCTACAAATGTCAATAATTCGATTTTTAAATTTGGATTTTTAAATGAATCAATTTTGCCACCAGGGGGATGCCTATGACGCTGAACCAGACACAACGCAGGAGGATAGCCAAACGACTTATGTCACCGTATCAAGACGTAAGTTAGTCCTTCAGTTATGAAATTACATGGTTGACATTAATGCGGATATTATCAGAATGCGTCTTAAGTTCGACATTTAATGAGCACTTGTGATTTGGGCAGAAAAAAATCAGGGAAAAATTGAAACAGCCGATTAAATGTAAGATTTGAAATCGGCATGGAATTGTTGCGACTCTTCGTGGATCATGTGTCTGCCAATCCTTGAAAAGCCTGGAATTAGGTTTCTCAAATTCTAGGCCTTGAAAAGCCTTGAAAAATCTGCATTTTGCCCAGAAGGTCTGCAATAGCCTGAAATTTAATTCCTACATTTTGAAGAGAAAATTCACTGCTAAATGTTTGGTGGTGTTTTTGTGAGAGTCTGTCGTCTGTTGATAGAAGCATTTTTAAAAATGTTCAGAAAAAAATGTACTGTGCTTTGTTCTTGTATCAGTTTGCTGAAAATTGGCCTTGATTTTGGGTCTGGAAAAGTCTGGAAAGTCCTGGAATTTGTTTTCTAAAAAGCTACAGACGCCCTGTAGATTCACATCTTTGAAATTGTGGAATTTATAGAAATTTTGGCAACAAATTAAAGATATTTTCCTTTGCAGCCGACCCATACCAACAGGTCCAGGGCCTGGACACGACCAATGGTGCTGACACGACAGCTACCATCGACAGCACGGTTGAAGACGCTGTTCTAGTCTCACAGCAAATACAGTTGGATCAAATAAACAGCTCCATCAACTCCTCAATTAACAGCATCAACAGTTCGATTAACAGCAGCGTCATCAACAGCAATGTCATTGATACTTCTGCGGTAGCGAGGCATCCTGGTGAGAAATGAAAATTATTACTTTGCATAACTTTAACTTATGAAAGGGCAAATTGTCCACATATATGTGACCTGCTCGACCAAAATCAAATGGGTTCAAAGTCGACCTCCCATCATATTTAGTTGTGAACACGACTTTATTCTACTGAAATTGGGCTCTAAATGATGGTTCATTTGTTTTGATATCTCTATTCAATCCAAAGATATGGCACCGTAAACATTTATGATACGAAACATCAAATATTGAGGAAATGGCACTAGAATTTCCCGCCATTGCGAAAGACCTAGGAGAATCAAGATGGACACCCAATGCA
Organism: Platynereis dumerilii; assembly: GCA_026936325.1. Taxonomy (NCBI): domain Eukaryota; kingdom Metazoa; phylum Annelida; class Polychaeta; order Phyllodocida; family Nereididae; genus Platynereis; species Platynereis dumerilii. Next base: position 726,851 of record JAPTHN010000131.1, read on the forward strand.
TATGCTTTAAAATCAATTTCTGCTTAAAGTGGTCTTAATTAATCAAATGAAATTACTTTAGTTAAAACGTGATACTAACAGGGTAAAAAATATCAAAATGTAACCTTTCAAACATTTTATTCATATCTGGGAAATATAAATTGCCTACTTTGAACTCATTTTGGTGGAGCAGGTCACATATTTTGCATATGGCTGAGTGATTTGAATATAACTGCACAGTTGAATGTAACAGAACAACAGTTCACAATGGTGACGATCTAATGTGATCCAAGATAATTTGGAAGAGGATACTACAGAAATAATATCATTTTATTGATAATTTTGAGGGGAAAAAGATCAATCGCTCATGAAAATGGCAGCAATTTCTAGCCCGAGTGAAGAGACAACATTAAATTCTTTGTTTGTAAATTGAAATTATGGATATGTGTAATTAATTTTCCAGGCGACCAGAGCTTCGACAGTATGCTGGTCACTGCAGGGCCAAGTGGATTTCACCTTGACCAGACTGGGCAAGGTCAGCTGGGACACATTACGAGTGTCTCCCAAAATGCCGAATACATTTATCAACACCAGGAGTCAGAGGAGAGCCGGGACGCCGCAAGAGTGCAAAATCAGGTCAGATATATTTTTAGAATTTGTGCTATTTTTAGGATATGAAAATCATCCAGTTTGCTATTTTGATGGATGTACAATCCACTTCCAGATGATGGTGTTTATAGCATGACGATTGTGTTCTATTTTTGGAATGTGAAGACGATCCAGGCTGAGGGATTGTCCTATTTTTAGAATTTTACAATTTTTCGGATGTGAATCAGAATACACTGTTCCATTCAGCTTGACATGGGTCTATTTATAGCATGTGTTCCATTTAGGATATGAAGACCATCCACGTTTGCATTGTTTTTTTGGATGTGAAGATCAATTTGTCCATCCAGGTTCATGCCATGCTATTTTTAGCATTTGTTCTATTTTTAGGATGTGAAGACGATCCAGGTTCAAATCCAGGTGCCAGAAGCAGATGGAGAAGTGGTTCCTTATCAGCCGAAACCTTACTACAACCCGGATGAGCTTTGTGAGTGTTTCTTTGTGAAGCGAAATTATAAATTTGAAATCTGTTAGTAAAACTGATTATATCTCTGTGATGTATATATGGCTTTTAAAATACCTTACTTTATGATATAAATATGGATAAATTAACTAATTTTGCAAAACCTGATATGCTTAAACAGTTGGGTACTCCGTATCTTCTTATTTGATCTTATATTCTATATTCCAGCATAAAAGTCTCTGAGCAGCCATTGATATATCCCTTCTGCCCTTCATTATTATTGATATATACCTGATGCAGTACCTGGTAACCATTTGTTTTTTCCATGATTTTTTCTTCATTGAATTTCGTGTACAAAATTGATGTTGATCTTTCAGGGTGTGAAGATTGCCAGACGTCTTACATGAATGGATGCACAAAGCACTCTTTGTCAGAAATATATGATAAGGTAATTTCTTGATCTCCTGTCAAAAAAAATACAGTAATTTATCCTACATTTCTTCAGTCGTGTGATAAAAATTTAAGAATATTGAAGTTTTGAAACGCACAAACATTCCCTGGCTAGAGATTTTTGATGCGGCAAAAATGGACCAAATTAAGTTGTGAATACTCAAAATATTCCCTGTGTACGATTTGTGATGCAGAGATTTTAAATTTGTTATTGATTATCAAACCACTTTTATAATTATTTTTCACCCATTTCTTCAATAATTTTAAAGGGACAATGTCATCATATCAAGCTCATTTGTATATCTTATTAGTCCCCTGGTGTGGGGACATATGTGGTGAGCCTTCAAGTAAATACAGTGATACAGCTCAGGGCTAGTTTGATAAAAAAAAAGTAAACTGCCTATTGATTGATTTTTCGTTATCTTTATGTAGGTTGTATTCTCTCGAGCATGGGCCAGTCTGCCTCAGCATCTCCAGACCTTCAGGCTGGGAGATTCCACTGGTAGGTCCAGTTTGTTTTTGAATTTTAAAAGTTTATATGAATTAGTCAATTAGCATTCCGCCAGTAAAATGCTCAATGCAGTATTTAGTTGATCGCTTATGTCAAAGACGCACACATTATCATTACTCTAAACCGATTTCTGCTCATGAATATTAAACTTATAGGAAAGAATAACAAGTGCTTTGTGTTACTAATCTAACTGCACCTTATAATACTTCTAATGTTGATGACTCAGATGAAGGAGTTTGGACAATAAATAATGATGATATCTAAATAAACTAGGTTATAGAGCATACAATTATAATTCTTTAATTTGAGACACTCTTTTTGCTAATTTCACCATCCGATTGTGAGCCGTTAATTACTAAATATGCGCTGTTGATTTTCAGATCTTGGCGTTTTTGCAAAATGGTCCATCCCTAGACGAACTCAATTTGGACCGTTCATAGCTGAGTTGGTGGAGTCAAGGGACATGGTCACTAACAAGGCTTTTTCCCTCCAGGTAAATTCATGTGATACTTCAGAAATATTATTGATCTATTAAAATTTAATAACAAAAATGTAAACAAAGAAAAAAATATATACATACACCGTGATTAAAGGAGGAGAGGAGAGCTGCACTCAGCTGCAGTGGATCGCACACTGCTGGTAGTTTGTATGGGGGACCCTCTAGTTGAATTAATAAAGAGTCGGAAGTCAGAATTAAAGCCAAAGGAGTCGGAAGTCCGAATTGGTCTCTTGCTACCGAACTCCTAAGACCTTCCAGGGCTTCGGAGTCTGTATCAATTGAACCGACTCCCGACTCCCGAGGCTTCCTAAATTTTGACTCCCGTCTCCTTAGGTCTCCTGAATTTTGACTCCCGTCTCCTTAGGTCTCGTAAATTCTGACTCCCGTCTCCTTAGGTCTCATAAATGTTGACTTCATTTCCTTAGGTCTCGTAAATTTTGACTCCCGTCTCCTTAGGTCTCGTAAATTTTGACTCCCGTCTCCTTAGGTCTCATAAATTTTGACTCCCGTCTCCTTAGGTCTTGTAAATTTTGACTTCCGTCTTCTTAGGTCTTGTGAATTTTGACTTCATTTCTTTAGGTCTCGTAAATTTTGACTCTTGTCTCCTTAGGTCTCGTAAATTTTGACTCTTGTCTCCTTAGGTCTCCTGAATTTTGACTCCTATCTCCTTAGGTCTCCTGAATTTTGACTCCTGTCTCCTTAGGTCTCCAGATTAATATTCGACTCTGAATCCACCTGAAAACCAAAGTTTGACTCCAGTTCTCCTCCCAAAATCCTCCGACTCTGACCCCTGACTCTGACTCTGAAATATTTTCTACCATGTTTATAGGTCGAAAGAGAAGGCCACAAATTCTACTTCGAAGCTACAGATTAGAACAAGTGTAACTGGATGATGTTCGTTCGACCGGCCCAAAGCTATGACGAGCAGAACGTTGTTGCTTATCAGTACGGCTCAGAGATCTACTTCTGTACGACGAAGCATATTCAGCCGAGGGTTGAATTGAAGGTGAGTGGTGTTTATAAAACAGATTTGGATGTTTTAATTGTTTGCTACTTGCACATAAAACTACCAAGAGGGAAAAAAAGTACATTTGATGCACTCAAATTATTTAAATTACCAAATGTACTCTGATTGTACTACAAAATTGCGTATACTTTTCTACAAGGGAGTGAATTTGGAGCGTATGAATTTGCATATATAGGGAGTATAAATGAAGCGTAATTTAAATAATAATTCAAACGCTTCAAATGTACTCTTTTTTTTTTTCGCTCTGGGTAATGCTACATGTAGGCCTTACTTTATATTATCTAACAATTAAAAATAATAATTTTTCTTTGTAGATTTATTCTACAAAAAACACCATGTTAGTTTCTGTTGTTGTAGAATGGAATATAATATTGAAAGCATAGTTGTCATGCATTAAAATTCATATTGCCCTCATATCATTCCGTGTTTGTATAATATTGTCTTTTGATTTGTAGGTCTGGTACAGCGCTCAATATGCCGAGAGATTAGGACTGGCTGTCTATATTAATCCTGAACTAGGTATGTTACTTTCAAGAACAAAAAAATTCCCTTTTCCAAATTTGTATTAAAGATATATTAATAGTCATTATACCATGGCTAGCCAACTTTTGTCCCTCATACTAAGCTTTTCCCTGGGAAATATACAATCAAACAGGGAAATATGCAGGGATATATGGAATTTGGAGGGATATTTGTGAGAATCGGCCAATCAGAGGTGCCCATTTCTGCTGGGCCTACACCATACATTGCATCATCACAACGATCACTGCCTTCAAAGTGAATTGCTTCAGCTATGGCATGGAAGTTTTGGCCAATATCTCAGCCAATTTTACTCTTTTTTCGATCCTGAAAGTTTTGGTAGGTAGCCTGGTTTCTTTTCCATCTTAGTGAATGGTTGTTGAATGTCCATTTTTTCTTTAATTTTGCCGTACGGCGCTTTTTTCCGCCGAAAAATCAGTCACAAAAATCAAGAAAATGTCAATGTTTACAAGCTGCTCCATCAAAATAAACTGCACAATGCAGTGCACATTCGGGACAAAAGTTGGCTAGCGATGGTATAAAAAGGTTATACCAAGGGTGGAGGCAGTATATCCCTGGTATGGTCCAAAAAATTTGGACTATACCAGGGATATACTGCGTCCACCCATGGTATAACCTCATAAAAGATACTGAAATAAAAGAACGTGGAGTTGAGTTGGTTAATCCTATCTCTAAAATTTTGCTTGATTTGTCTTTTTTAGAAAAATGGGAATGCTACGAATGTAACAAGAAGTTCCGAACTCCTTCTGTACTTCAACGGCATTACGCAATCCACCTGGCGCAGCACCAGCCCAAGATGCAGCCCCAACCTCCGCAGCTGGAAGAAGTGTTGGGCAACGACAATGAGGGGGATGCCGTTAGTGACATCACTGATGCCTCTGGTGGTGAGTCTATGAACTATTTCCTGTCAAATTTTCTGGTGGTGAGTTTATGAACTATTTCCCATCCAAGTTTCTGGATGTATGATGGATAGATAGATAGATAGATAGATAGATAGATAGATAGATAGATAGATATAGAAATAGATTAACACTGCCGTGAACGCAGCTCAAGAAGCCATTTTATTCTTTCACTTTAGTTGTGTGATTGTGACATCATCAACGTGCTTCTGTGATGTCATTAGGAATGATGATGTCACAAGGCCTAAAGTCACAAAGTTCTATGAACTAAAAATAGCCTCAAAGTTGATGCAACACAGCACTGATTTATCATTGCAAATGCCTGCTTGTCATAGTTTGGAGTTTATCTGATTTAAAATGAGTGTCAATTGTACCAAGTCTTGGTCTACGCATACTGAGAACATGCTGAATAACTGATTGATTTAGAAGCCAAAAAGTTACTGACTCAAAGAAATGTCTGGACTTTAGTGATAATATCTTTGCTAATGCTGTCTATCTTTGCATTTTAGGTCTGGAAGGCCGACGAGTCTCGGGCAGACGGAGGATTCCTTCTCGGAAGTTGCGGAATGGAGAAGAAGAAGAAGAAGAAGGAGAGGAAGAATTGGAAAGAGAGATCTTGGAAGGAGAGGAAGAAGGAGGGGACCCCCAGGTGTGGAAGAAGAAGACGACCAGCATATACCTCAGCAAGTGAGTTTGGCTGTGCCCTCTTCATGCTTTGGCATTTTTGCAATAGAATACTATAAATGAAGTCTGTAAAAGAAGTTCAGTTAAGTTATGAATATTTCAATCATTCATCCTTCACCTTATTCATTTTGGGGAGAGGGGGAGGGTTGGTCTAGTGGTAGCGTGGGGGCTGCCAATCGCTGGGTCCAGCCTGGGGTTCGAATCCAGCTCTTGCCGGATCACCTGGGCCTATGTTGGGCAGCTGTTTCAATCATCCTTCCCCTCATTGCTGTATCCTCCTCCTGTCCTAATTAACCTACCAAGTGCATAAACATAGGACATACAGCTCCAGTCATCCATCCGCCTGTCCTAATTAGCCTCCTCAGTGCATAAATACAGGATGTAAAGCCCCAGTCATCCATCTATCTTGCAATTTTTATTTAATTCTCCATCTTTAATTTGCAGATACAAGAAATACCACAGAGACACGATAAAGAAGTCGATTAAGTCTCTCTACAAGAGGAAGGGCAAGGAGACGGGGGGACAAGAATGGGTGTGCACGCACTGCGATCTGACCTTCGACAACCCCAGTCTCCTCAATCTTCATACACTGACTCACGCTGCCGAGGACATTGGTGAGTTTTTACTCAGGATTAGCATATATCATATACTCAAATAGAAGTCTTTCGCACTAAAAGGTAGTAGAGAGGGCCCATGTTAAAGTAATAAACACCTGATTCAACTATAGCCTACGCTGAGTTTATAGCTACTATAAAGTGACTTCATCCAACATGCGAACTGGTGTTTGGCCAGATTGCTCAGTGTCTAAAAATCACACAGTAGATCTACACATACCGTAATATGGGGTGAATCGGGACAGAATTGGCCGTTTTTCTGTCATAGCATGGACAAAAATCAATCTAGAAATCAAAATTTGGTGTAAAATTGTGTCTGGGAACAAAGTCTAAATACCCCTAGAAGCTTGAAATTATATCTTAATTTCTCAATGCTCAAGGCCCAGAAAACCACTGTCCTAATTCACCCCATCCTTTGGGGTGAATCGGGACAGTCCATTATTTCCACTATCAATACTCCCTACCTACTTTGAGTGGTTGCTGCTTGTGAATAAATATTAGAAAACATGTTCAACATGCCAGCAAAAAAAGTTGAGGAAAATCTGAAATTAATTCCATCGATAATATACATATTATAAAAAATGTGATAAATCACAGAAAACTATCAAAAACTGTAGTTATCTGCTAATTTTGCAGGTGATTAATAATTCTGTACTAAATCCAAAATAAATGGTACCAAGTTCAATAATATTTATCAAAAAACCGTGCTAGTACATTAAAATGAAAATTGGTAGAGTATATTTGGATAATTCCCGAAACTTTGCCATTGACCTGGATCTGAACCCATGAGCAAACATACATAATTCCATATCTAGTGTACTATTCTGGTCTCCTCATACCATTTTAGATTGAAAAAGAAATTCCTGCAAGTTTTATGACTCTGGTGTTTATAGTTTTTGAGGAATTGGCAAAGTTTTGACCAGTATGTCAAAATTCAAATTATGCAGGGCTAAGTTTAAGGTACTGCAGCTCCTCACTGCCTGCAGTTAGAAGCATGAAATCTTGTCACAATATGCGCTAGTATGTGTACTATAAATGTGCCAAAAATGAATTCCCTTGCTATAATGGAAGTAGTTAATCTTAGAAGAAATAACACACATTCCTGTTCTGTCCCGATTCACCCCTGTGTCCCTATTCACCCCATATTACGGTACCCACAGGTAGATGAGCTCAAATCTCAGACTCCAAAAAGGTAACTTTCACTCATATGCTCAACTTGTTATTTTTCAGGACGAAATCCAGCGACTAACAACGGACTCGGGATTAATAAACATGAACGACCCGAGCAGTCTGCAGATTATCCCGTCACTTGGAAGTGAGGTCAACCACTTCGAAGCCCTCAATAATTACATTTCTCTCTCCCACGCTGGTTAGTTGCAATTCTTGATACAATTTCTTCAGATATGACACCCTCAATGCCATGTTCTCCTCCTGTCCTAATTAATTAACCTACCAAGTTCAAGTGTATCAATTTACCAATTTTTTTCTTTTAACTGAAAGTTGAATTTCAAATAGAATCGGTAGATTTTACCAAAGTATAAAGATATTTCTTGTTGTTCTCCAGGGGACCCTACATTGCATGATTTGTTTAGACAGCGTTAAAAACGACTTGTTTACATTTTTGAAGGAATTTATCTTCCTATGTCGAGCTTAGATTATAGTTTGTTAGATATGACTCTCATCTTTCTTTTGGGTGTCTCTTAAAACTGCAGAAAAATTAGCTTTAAATCAATAAATCTATTTTGATTACTTTCCAGAAGACCTCTCCTGCCCGGTGTGCAACGAGTCGTTCAGTGCCAAGAAGGACCTGATCCAGCACGCTGCGATCCACGCCAAGTTGAAGAACAAGTCCGGAGCTAAACCGTACAAGTGCAAGAAATGTTGGAAGTCCTTCGGTCAGATTGAGAGGCTCCAGAAGCACATGATGTGTCACGGGGCTGAGGAGGACAAGCCACTACAGTGTTCTAAGTGAGTGGCGTTGGTTGCGAGTTCAAAATAATCTCCAAAAAAGTTAATCTTGTTTTGTATGAGATCCAGAGACTATAGGTGGCACCACTAGTACCTTATGTCTGCTTTCAGTCATTGCAGTGTCTGAAGTGAGTGCTGTTGGTTGTAAGTTAAAAGTGATTTCTAAAATGTTAATCCTATTCTCGGGTCCAGTAAATGTAAATGATGTAATACTGTGTTGTCCTACAGGTAAGTGAGTGTCGTTGGTTTATCCGTCAAAATGAGACAGCTGTTTCAATCATCCTTCGCCCCATTACCATGTGCTCCTCCTGTCCTAATTAGCCTACCAAGTGCACAAATACTGGGCATAAGCCCCAGTCATCCATCCATCAATTATCAGTTCAAAATCATCTCCAAAAGCTTAATCTCATACAGATTTTAAGAGAGCGTTGCTAGAAACAGTGGCCATTTGATCACTGCAAGAGAACCTGTCAAGAGGCTTTCATTGCCACGTCCTCGTCCTGTCCTAATTGGCCTATCAAGTGCATACAGGACAGGATGTAAAGCCCCAATCAACCATCGTCTCAAGACTCAGTAGGGGGGAGGGACCCGCAGGATTGTTCTAGTGGTAGCGTGCTGGGCTGCTAGTCCCTGGATCCAGGGTTCGAAACCTGCTCGTGCCTGGTCACTCAGGCCTATGTTGGACAGCTGTTTCAAGCAACTTTCGCCTCATTGCCGTGTCGTCATCCTACCCAAATTAACCTACCAAGTGCCTAAATACTGGACAAGATGTAAAGCCCCAATCATCAATCATCTCAAGACTCAGCAATAGCTAAGTGTGGCAATGTGTAGTGGCGTATGCCTGTGTCTCATTTCCGTGTCTAACTTTGCAGATGTCCGAAACGTTTCATGAACAACTCTGCTTTAGCCTGTCACTTGAAGATCCACAGCGACTCCCAGTATTACGACTGCATTATGTGTGGAGAGGGATTCGACCAGGTAAAAATTAATTATTCATAAGCATGTTATGTTTGTATGTGTATCAGGCTCAGCATCAGTATATATTGTCCTGTTGAAGAATACCTGGATAAGTCTGAATTAAAAGCTACTAGTTACTTAAGGGTGTCTGCGGCATTTTCGAAACAAAATTCCAGGATTTTGATTTTCCGGACCAAATGTTCTCAAAATCAAGGCCAATCTTGCAGTGAACTGTTAGAAAAACAATCACAAAATATTCAGCTGTAAATTTATTTTAATATTTTTTATTGGCAGGAACTAAATTCCAGGTTTTCCTGGCCTTTGGTGCAAAATGCTTCTTTATATGAGTTCTTCATTCTGATGTGATTTTACACTTTTTAGGTCGGAGCCCTGAAGAAGCATGTCCTGATCCACAGGGATTTCCAAGCGATGTTTCCCTGCGGATATTGCCATCGGACATTCAAGGAATATAGTGCCATCCGGAAACACATTCGAGCGTTCCACTCGGAGAAAAAGTTTCAGTGCGACCAGTGCGATGCTGCATTCACCAGGTATTACGGTTGTTTTGCTATTTCGTATTTTCATTTGGGAGGTTAGCTGTAGGGATGCGCGGATATCCGGCCGGATATTGTAATTTGCTGGATACCTGGTATCCAGCAGAATAAGGGTGTCAGAACTGGATATCTGGGATGCTCAAAACTCGTTGAAGAGCTGAATAAACTTGGCAAAGAACAGTCCTCCTGCTGAGGACTGTTCTTTGCCATAATGCTGAAAATATGATTACTATCCGGTTTAAAATCTGGTTCCATCCGGTATCCGGCAGTTGGTGTTGCTGGATTAGCTGGAATCCAGCTATTTTCACTATCCGTGCATCGCTAGTTAGCTCTGTCTTCTAATGGATGTTGTTAAGATTGAGACGTTAAGGTGACTCAACCGTGGTACACTGCACGTACTTCTGAGCAGCCTGGTTGCCTAGCAACATAGCGTCACAACTGCTGCAGGCCCTGCAAAAGTTGTGACGTTACCATTTTCTGCTCTCTTTTTTCTAACAGAATGGCAGCAAGTAATTTGCTATTTAAATGAGATCTAATGTAGCTAGAAGCATAATTATTTTTTTATTGAATGCAGTAACACCTGCTCTAATAGTGTTATGTAGACCAGTCTAGAGATTCCTTATGCAGATTCATAATTCTGAGTTTCTTGAAAGTCACTTAATGAATGTAATATCTCGATTGACACTTGTCTCATTTCTTGATGTTTCTTCCCCCAGGTACGATAAACTGAAGCTACACGCGCTGAAGCACTCGAATCTGCGCGAGTTCATGTGCGAGAACTGTGGTCGCCAGTTCAAACGACGAGACAAACTCCGAGAGCATGTGAAGAGGATGCACGCCCCCGGGAGGGAGAAGATGGTCAGGCCGCAATTCAGAAAGAAGTTCGTACCCAAGGTGTCTCCCAACGACTACCAGCGGTTCATCTACAAGTGCAACACGTGCATGGTGGGCTTCAAGAGAAGAGGGATGTTAGTCAACCACCTTGCCAAGAAGCACCCCGACACCAAGCCGGACCAAGTGCCCGAGTTGAATCTGCCCATTTTAAAGACCCAGCGAGACTATTTCTGTCAGTATTGCGATAAGGTTTACAAGTCAAGCAGCAAGCGGAAGGCGCACATCATGAAGCAGCATCCTGGTGAGTTGTTAAATTGGAGATGTAATTGTAAAGTTCTTGGTTTTAATTGATGTTATTATGTGAGAGCCAAGAGCTATGCTTAGAGGGCTGCACTGTCTATCTCTCTGTCTATCTGTCTATCTATCTGTCTCGCTATCTGTCTATCTATAAATTAGTGATGCAGACCGGACCACCTTTTAGAGGGTGGTCCGGTATTTACAAAAGTGGTCCGGTCCTGATCTGGTCCAGGATGAGGTGGTCCGATTTTGTTACTGGACCGGTCCAGAAGCGGTCCATCGGCATTAAAAAAATTATGATAAAATGAGGGTTAAAACATGCTATATATTTCATTTTTAGAGATGACAAAATTCATACGGTAGGGGAGACCGGGGCTGGTTGTCACAGGGCAGGTTGTCACACTGTGTAGAACTTAAATATGCTACTATTTCTATTTAAGGCATGCAGGAGCACTGCCAATCTATATGAATGTTAAAAGGGGAGTGACTTAAACCTATCTGATCAATATATATCTATATCATTTGAAATCTTGACATCTTATGGGACATTCTTTTTTATTCAGCACTCGGGCAGGTTGTCACACTTTCGGGGCAGGTTGTCACACTCTCGGGGCAGGTTGTCACACTTTTGGTTAAGAGCTCGGACACAGGAAGTGGGACTCCGTAAGGCAGATTTTGACTAAAATAAGTTATTTTGGACATATGAGGAATCCTCTGCTTGTCCAGTGCAGACCTCAACAAACTCGCTACTCTGTACAAGGGTGCTACAAATGAAAGCTTACCAAGCAGCCGAAAAGCATTCTGATCAGGAGGAGGAAAATCACAATTTTTAATGAAAATTTCTTCATAAATTTGATTTACTTTAACACTATGCCAGATCTGCATACATCTTAAGTCATAAATAGCATGTATAAATTACCAATTTATATTTGTGATAGTTTTTTTGGTTTAAAAGACTGGTCCTAATGGGTAACAAACAGCTCCAAAAAGTGTGACAACCTGCCCCGTCTTTTTGTGACAACCTGCCCCGACTGATGAAAATGCAAAAAACGGGCGACCAAGGCTGTTCTTATCATATTTTTCACTATTTTTTCCTATCATTATTTAAAGATTTGTTTACATGGTACATGTATAAACTTTACCTTTTTCAACAACTATTTGTTAATGAGTAGGATGACATGCAAGTTGCGGGTAAAAATTTACTTTTTGTGTCCGGAAATTTTTAATAGACCGTGTGCCTACCAAACTCCCTTCCAGGGGTCAAGATTTTTCAAAAATACTCCAGTGTGTTATAAAAGCAGTATACAATGATTGGTTGAGTTGTGTAACTCCATAGTTCAATGCAATAAAAAGTGTGACAACCTGCCCCTGTGACAACCAGCCCCGGTCTCCCCTACTCTTCATGATATTAAAATTCACTGGACCGGTCCGCACCGGCACTTGACCGGTCCGTTCCTACACTGGACCCGTTTTTTGTAGGTGGTCCGGTATTTTGGCGGTCCAGGGCTGGACCACGGACCGGACCGGTCCAAGGCGGTCCGGTCTGCATCACCAAAATTCATGTCTATCCACTATCCATCTATCTGATCTATCCAAAATGATATTTCATAACTTTTGCGAACTTGGAAGTTGTTACATTGAAATTCAGGTCTTGCTTTTGTTTTGCAATGGTTCAACACTTCTTAGTGACAAAATATTCTGTTGGCGTAATATCTCCTTAATTGATTGTAAGCAAATTTTATTGGTGAACAGTTGTCAATATTTAAATGAGTACATTGATGGTATAAGTCTCTGATACTTTGGAAATGAATAATGCCAACTTTTCTGTCTGTTACGTCATTCTTCAGGTTCAGAAGTACCTCCTAACATCCGAGGAAAAGACCAGGAAGACCCGAACTCTTTTATGACGACATAATGCCAGATGGTAACGGCCGTCCCCCAGTCGTGTACATTCTGCCACAAACAGTACGCCAGAAAAGCCAAACTGTTGCAACATCAGCGCAAGAAACACTCCTCCCAAGTTCCGCCCGTGTCCGATAAGCGGCGTCCACAACCTTCCCTGGCGGCACGTACGACGTTAGAGATGAACTCGAAACAACAGTCCACAGCAGCCGTTGTCATCACGCCGATAATGCAGCCCGGCGCGGAAGAGAGGCTTCCCTCGGACGCAGAGCCCGCCCCTGGAGACCCCCTCCCCGGCGCTGATCTCCTCACTCAGGCTATGAGCGAACTGATGCAAGGACTGACGGAATACCGAGTGACAACGCCCTCTGGTAGCACTCAGATTGACTACCTCGGCCAGAGAGTGGTTCAAGCTCAGGTATGCTACAAACTGCTTAATTTATACGCCTATTCCTATGAAAAACTATTTAAAAATTAATAGAACAAGAAGGCCTAAATAATTTATGAAGTTGCACTCCTCATTTGTGATAATATACGAAATCTCCAATGTAACATGAATAATAAGCAGTTATGCCTGAGGTAGGAACTGCTCTGTTTCGTCAGCTATTTTGTAAATGTGACAGATATTTTCGAAATTGTACCGTAAGACGGGGTAAAGTTGGCAATCCGGGGTAAAGTTGCCATGCTATTTTGACCCACTTAATGGCAGATATGCCAACTTATCCTCACTGACAGGTATAGCCACTTCGCCAAAGATACCTGTGTCAGTGAGTAAAGTTGGCATTTTTTCCATTAAGTTGGTCAAAATAGCATGCCAACTTACCCCGGATTGCCAACTTTACCCCGTTCTACGGTATGCATTGTTTGCATACTTAGGCCACACATAATTGATTCTTAGCTTTGCGGACCTGCCGACACAATAGATTTCCTGCCAATGGAAAAAAAAATTATTTTTTTTTTTGCATTAGAGTAGGTCGGGGCATGCGGCCCCCTTAACTTCGAGGTGCGATTTGACCTACTTTTTATGGGCGATTATTTGAATGCTTATGCTGTCAGGAAGGGATCACTTGACTCTACTAATAACTATAGAAAAAAATGTCTACCAATTTTAATAAAGGAGTTACGGCCATTTTTGTAAAAAAATAAAAATTGCCTTCTTACCCCACCCATCGGGTAAGAAGCCCCCTTATTATAATCCTATGGCAATTTTTTTTGCGAGCACATTCAGCGTAAAAGTCATTTCTTAGGGTTCTTCTATCCTTTTTAAGGCATTCTATTCACTTTTTCTGAATTTCAGAATTTTTCTGTTCATACTTTTATTTTTTTTTGCCGTTTCAATTTTGGGCCCAATTTTTTTCTATTTTAATAAGCTATTCTATCAAGTTTTAAGGTAAAGTACACAATAATAATGGTTCCTGAAGCAGCTTCGACCCCCCAGTGAAGGGGGCCTCATGCCCCACATCATGTGGGGCCTCTCGCCCCAAACTCACATATTTTAATTTGACCTCTATATTTTGAACTAAAATGCGAAAAAAATGATCCAAATCATTCTGATGTGATAGTCATAAAGTGAAGCAATGCAGATATCCATTATACTTTAAAAAATTTCCGAAGTTATTTCTGACAACCCCTTTCAAAGAATTAGTCAAAGTTACAAAAACCATGCACATTTTTTCTTTCTTTAATTTCTACTATGGTTTGATGCTGTTTGCCCTGAAAATTTGTGATGTCACCTAAAACGCCTCTAGCTTCAATCCTATCAATAGATAAACGCACCAAACATGTAAGTTTGGATATAAGCCTGGGGGGGGGCCTCTCACCTAACCCGGGCTTCTTGCCCCGACCTACTCTATAAAAAAATTTTTGTTCACTTTTTTTTTGTCCTACCGACCGACCCTAGAAAAAGTGCCTTGAGAAGATCCGAGAAGCTAAAGATCAATTATGTGTGGCCTTAGATGATTTGATATCTCAATCTTTATAGCCTTGTTAGTTCTGCAATTTGTACAGTTGTAAGACTAAACCTGGAGATTTGTTATGAGAGCTGGAATATGTAAACTTTCAGTTAATAATATCGTTTGTTCAGTTTAATTATACTTTTGATTATTTTCAGGTCTCTGGAAACATCCTACAGTCTCAACCCAGCACGATCGAATTAAGCCAGCTCGGGCTGGTCCACACTCATTTTCCGTCAAACGGCCAAGCCATCGTTAGCCAAGGCACTGTTCTCAATCCTCAAACGTTGATTGTGACTAGTAGCGCCCCCCAAGCGCAAACGACAGGAGCTACGCATTCTCAGTTAATCACCAGGTCGTGGAACAACACCCCTACCTACCAGACTTAGGTGGAACTAATGACTTTTGCGACCCAAATCTAAAATCTGTTCTTTATATTTTTGGTTGATTTGTAAACTTTTTTTTTCTTAATTTATTTAATGTCGATACAATGATTTTCTGGTCATTTTTACAGAAATGTCAGCTGAAATTGTTAGTGAATTAAATTGTTGGTATATCTTGCGAATTAATGATAAATTGTTAATGTATATCTCTTGTATATATATATATATGTATATGAAAAAAAATATATATCTTGAATCTATAATTATGGTGCTAAATTATATATTTAAATGAGTTCAATGATATTCAATGACCAAATAACTATTATTGCAAATATTGTGCATTGTACAATTGTCTTTTTACATTCTGAGTAACAGAAAATATTACTCATTACAATACAGTACTGCAAAATGTTACAATTAAGCCCTGATCTAAACAATATATATAATAATCAACAGCAATATGAAATTTTTCATTTAATTTAGCATTGTTATTTATATGTGGTTGACTATATTCAGTTAATGGCTAAAGCTAGTATGTTGTCAGATTAAAATGATGTCCAAAAGAAAGATTAGAGTCATATTAAAACTATGCTAACTGCCAAATTTACTTAATTGTCATTCTAAGCTCTACATACGATGACAAATTCCTTTGAAAATGTACACACATCCTTCTTCATTCTAAGCTCTACATACAATGACAAATTCCTTTGAAAATGTACACACATCCTTCTTTATTCTAAGCTGTACATACGATGACAAATTCCTTTGACAATGTACACACATCCTTCTTCATTCTAAGCTCTACATACAACGACAAATTCATTTGAAAATGTACACACATCCTTCTTCATTCTAAGCTCTACATACAATGACAAATTCCTTTGAAAATGTACACACATCCTTCTTCATTCTAAGCTCTACATATGATGACAAATTCCTTTGAAAATGTACACACATCCTTCTTCATTCTAAGCTCATACGATGACAAATTCCTTTGAAAATGTACACATATCCTTCTTCATTCTAAGCTCTACATACGATGACAAATTCCTTTGAAAATGTACACACATCATTCTTCATTCTAAGCTCTACATACGATGACAAATTCCTTTGAAAATGTACACACATCCTTCTTCATTCTAAGCTCTACATACGATGACAAATTCCTTTGAAAATACACACACATCCTTCTTCATTCTAAGCTCTACATACGATGACAAATTCCTTTGAAAATGTACACACATCCTTCTTCATTCTAAGCTCTACATACGATGACAAATTCCTTTGAAAATATACACACATCCTTCTTCATTCTAAGCTCTACGTACAATGACAAATTCCTTTGAAAATGTACACACATCCTTCTTCATTCTAAGCTCTACATACGATGACAAATTCCTTTGAAAATATACACACATCCTTCTTCATTCTAAACTCTACATACGGTGACAAATTCCTTTAAAAATGTACACGCATCCTTCTTCATTCTAAGCTCTACATACTGTGGGAAACAGACCTTTCCCGCCACCAGGCCGCCGCCAGAGGCGCCAGCGGCGCCCCTTGCGCATGCGCAGGGCGCCGCTGGCAGAAGCAAAGATGACGATGGACTGAACAGACTGTATATATTTGGACTGGTGTATTTCTGTATGTATCGATGTATTTCGCGAATAAATGTTTCCCACAATTGGTGTCAGAACCTAATGGTGCCGTTCTGGAATCGGATTGGCAATTTCTGAGCGTTTTTGCCTGAAATTTCGGGCGTTTTCCTGATGTTTTTGTCAGTCTGACAGCTGTCAAAAATGTGGCTTGTCTGCCTGTAATGGCGGCTGAGCGATCTTTGTTGATGTGACAGACTTTGACTCAATATATCGGTGGGTTTGAGTTATTGGAACGAAGGTTTCTTGGTGTCATTTTATAGGCAATATTGTTGCTCTGGATTGTGTGGAGTCTCAGGGCCTTACATTTTGGAGTTTTTGTGGAATTTAGATTTTTCTGCAGTATATTAGCACGTGTATTTGACGGACGAGACACGTGCGTTTCTGGCCCAGTGGTGCTGCGTTTAGGCCTACTTGCCTGTCGGCTGGGCTGTTGTGCTTGGCTGTGTATTATACAACTCGTTCAGTTCATGGCTATCTTTTCATTTGCTTCTCCCACATAGGATAAATTTGTCCTTTGACAATTGATCAGTTTGTGGTTCTAAATGATGTTGAGTGTTGTATGTATTTAGTAAGTGTGTCCATCTTCAATTTTGGAGGGGGAGAGGCAGGCCTAGACGGGCTAGACAACTCAGATAATCGAATTTTGACAAATTTCAGACTTAAAAAATTGTAACCTTGTCAGACAGCTGACATTCGAGTTGTACTTTAAATGAATACTAAAGTAATTCACTCTGGGTAGTCAATTAATTTAAAATTGTTGTGCCTTGGCACGGGGCAGTATTAAGCTTGAGCTTCAGTACTTGTGTGTCCTGACTTGAATTTCCTGACTAGAGTTTCATGACTTGAGTTACAAGACTTGAGTTACAAGACTTGAGTTGCAATACTTGGGTTGCAGGGCTTGGGTTGCAAGACTTGAGTTACAAGACTTGAGTTACAAGACTTGAGTTACAAGACTTGAGTTACAAGACTTGAGTTACCAGACTTGAGTTATAAGACTTGAGTTACATGACTTGAGTTACATGACTTGAGTTACATGACTTGAGTTACATGACTTGAGTTACACGACTTGAGTGACACGACTTGAGTTACACGACTTGAGTTACACGACTTGAGTTACATGACTTGAGTTACTTGACTGGGATTGCAGGACCTTGAATTGTATATGTACGTTGATTGTATTGCCTTTAGCGCCTTGACTTTAAGCGACTTGACTTTAGCGACTTGACTTTAGCGACTTGATGAATTGAGGTTGCTTGTTGACTTTAGATTGTTGATCTGGTTTTACAGCTTACTAATTTTGTTGACCTGGGTTTACAGCTTACTAATTATATCGTGCCACTCCAAGTAGTTATCATAGGTTTGAGTATTGATTACTTAATTGGGCTCTGTAAATTGGTTCTTTAATTTTTTCTGAGGGGGAGAGGAGGCAGATCGCACAACATCCCGTGACTTGTGGGTAGATAACTTGTAGTGGTGTGGTGGTTTGCGGGGCACGGCTTAGTCCTTGAATGATCATGGCGCCAACTAATTTGCAAACGACATCCCAAGATCAGCTGCGTGAGATACCGCTAGTTGGACCGGCGCGCGCCGAGATGATAATCCGGACACGTGAAACGCAGGGCGTGTTGACATTGGAGCTCTTGAATCGGTACCTCCCACAGGGGGGGGCACTGGGATTCTTTACATGCCCAAGGAGTCATTGGTTTCGGGTCCCCTGAAGTAGAGAGGGAGGCCCTGGGGAGGTCCACCCTTGCAAGGGGGGTTACGGATTCTTCCATGGTGCCATCCTCGCCTGCGGGGGCTGTTCCGCGCTTGGTAGACAATAGCATTCCTGGGTTGAGAGATAGTTACGCGCTTGAGAAGGAATCCAATCACATGCCTTCATCGGAATATACAGAGTCTTTGGTTATGGAAAGATCTAGTGCTGGAGATTCATCCGATGAACACAATGGCCAGTCCGTCGTTAGTTCAGGTGGAGTCTCGCGTACGCATATGGCCCAGCGGGCGTTGGAAAAGGCCAACGAGACAGAGCGTTTGTCCTATATCAGAAGACTCAATTGGAGCTTTTTGTAAATGAGGCACATACCGCGATGCGTAAAGAGGTAGGCGCGGTAAAAGGAGAACTGAGACAATCTATGAATAAAGTTGATCATGACAGACAGACAGACAGACAAATTCTTTATTGACCTGTGTAAAAAAAATACACCCAGCCCTATATGGGCTTACAAGTCATCAAAATAATTCAAAAGTAACTTTAACAACAAATTTTCTGGAAACTACAATATTAAAACATTTACAATCACATATTTACAATATTAAAACATTTACAACAAACTTCTTGAATTAATTCTTATACAACAAACTTCTTCTTCTATGGAAAGTTTTAAACAAATATTCTGCAGTAAATTTAACTAAATCCTTGGACATCAACAACTTAAATTTTTCTTGTAATGATAAAAAGTAAAAATCCACACAATAATCTAAAACACGAGTTAAAAGTAAATTACGTAAATCGTTATAAGTATTACAATGGAACAAAAAATGATTTTCATCTTCTAGAACATGATGGGAACAAAATTCACAAACTCTATATTCTAATGGTATATCATTGTAACGTCCTGTCTCTATTGCTAATGGTAAAACACCGAACCTAAATTGTGAAAGAACAGACAAATGACCTCTATCATAAATTTTATATACATAATCCTCAGTACCAAATGTAGTTTTAAATTCTCTGTAAGTTCTTAATTTTGGCATGTTAGTTACTTGATTTTTCCAGTTGGTTTTATAAATTTCCATCAGTTGACGTTGTGCATTTTCCAGGTTAATAGGTAAATTTTCTACAAAATTTTGAGTAAGATTCAATTTAGTGAATATTTGTAAAACCTCATTACTCCAATTTCTCTTGTTAATTTGTTTATCAACTTCAAACACTTGCTTTGTCAGTCTGTTTTCATCCATGTAAACAAGTCTATTCCAAAGACGTAGTATTTCAATATGACGTCTAGTTTTTGAATCAATCCATCCCATATCGCCTTTAAAAGCATGTTTCGGGGTAAAACTATTCACACCTAGAAAAAATCGTATAGCCCTATTTTGTATTGCTTCAGGTTTAGAAAAGTCTTTGTAGCCCCAAACTCCTGAACAATAATCCATAATAGGAACAACACCTGAATCAAACAATTTACTGTATGTTTTAAATCCTAAACCTTTCAATTTGTAAACTTTGTTTTGGATACTTCCAAGCGCTCTTCCAGCCGAGTTGGCAAGGGCAGTTGATGTAACATTATAATCAAGACATTCTTCTAAGATTATGCCCAGATATTTATAACTTTTTACAATTTCAATTGATTCATTTCCATAGGTAAATTCACAGTTGCTAACATTTAGACCTTTATGTCTAAAGTGGACAATTTTTGTTTACCAATATTAACTTTCATTTGCCATTTACTACACCACTGATACATTACATCAATCATTTTCTGTAAATCACTTTCAGACTCAGCAATTAAGGCCAAGTCATCTGCATAAATAAGAATACTTCATTTAACATTGTCTGTAACATCTACACCCATTTCTAAATTTTTAATATCTAGAGCTAAGTCATTAATATATAAACCAAAAAGAGTAGGGGATAATGGATCACCTTGTTTAACCCCTGAACCTAACTGAAATGTGTCTGTATTAGCATTATTAAGATTTACTTTAGCTACTGGGTTGGTGTATATACATTTTATGGCGTTGAATAGTTTTCCACCAAACCCCTGTTTCCTGAGTTTGAAAAATAGTAGTTCACGATTAACTGAATCAAAAGCCTTTTGTAGGTCTATAAAGGCGACAAAAGTTGAGCGTTTTTTATTTATTCTATTTCGAATAGTACTAGTTAAGCTATAAAGATGGTCTGAACAAGAGCGTTTTGGTCTAAAACCATTTTGTTCATCGACATATATATCATTAATTTCTGCTATCTGTAACAATCTGTTATTGATGATAGCTGAGAATAATTTAAAAATACATGACATTAGACTTATACCTCTGTATTGTAGTGGTATTTGTGGATCTATCATATTTGATTTTGGAATTGGTTTGATGATAGCCATATTCCACTCACTAGGCATGATGTTAGTAATGTATATTTTATTAAATAGAGATAAGAGTAATCCATTTGACAACCCATTTTTAAAAATTTCGTATGGTATGTTATCAACTCCCATGGATTTATTTAATTTTGTCTTTTGAATCACTTTCTCTATCTCTCTAATCTCAATTAAGTTTTCTTGATCATAAATTATAGGTATTTCATTTTCATGATCTTGTAAATATTCAATACATTCGTTATAAAAATTTAAATCAAATGTATCCACAGATTTAGGATTGTACAGGTTTTTAAAATCATTTTTCCTTTGCAGCAATACTTCTGCATGTTCAGTTATTACTTCATTTTGATTATTGATCACTTCTTCAGGAATTTTATTTCGGTCAGCTGTCAGAGCAGGTAAAACGGTTGTCCTTAAGTAGGAGTCACAGGGGTACACCCGGGTCAGGCCGATCACATCGGTCCACGCGATCACAGCAGTCCAAGGATGGAGCTAGGTCGGGGGAAGGTCTGACTGCCTCATCATTACCACCTAATCCCGTGGACCTGCAAACTGCAGCGGGTGTCTCAGGGGAGTCCTTATCTGATAACGAGAAATATATTGACGATTGGGCCAGTAACTTGGGCTTGGCTTTTGCAGAGCCTGATGCGAATCAGTCCGATGGAAATGACTCGCCTCATCGTGGTGGTGAGGAAGCTGTAGAAGCTTCGGAGGAAGTTAGGGGAGACCGACCGGGGGGGGATTTAATTCTTGGAAAGGATCGGGCAGAAGCCCACCGGCAGGCTCTCTTTGGTGCCATCTTGAATTGTTTGCCATCCACAGGAGTTTACCAAGGTGGTACGAGTGGGGATCCAGTGTCGCAATCATCCGCCAGGAATCACCCCGGGGCCATGGGGGGGCCCAGTATGGATAGGTCACAAAGGGTGGATAGTTCACGTCAACCCGGGGCCATTGGGGGTCCCGGTATGGATAGGTCACAAAGGGTGGATAGTTCACGTCACCCCGGGGCCATGGGGGGTCCCGGTGTGGATAGGTCACAAAGGGTGGATAGTTCACGAAGGGTGGATAGTTCACAAAGGGTTGATAGTTCACAAAGGGTTGATAGTTCACGAAGGGTGGACAGTTCACCAAGTGTTGATAGTTCATTCGCTGTGGACCGGCCCCCTGGGCAGCCAGAAATGGCCAGAGGTGAGGGCGAATCAAATCTCCCCCGGGTAACTTTTAATCCAACAACTCCGGTGGCCAGGGGGTCCTCCATTTTAACTGAGGGTCCGTCCCCAGTGAGAGGCTGTGGCTTAAGATCTGTAACTCCACCTGATGCCGGTGCTTTCGCCATCGGTCCCGCGGAGTACACTCGTTATGCGGAGTCTTTTGCATTAACTGGGGGAGTACCCCCAGGTACTCGGTCCCTAGCACACCAACGATCCGAAACGGGTGAGTCTATCCCGATTCCGGAACCTGGCCGGGACAAGTTACCGCCACATATTGTGAACACTAGCTATACCCTTCCAGGACCGGTCAGTCCTTCACGTAATCAGCCATCGTGGATGACTGAGGCTCAATCACATGTGGCTGAACTAACCGGCGTTTCCAACTTTGAGTTATTGCGGCCAAGCCGCATAGAAGAACCACAATCTTATCCACTAACATCCACCACTGTTAAAGCGGAGAGAAGTACTCGTGTTAACGCTCCGCCTATTCCAGTGAAAACAGAGATAGGGATGGGTTCGCGGGGTCAGGAGTGTTTAGCCCCCTTAGCTGCGAACTCTGCACCAGGGGTGCGTATGTCACATCGTCAAATTTTTGGGGGCGAATCGGGAAACGGTTAGCCTGCGCAAGCTAGCTATAATCAGAGACGCGAGGCGGGTACGCCCGCTGGGGTTAAGGAATTGCCGAGGGAATGTAGAGGACCCGGCGGCCCGCCATCTTTCCTGGTCAATCAGATCCCACGGCCATACGGCCCACAACCTGTTGTTGATCCCAATACTGAGAAAGGACAAGGGGTACAGGGGGGATACCGCAGCAGCGGGCCATGGGGGAGGCCAATGGAATGAGTCGATGGGGGGATGTTAGGGATAGAGGTTATGATGTTCAGATAGATGGGAGATCGGGGAGTAACAATCAGCAGGACCATTTCCCGGGCACCCATGTCAATGTTGTTTGGTTGGGGGGACCCGCTGGAGGGATGAATTATGTCTCAGCCGGATCCACTCATAACCCGGCGGGGTCCTCTCCTGATCCATCGTGCCGCTCCCACGGTCCATCCGGAGTCGCTCATGACCCAGCGGGTTTGCTTCATGATCCATCGGGCCACATCCACTGGTCCAGCCTCATCCACTCATAACCCGACGGGGTCCTTTCCTGATCCATCGTGCCGCACCCACGGTCCATCCGGACCCACGCATAACCCAGCGGGGTTGCTTCATGATCCATCGTGCCGCACCCAGGGTCCTTCCGGATCCACTCCTAATCCAGCGGGTTTACTTCATGATCCCTCGGGCCGCATTCACGGTCCAGCCGCATCCATTCATAACCAGGCGGGGTCATTTCATGATCCATCGGGCCGCACCTATGGTCCATCCGGATCCACTCATAATCCAACGGGGTCATTTCATGATCCATCGGGCCGCACCCACGATCCCTCCGGATCCTCTCATAACCCAACGGGGTCATTTCATGATCCACCGGGTCGCACCCACGGTCCATCTGGATCCATTCATAACCCGGCCGGGTTCTTGTATGACACAGCCGCAGGTGTTCATCATGGTCGGAATGTGCGAGTCGAAGATAGACATTTCCGTAGCGGGGCCCTTAGCCATGGGTGCTCCGATTACAATGATCTCTCTTCGGGAGATGGTCAACCGACTAGGGGCTTCCGATATGATTCCCCTCCTAATGTGGATTCTGCCGGGTGTGGACAGTCAGGTAATCATGTTAGTCCGGCGGGGGGTGGTAACCTTGCTTATTCAACGGGGTCAGGTACTGAGGACAGAGGGGACTTCCTAGATCCGTTAGAGCCTCCTCGAGGTGACCATGGCCTGGGACCGCAGTATCCTCATCGGCCGCGGGGTCCAGATTGGCCCAAGCCTAAGACGCCTGAATATTCTGGGCAAGAGGGCCGTTATGAGGCATGTGTGTACCAGTTTGAATCATTGGCAACTAGGTTTGGGTGGGATGAAGCAGAAAAGTTGAACCAGTTTAAGAACTGCTTGTGTGGCAAGGTAGTGGATCACATGATGACCCTACCCAGTGCTGTAACTGAGAATTATGTCAGGTTACGGAACCGGTTGCGCAAACGTTTTGGCGCACCGGACCGGCCGGAAGTAGTACGGGGAGAGATGAACGATATGCGACAGCGCACAGATGAGCGGATAGAAGAGTTTGCGGATCGGGTACAACAGGCAGCCGCTATGGCCTACGAAGAAGTTGAGCCGCCTTTCCGAGATAAGGTTGCAACCGAGACGTTCCTACGAGGGACCAGGGATAATGCGGTGGCGCGGGAAGTAGCCCGCACTCATCCAGCCACAGTGGTCGATGCGTTAAATGCCGTGCTGGAGGAAACTGCTCTCAATAGGATAATAGGGCGGGCTCCAGTGCGAGGCAAACACGGGGGATTTGCTGATAATGACGCGGCCGCAACAGCCTGACCGCAAACCACCATGTTTTTTCTGGTTGTTGGGCTACTTGGATTGTATATAATAGGTTGTTTTGGGGAATTATATTGATATTGGGATTCATACATGATCCTGATCTGGGATCACTGTAATTAAGCACCATTTATTAATCCTTGGAATTTCCTGTTTTGTAAGTTCTTTATTTGCACTTTGGGGTTTTTACTGTATTATCCTGGCCGAGTACTCGGGTAAGTTTCTGTGCGTAGAGTGGCCCCCTTGTCCAGTCACATTTTGTTGTTTTTCACCCCAATCCTGGTCTATGCTTGTTTCCATCTTATGATTGTTTTCATACTGGCTTGATGCGGACATTCTCAGTATTCTGTTACTCTGCCGTAAAGACTATTTTGTTGGGAGTTTTTGCACCATTCTGTTCATGCAATCCGAAATTTCAGTGTTTATAAGATTTAATTAGGCCATATCTCTGGCTGCTTATCAACATCGGAACCACAATAGTACTAGGGGATATTTTGCTTGTCAAAATAATTTCTGTGTGGAGTGTGGTCCTTTTCCTGTCAAAATTTGATGGGGGGGAGGGGAGGCCAGAGACTGGTTGTTTGCTCCTGCGCGGAGGGGCCGGGTATGTTGTCTCTGAGGACGCTTCGGCTCTTTCGGGACACCATTGCTCGGTGACGCTCCGCAATCCTAATGGCCGACATTCACGGAAGTGCCGGGGAGGTCTGGCCCTGGGTGAGCTTTGGCTCTTCCGGGGTTGTTGCCTCTGGCCTCCGTGATCACGATGGTCATGGGATGGTGGAGTGATAACAAGGACACAGGCGCCGTGTCCTTGACCCGGATGGTCACCAGTAACGGAGACAGATCATGTGACCATAGGCCGCTTCCTTCTTCCATGGGCAGGGTGCGATGCTCATACTTGCCTAATACCTAGTTTCGGTGATGACGCAGACGGCCTTCCGCTGATGACTCTGCCACTCTTGGGTCGGCGGAGGTGGACTCTGACACCCTTGGGTCGGCGGAGGTTGACCCTGCCACTCTTGGGTCGGCGGAGGTGACACCCAAGGCTGGGGGGCCTCTGCTGTCGTCCGTTAGCTGGGTGTTATGGTTATGACCCGAGGTTCACGCCGGGTCATGTGAATGAGAGAATGAGTAATACTCGGGAGTGTCGATCCTCGGAGCTGAATGCGAACTTGACGGTGGTTCCTTTACAGACGGATTGAAACAGCGAAGTTACAGTGGGTAATAGTGTGACGATAACTCAATATGTCAGTAAATAGCATTCTATCTGTAGTGGGGGAATCCCAATGACACTGAATTGCTAAGGGGCTTCTCGGGGCTATGCGGCGGACCTTGGGTCGATGGGGTTCCGTGGCCGCCGGCTGGCCTGGTGTGCTTCTGGCGCCGGGCTTGGCCGGCTTGTGTGAGTCAGCCTCCTGGTGGTAGCCATGGTGCGATGCAGGAGCTGGTTGTAGGGTCCAGAAGAGGGCTAGCCTCTTTTACAAGTATGGTAAATCAGTTTTACTACCGTAAGCCCTCCCTCCAGGTGTATAAGTATTAGTTGTAAAGTAAATTTCCAATCCACCGTTCATTTCTCGCTCCATGCAGATAGGTGAAACAGTACCGTTACTCTTCTGCAGGCGAACCTGGTTGCATGGTGCGGGTTGCGCATGTGTGCCTCGGTTGAAGGGGTTATATTGCCAAATTCCCCTCTAAATTGTATGTTTTCAACGGGTAACCGACCGACAAGCGCTTAACACTGCAGAAATGTGATTGATTGCGAATTGGTGAACCTCGGTATTGAATCCTCAGATTCTTGTTACACAAACTTGGAGCAAGTTGTCCCTCTCTGGCTTTCCCCGGTGGATTGCCCCAGGCAGGTAGGCGGAGACTAGCGGTCCCCTGCCCGCGCCAATGGCGCGGCCCGGGCATCACGGTTGGTTCTGCCTGGCAGGGCGCCCTCGTGGGCCATGGTTCTTGGTGTACAGCTATGGGTATTGAACGGGCGTCCGCCCGGTGACCGTGTGTTGCAGGTGGGCTTTCCCTCCTCATGCCAGGTGCCCTAGAGCCCATGATCTGATCAAATGGTAAATGTTGGCTATGTAAGTGTGTGTTACAATTGTGTGTCCATCTTAGAAGAGATTTGTAAATATTGTGGGGGTAGTTGAAATTGTGCAGTAGGTAAAAGTCACGTTTGGATTCAACTTGTGCGAAATGTTGCGTTTCGGTGTCTTACAGGCTCTTGTCACCCCAGTTCCGGGTTTTGATGTGGTCTCTGCGAATGGTGTCTGCTATACTGGTCGATTAGGTAGTCCGTGTGTCATGCTTCTCCATCTAAGACAAGAGTGAGCTGTATACAAAGAAGAGGATGTGTAATGTTCTAACCAGATGGAAGTTATCCACACAGTATGATCCTGGTGATCTGCACCAGGCCGGAGCATTACCAGTGGCGCTGGGTCGCCTTACGTTATGGTGTGGAGGTGATGGTATCTGAAAGTATGTTCCGCGGAGAATCATCCAAGTTGGTCTGAGCATGGATAGGAAGATGATGTCTAGTGGAGAACCATCCAAGCCTGGATAGGAAGGTGATGTCTAATGGAGAACCATCCAAGCCTGGATAGGAAGATGATGTCTAATGGAGAACCATCCAAGCCTGGATAGGAAGATGATGTCTAATGGAGAACCATCCAAGCCTGGATAGGAAGATGATGTCTAGTGGAGAACCATCCAAGCCTGGATAGGAAGATGATGTCTAATGGAGATTGGAGAACCATCCAAGCCTGGATAGGAAGATGATGTCTAGTGGAGAACCCTCCAAGCCTGGATGATGTTGATTGGTGAATCGATACACCAATTCCTCAGAAACATTAGGGGGGAGAGTGTGGGAAACAGACCTTTCCCGCCACCAGGCCGCCGCCAGAGGCGCCAGCGGCGCCCCTTGCGCATGCGCAGGGCGCCACTGGCAGAAGCAAAGATGACGATAGACTGAACAGACTGTATATATTTGGACTGGTGTATTTCTGTATGTATCGATGTATTTCGGGAATAAATGATTCCCACAATACAATGACAAATTCCTTTGAAAATGTACACACATCCTTCTTCATTCTAAGCTCTACATACAATGACAAATTCCTTTGAAAATGTACACACATCCTTCTTCATTCTAAGCTCTACATACCATGACAAATTCCTTTAAAAATTTACACTCATCCTTCTTCATTCTGAGCTCTACATACGATGACAAATTCCTTTGAAAATGTAAACACATCCTTCTTCATTCTAAGCTCTACATACGATGACAAATTCCTTTAAAAATGTACACTCATCCTTCTTCATTCTAAGCTCTACATACGATGACAAATTCCTTTAAAAATATACACGCATCCTTCTTCATTCTAAGCTCTACATACGATGACAAATTCCTAAAAATGTACACACATCCTTCTTCATTCTAAGCTCTACATACGATGACAAATTCCTAAAAATGTACACTCATCCTTCTTCATTCTAAGCTCTACATACAACGACAAATTCCTTTGAAAATGTACACGCATCCTTCTTCATTCTAAGCTCTACATACAATGACAAATTCCTTTGAAAATATACATACATCCTTCTTCATTCTAAGCTCTACATACCATGACAAATTCCTTTGAAAATGTACACACATCCTTCTTCATTCTAAGCTCTACATACAATGACAAATTCCTTTAAAAATGTACACACATCCTTCTTCATTCTAAGCTCTACATACAACGACAAATTCCTTTGAAAATGTACACACATCCTTCTTCATTCTAAGCTCTACATACAACGACAAGTTCCTTTGAAAATATACACACATCCTTCTTCATTCTAAGCTCTACATACAACGACAAATTCCTTTAAAAATGTACACACATCCTTCTTCATTCTAAGCTCTACATACGATGACACATTCCTTTGAAAATGTACACACATCCTTCTTCATTCTAAGCTCTACATACGATGACAAATTCCTAAAAATGTACACTCATCCTTCTTCATTCTAAGCTCTACATACAACGACAAATTCCTTTGAAAATATACACACATCCTTCTTCATTCTAAGCTCTACATACGATGACAAATTCCTTTGAAAATGTACACACATCCTTCTTCATTCTAAGCTCTACATACGATGACAAATTCCTAAAAATGTACACTCATCCTTCTTCATTCTAAGCTCTACGTACAATGACAAATTCCTTTGAAAATATACACACATCCTTCTTCATTCTAAGCTCTACATACAACGACAAATTCCTTTGAAAATATACACACATCCTTCTTCATTCTAAGCTCTACATACGATGACAAATTCCTTCGAAAATATACATACATCCTTCTTCATTCTAAGCTCTACATACAATCAAAGTCTGGAAACTCATCATCATTGAAGTTATCATACTTCTCGAAGTATTTCTTTCAATTTGAGGGATGTATTCAAATCAACTTTGATTGATATGTTATATAATACTCAGCTTAGCTACAAGAAAATTTGGACAGAATGCAATCTGCATAGATATGCTCATTGCCATGCCAGGTTGAAAGGACTATGTGACGCAGTGGAAATGAAAACTGAGAGTGAAATGAATTGTGTGTGGAAATTAAAAGTTCCAAATGGTTTGTGCATTAATGTGACAATTGAAAACTTCCCTAATGGAGATCCATTTACAGACAATTACATCGCATTGTCAGTAAGAGACGGAAATGGAAGTGATGGCACAGATGGCATTACTTTTCACATGAACCAGCAGTTCAGTACTGTTGTGACCAATCATTCATTGAGTTCAGTTCAGCTGAAAATATTTAAAGTATTCATGGTGAGTAAGCTAACATTTCACTTTCAAGCTGTTCAATGCAATTTGTCAGTCACCTATAACACTATCACTACTATCCACCAAAGTGGACATTTAATTCATGAAAGAAGTGGGGTCGAAGTGAACACAATCAATTTGATAAAACCGGATACATTGTCTTTGGTCTTAAAAGTGGTTCAAGCAAATGTAACAGTTACCTTCAATACAATTGAATCTCGTACGGTAGTTGTACCAGGATCAACTAAAACATTCAATCTTATGCCATATACATATAACCCCCAGTCTAGAGCTACTGAGTATCACATTTTACTGAGAACAACTTTTTCATCCAATGTTCATGTGACGTTTGATTGTACAGCACAACTTGCATTCTTTGATGGGCCCGCATTTGCCTCAACAAAAGTGGATTTTAAGTGTCAGGAAGAAAAAAAGCAAGAGATGACAGCAAGTTCTTTCCAGATGTATAGTCAAGTCATTTTTTTCTGGCAGTAAGTTTTTGGCTGATAATTAAAAACATACCTTACTCTTGACAAAAATAACTGTCTCCTCCTGTTCCTGACACCTTGACCAAACAGTTTTATAAACATTAGGAAGTATTGGCATGTTGCAGCTATAGTTTTGAGGTAATCCCATTGGAATAACCTTGCTGTCAACACAGCTCAAGAAGCCATTTTCTTCTATTGCTGCTGTTGTGACGTCACCATTGTTTCAGTGATGTCATAGAGCCAACAATGCTGATGATGTCACAACAGAAGGCTAAAAATAGCTTAAAATGTGCTGTAGAGCACCAGCAATTTAGCATTGTAAGTGCCTGCATGATGGAGCTGGGGGATCATAGGACATCAATTTAGTCCAAATCATGCTTGGTCATGGTGTGCTCACTCTAATAAGCCAAAAATTAAATCTCACGCTTAACCATGGATTGTTTCACTGGCTAAAAACTTACTGCCAAAATAAAATATCTTTACTTTACTTGATTTATGAAAAAAATTCTGACAACACACTGAAGCCATTAAATATATCTTTTAATGGGGTTTTTGTTCAAGAAAAGAAACGTTTTGTATTGAATGATGACGTTGATGATCACACAATTATGTGGGATTTCACAAACACCTCAACATTGTCATATGAAATTATATTACTGGCATGTGCTACATATTCATGTTTGTTTACTTACAAACTACAACCCTTTCAATATGCGGACCAACCACAGGGCTATCTTTCTCAGTTTGGTGGTCTGCTTGCAAAACCCTTTAGATTTATAGATGAACCAACACTCCAAGTTGGGCCATTGTGTTCTGAATCACAGATGGTGTTGTTTAAAGATCAGCAAATGAAATCAATTGACAGTGTCCATTATATAATAATTTACAACTATGGCATGTGGAATTCTAAAGGCAGCATATTTTTCTCCAAGCAACCTGCAGTAAGTGTTTGTGTAGGAATGCTCAATCCTTGTAAGATATGTTCCCTCAGTCGCTTCAATATTATGTTATACACGAGTTTTTTTATAAGTGTAGCGGGTCATCCCGGACCAGTGACATGTACTGAAGACGGAATAGCAGTTTTTCCAATAGGGTTGACATGTATGTCTGCGTACATTTTTTGCAAATGAGTTTGCTCAAACTGCCCAAACATGTCGGTGGCATTTTGTGTCGATGGGCTCCAACAACTTGGAATTTGCTGTCGCTTTACACTCAGAGAAAAAATCAGAAGATCTTTGTAGAGTAGAGGTCCCAGACATTGAATTTGCAGAACCAGTGATGTCAAGCGCATACAATGGAACCAACGTCGTTGAATATCCCCATTATCAGTTTGAATCTCGAAGCAAGCAGTTTACAATTGACTATTACTGTTTTGTTAACCATTTATTACAAGTTACAGTTGAAGCTGCAGATGCGAAAAGAAGTGACTGCGCAACTCATTCTCTGTTGCCCGTTCAGACCTCACAAGATGTGCCCAAATTTGATGGCCCATGTTTCATCTTCTCATTGGAAGTTACAGACAACATTTTTGCATTTGATGTCTCGTTTTTCAAGGAGTGGAGCAATCTCAGGGAGTACCCCAATCAGTTTTCGGTGGCAGCTTATATTGCAAAATCTGAAGATGATCAAAAGTTGATTGATAAAATGCCTCTCGAGATGACTATATATGATAAAGTATACGATTCTGATAAAGTTTACGCTTATGAGTTCAGACTTGAGCAAATGCCTCTATTCTGGCAAAGTTATGGACAACATTTGACCATAACGGTGGATGCTTCCCATGTACAGGAGGGAAAAGGTTGTCAATGTGGATAATTGTCAGTGCAATTTTTGAGTCTCTGTCATTTTCTAGCTATGTTACTGCCACTATTGCTCTAATTTTAGAATTGAGCTGCTTGAAGTATGGTAAATACAGTATAGGAGAAAATAACTGCTTCAGTATCCACACAAATTTTTCTGGAAACTGGCTTGAGTCAAATGATGTATGTGATGTAAGAGGGGGTGACCTATGGCGGGCGGAAAGTGGCCTAGAATAGAATGAAGTGATGCGCTCGTATATATCTGACTGGTATGTGGATGAAGACTCTGAGGTCCCAATAGACTATGAAAGTCGAATAAATGCTGTTAAATTATTACATTCATCTTCTTTGATGTATCTAGGAATGCATTTTGGAAAGGTAAGTAGTTCTATGCAATTATTCATTTTATCTAAGCACACCTGACCCAATATAATTGGACAGACAGACAGACAAATTCTTTATTGACCTGTGTAAAAAAATATACAGTCCTTGTCAAATTTACGTGGAATCTCAAGTTCTTTTCTATACTGTTTAAGTTTGATGTCAACACCCAGAGAATCTACCCTAGACGAATCTGTCAGTCTCCTCTTATTAACATAGATTTGCGTCATGAGCGTCAATCAGTGCCCAGTATTTCTCTCCACTTCAAATGTTTAATGGCAATTTGCGTAAAAACTGCTGGGTCCTCATACACCTACTACCTATCATTTCAAAGATCTCAGTGAGATCTATCTACCACAAAAACTTTCAAGTCTCAGTGACTTGCGTAAGTCAGTAAATTGGCGAAATCGGTCTCATTTGCATAACATGTGTGAAGGCCTGTTCATTGGCAAGCTTTGGGGGTGTGTCTGATTCACTGAAGGCTCTGCTGAAGTGATTCTTTCGTGTTGCAATATAATATTATGTAAAATAACTTTAAGGTCTGATGTCATTTTAAACTGGGTCAGATTCCCCAGCTTCTGGCAAAAGGGTGAATCCAACAAAACTGAGCATCACAGTTTCAGCTCAATGTCAGAGTGAAAATTGTGTCTGGGAAAACCCATGAAAGTTCCACATCACAGCCTGTCAGCCAATGGGCTGCCAGAACAACTATATGTCACATAATCTCTGTGTTTACAAAATTTGTCAAAGCCTTTTGTTTATTGTAAGGTCCATTGAAGTTTAAGTTCTAAATTGCATGTAACAGATTAATAAAACAACTCTGAGGATTATAACAGTGGTCTACTGTGAATGCTCAAGAGGCAGCCATTTAGTCAGGTTAGACTGGCGAATGCCAAGGATAGATCATTAGCTACTACAGACACCCAAAGATTGGAAAGTCCCCTGAATCGATAACCCTGCTGTAATGTCGTACTATATAATGGGTTACAGATAGCAGGGTTGTTGATTCAAGGGAATTGCCCAGACTTACCCACTTTCCTTTCACTGTTTAAGGAGGTAAGCATCATGTCGGCCATAGAGCGGGAGGTCTGGCAAATGATCAGAATGCTTGTGCCTGAGCGACAGCTGGAAATTTTCCCCATATAATTTTATCTGATTCAGATTTTATAGGTGCAACTGCTTTGAAAACATACTCCTAAAAACTATGCGATTGAGAGTAGTGATGGGAATCGGCTGGGGATTCCAGAATCGATTATCGGAGGCCTCAGCCGATTCGATAATCGATTTTTAATCGAAGGGACAACGTGGTCAATTTGGGAACAAAGCCAGTTTTCGCCAATAAATTCATTTAAAAATTTAACTGGTTTTCAAGGGGATAGATTCATTGAAATATAAATCCAAAATTGGTCAAAATAATACATTTTTATTAAGGCCTAGTAATTTTCCATTATTAATTATCAAGTGTTTAACATTATATGCCCCTGGCTAAATTTACTAAAATGTAGCAATTGCTGCCTGGAATCCTTCAAAAGACCTTTTTTTACAGCTGTACATTGACTCTTTTGAAGTATTTTTGTTTCATTCAATTTTCAATCAGCCAAGTACCAGACCAATGCACGTCCCTAGACAAAAGAACCATAACAGCCTAAGTCAGAGGGTGAAACTGAAAGCTAATCAGCTAATTGTAATCAAGTCATGACACGTCTCCTTCCACCCCAGTCACTCTCCAATTGATTGCAATTAAGGCCAGGAGGTGTGAAAGAAACCCCAAGAATTGTCTAAATTGCAATTAACATGTTTAGATTGCCTCAGTACTTGCATCAAATGCAAAAGCAAATTGCTATCCACTGCTTTGACACGCAAATCTCGTAGTTGCACTTGGGCGATATTAGGGCTCATTGGCCTTGTTCTAGCATCTACAGAGTCGAGGTGGGTGGATCCAACATCGACTCTGTAGCCAGCAGCTGTCTTCATCTACAGTTTGGGCCGTTTTTATTAGAGTCTTGAACACAAGTCATTCCATATGACTGCACCAAAATGTTTAAAAGAGTGGAGTCCATATTTAGTGGTACGTTTATGGCACAAGGAGAAATTTCTGCCCGATCTTAAATTGTAGCCTGTGTTATGCGTCGAGAGGAGATCGTTGACGAAGGCTGGGCTCTGCTTGTAATAGATCTTGTAAATCTCGATGGCCATAACTCTTAGTCTCCCAAGTTCAAGAGTTGGCATTTTTGCTCTTTGCAGTAGTACGCTGTAGCTTGACAAATAATCATTATAAATAAATTTCAGCGCTCTATATTGAATCTTCTCAAGCTTTCGGCTATTTCCAACCCCACAGTGATGCCAAATGATGGGGCAGTAGTTTGAAAGCACAAATGATTTATAAAGTAACAGCTTGATGTTTTCCTTCAAGGGGTAAGTTATCCGTTTTAAACAGTTTAATTGTTGACCAGCTCTTTTAACTAATTCCGAAATGTGTTGGTTGAAGTTCAGATGATTATCCAGATGTACTCCGAGTAATTTAACAGAGGATTCACTCTCAACGGAGTGATTGTTGTCAAAGTTGATGATGGAAAAGTCCTTCTCCTCTGATATAAGCACTTTGATTTGCTTGCATTTGATTGTCTCTGCACCATGATATAATATCTTGTGCGGTGGATTGTAGCTTGTTGATGACTTCGTCTCGAGTTTTTCCATTGACAACAACAGAGTTGTCGTCTGCATAGTTATATAGAATGCTTTCGTCGACTGCACTGAAAATGTCATTCATAAATAAATTAAAGATAATTGGTCCCAAGATGGATCCTTGAGGGACTCCTTTTAAAATTTGTGTCCATGAGCTGGTGTTTCCGGACACCTTGACTCTTTGTTTTCTATTAGTCAAATAGTCTGTAAGTAGAGTCAGAGAATTTTCTTGCACCCCGTAGGCCTTGAGTTTTGCAATAATTAGGCTGTGGGGGAGGCAGTCGAAGGCCTTTGATAGATCGACGAGTAAAAGGCCTGGCATCAGTTTCTTCTCCATTTTTCGCAAAGGGCAAGGAGAACATGTTGGCAGCTATAGCCATTCCTGAAAGCAGATAAAGAGTCATTATATACAGTTCCAAGCCAGGTGTCATTAAGCTGAGTGTCCATGATCTTCTGTAGGACCTTGGAGCTGGTGGTAAGTATGCTGACTGGATGGTAATTTTTTACATGCAGGGGTTTTCCTTTTTGAAAATAGGCGTAACTTGTGCATGTTTTGCTTCTTCTGGGAATTTTCCTGAGTCGACACACATATTGTACAGCCTGGTGAATTGTGTCAAGTGCTTGCAGAATTGGACTGAAGTGATCCTTGTGAGGTCACAGCCATATCTCTGCCATCTTATTCCTTATGACTCATAAGCAGTTTATGAAGTCATAGCCTATACTTGCAATGCTAGCAGGGAAAGCCATTTGAGGTGTCACACCATTCATCAATGAGGTCACAAGCTCGCTTATGACAAATTGACAGATTATTTCAATGTATTTGACCCGGGGGGGGGGGTACTCACTATGAAAGGGTGTATAGAGGCTCCGCTGGATGGTTTAGGTTTTTTGGCCTTCTTGGATTAAAATGGTATTGGTTTTTTTATGAATTAAGATTAATTTGGTTGCCCTTTTTTCACCCCCAACATGTTTGGTACCTTTAGAATCGGCTTCAAAAGACGATTAAAATGGTATGAAAATCATAAAGATTAAATTGGTTTTGAATATTTTTACTATAAGATTAAAATGGTTTGTGGTTTTGGCGTTGGTCTCGGATTAAAATGGTTTCGGTTGAAGGGGTTATATTGCCAAATTCCCCTCTAAATTGTATGTTTTCAACGGGTAACCGACCGACAAGCGCTTAACACTGCAGAAATGTGATTGATTGCGAATTGGTGAACCTCGGTATTGAATCCTCAGATTCTTGTTACACAAACTTGGAGCAAGTTGTCCCTCTCTGGCTTTCCCCGGTGGATTGCCCCAGGCAGGTAGGCGGAGACTAGCGGTCCCCTGCCCGCGCCAATGGCGCGGCCCGGGCATCACGGTTGGTTCTGCCTGGCAGGGCGCCCTCGTGGGCCATGGTTCTTGGTGTACAGCTATGGGTATTGAACGGGCGTCCGCCCGGTGACCGTGTGTTGCAGGTGGGCTTTCCCTCCTCATGCCAGGTGCCCTAGAGCCCATGATCTGATCAAATGGTAAATGTTGGCTATGTAAGTGTGTGTTACAATTGTGTGTCCATCTTAGAAGAGATTTGTAAATATTGTGGGGGTAGTTGAAATTGTGCAGTAGGTAAAAGTCACGTTTGGATTCAACTTGTGCGAAATGTTGCGTTTCGGTGTCTTACAGGCTCTTGTCACCCCAGTTCCGGGTTTTGATGTGGTCTCTGCGAATGGTGTCTGCTATACTGGTCGATTAGGTAGTCCGTGTGTCATGCTTCTCCATCTAAGACAAGAGTGAGCTGTATACAAAGAAGAGGATGTGTAATGTTCTAACCAGATGGAAGTTATCCACACAGTATGATCCTGGTGATCTGCACCAGGCCGGAGCATTACCAGTGGCGCTGGGTCGCCTTACGTTATGGTGTGGAGGTGATGGTATCTGAAAGTATGTTCCGCGGAGAATCATCCAAGTTGGTCTGAGCATGGATAGGAAGATGATGTCTAGTGGAGAACCATCCAAGCCTGGATAGGAAGATGATGTCTAATGGAGAACCATCCAAGCCTGGATAGGAAGATGATGTCTAATGGAGAACCATCCAAGCCTGGATAGGAAGATGATGTCTAATGGAGAACCATCCAAGCCTGGATAGGAAGATGATGTCTAGTGGAGAACCATCCAAGCCTGGATAGGAAGATGATGTCTAATGGAGATTGGAGAACCATCCAAGCCTGGATAGGAAGATGATGTCTAGTGGAGAACCCTCCAAGCCTGGATGATGTTGATTGGTGAATCGATACACCAATTTCTCAGAAACATTAGGGGGGAGAGTGTGGGAACAGACCTTTCCCGCCACCAGGCCGCCGCCAGAGGCGCCAGCGGCGCCCCTTGCGCATGCGCAGGGCGCCACTGGCAGAAGCAAAGATGACGATAGACTGAACAGACTGTATATATTTGGACTGGTGTATTTCTGTATGTATCGATGTATTTCGGGAATAAATGATTCCCACAATACAATGACAAATTCCTTTGAAAATGTACACACATCCTTCTTCATTCTAAGCTCTACATACAATGACAAATTCCTTTGAAAATGTACACACATCCTTCTTCATTCTAAGCTCTACATACCATGACAAATTCCTTTAAAAATTTACACTCATCCTTCTTCATTCTGAGCTCTACATACGATGACAAATTCCTTTGAAAATGTAAACACATCCTTCTTCATTCTAAGCTCTACATACGATGACAAATTCCTTTAAAAATGTACACTCATCCTTCTTCATTCTAAGCTCTACATACGATGACAAATTCCTTTAAAAATATACACGCATCCTTCTTCATTCTAAGCTCTACATACGATGACAAATTCCTAAAAATGTACACACATCCTTCTTCATTCTAAGCTCTACATACGATGACAAATTCCTAAAAATGTACACTCATCCTTCTTCATTCTAAGCTCTACATACAACGACAAATTCCTTTGAAAATGTACACGCATCCTTCTTCATTCTAAGCTCTACATACACAACAAATTCCTTTGAAAATATACACACATCCTTCTTCATTCTAAGCTCTACGTACAATGACAAATTCCTTTGAAAATGTACACACATCCTTCTTCATTCTAAGCTCTACATACAATGACAAATTCCTTTAAAAATGTACACACATCCTTCTTCATTCTAAGCTCTACATACAACGACAAATTCCTTTGAAAATGTACACACATCCTTCTTCATTCTAAGCTCTACATACAACGACAAATTCCTTTGAAAATATACACACATCCTTCTTCATTCTAAGCTCTACATACAACGACAAATTCCTTTGAAAATGTACACACATCCTTCTTCATTCTAAGCTCTACATACGATGACACATTCCTTTGAAAATGTACACACATCCTTCTTCATTCTAAGCTCTACATACGATGACAAATTCCTAAAAATGTACACTCATCCTTCTTCATTCTAAGCTCTACATACAACGACAAATTCCTTTGAAAATATACACACATCCTTCTTCATTCTAAGCTCTACATACGATGACAAATTCCTTTGAAAATGTACACACATCCTTCTTCATTCTAAGCTCTACATACGATGACAAATTCCTAAAAATGTACACTCATCCTTCTTCATTCTAAGCTCTACGTACAATGACAAATTCCTTTGAAAATATACACACATCCTTCTTCATTCTAAGCTCTACATACAACGACAAATTCCTTTGAAAATATACACACATCCTTCTTCATTCTAAGCTCTACATACGATGACAAATTCCTTCGAAAATATACATACATCCTTCTTCATTCTAAGCTCTACATACAATCAAAGTCTGGAAACTCATCATCATTGAAGTTATCATACTTCTCGAAGTATTTCTTTCAATTTGAGGGATGTATTCAAATCAACTTTGATTGATATGTTATATAATACTCAGCTTAGCTACAAGAAAATTTGGACAGAATGCAATCTGCATAGATATGCTCATTGCCATGCCAGGTTGAAAGGACTATGTGACGCAGTGGAAATGAAAACTGAGAGTGAAATGAATTGTGTGTGGAAATTAAAAGTTCCAAATGGTTTGTGCATTAATGTGACAATTGAAAACTTCCCTAATGGAGATCCATTTACAGACAATTACATCGCATTGTCAGTAAGAGACGGAAATGGAAGTGATGGCACAGATGGCATTACTTTTCACATGAACCAGCAGTTCAGTACTGTTGTGACCAATCATTCATTGAGTTCAGTTCAGCTGAAAATATTTAAAGTATTCATGGTGAGTAAGCTAACATTTCACTTTCAAGCTGTTCAATGCAATTTGTCAGTCACCTATAACACTATCACTACTATCCACCAAAGTGGACATTTAATTCATGAAAGAAGTGGGGTCGAAGTGAACACAATCAATTTGATAAAACCGGATACATTGTCTTTGGTCTTAAAAGTGGTTCAAGCAAATGTAACAGTTACCTTCAATACAATTGAATCTCGTACGGTAGTTGTACCAGGATCAACTAAAACATTCAATCTTATGCCATATACATATAACCCCCAGTCTAGAGCTACTGAGTATCACATTTTACTGAGAACAACTTTTTCATCCAATGTTCATGTGACGTTTGATTGTACAGCACAACTTGCATTCTTTGATGGGCCCGCATTTGCCTCAACAAAAGTGGATTTTAAGTGTCAGGAAGAAAAAAAGCAAGAGATGACAGCAAGTTCTTTCCAGATGTATAGTCAAGTCATTTTTTTCTGGCAGTAAGTTTTTGGCTGATAATTAAAAACATACCTTACTCTTGACAAAAATAACTGTCTCCTCCTGTTCCTGACACCTTGACCAAACAGTTTTATAAACATTAGGAAGTATTGGCATGTTGCAGCTATAGTTTTGAGGTAATCCCATTGGAATAACCTTGCTGTCAACACAGCTCAAGAAGCCATTTTCTTCTATTGCTGCTGTTGTGACGTCACCATTGTTTCAGTGATGTCATAGAGCCAACAATGCTGATGATGTCACAACAGAAGGCTAAAAATAGCTTAAAATGTGCTGTAGAGCACCAGCAATTTAGCATTGTAAGTGCCTGCATGATGGAGCTGGGGGATCATAGGACATCAATTTAGTCCAAATCATGCTTGGTCATGGTGTGCTCACTCTAATAAGCCAAAAATTAAATCTCACGCTTAACCATGGATTGTTTCACTGGCTAAAAACTTACTGCCAAAATAAAATATCTTTACTTTACTTGATTTATGAAAAAAATTCTGACAACACACTGAAGCCATTAAATATATCTTTTAATGGGGTTTTTGTTCAAGAAAAGAAACGTTTTGTATTGAATGATGACGTTGATGATCACACAATTATGTGGGATTTCACAAACACCTCAACATTGTCATATGAAATTATATTACTGGCATGTGCTACATATTCATGTTTGTTTACTTACAAACTACAACCCTTTCAATATGCGGACCAACCACAGGGCTATCTTTCTCAGTTTGGTGGTCTGCTTGCAAAACCCTTTAGATTTATAGATGAACCAACACTCCAAGTTGGGCCATTGTGTTCTGAATCACAGATGGTGTTGTTTAAAGATCAGCAAATGAAATCAATTGACAGTGTCCATTATATAATAATTTACAACTATGGCATGTGGAATTCTAAAGGCAGCATATTTTTCTCCAAGCAACCTGCAGTAAGTGTTTGTGTAGGAATGCTCAATCCTTGTAAGATATGTTCCCTCAGTCGCTTCAATATTATGTTATACACGAGTTTTTTTATAAGTGTAGCGGGTCATCCCGGACCAGTGACATGTACTGAAGACGGAATAGCAGTTTTTCCAATAGGGTTGACATGTATGTCTGCGTACATTTTTTGCAAATGAGTTTGCTCAAACTGCCCAAACATGTCGGTGGCATTTTGTGTCGATGGGCTCCAACAACTTGGAATTTGCTGTCGCTTTACACTCAGAGAAAAAATCAGAAGATCTTTGTAGAGTAGAGGTCCCAGACATTGAATTTGCAGAACCAGTGATGTCAAGCGCATACAATGGAACCAACGTCGTTGAATATCCCCATTATCAGTTTGAATCTCGAAGCAAGCAGTTTACAATTGACTATTACTGTTTTGTTAACCATTTATTACAAGTTACAGTTGAAGCTGCAGATGCGAAAAGAAGTGACTGCGCAACTCATTCTCTGTTGCCCGTTCAGACCTCACAAGATGTGCCCAAATTTGATGGCCCATGTTTCATCTTCTCATTGGAAGTTACAGACAACATTTTTGCATTTGATGTCTCGTTTTTCAAGGAGTGGAGCAATCTCAGGGAGTACCCCAATCAGTTTTCGGTGGCAGCTTATATTGCAAAATCTGAAGATGATCAAAAGTTGATTGATAAAATGCCTCTCGAGATGACTATATATGATAAAGTATACGATTCTGATAAAGTTTACGCTTATGAGTTCAGACTTGAGCAAATGCCTCTATTCTGGCAAAGTTATGGACAACATTTGACCATAACGGTGGATGCTTCCCATGTACAGGAGGGAAAAGGTTGTCAATGTGGATAATTGTCAGTGCAATTTTTGAGTCTCTGTCATTTTCTAGCTATGTTACTGCCACTATTGCTCTAATTTTAGAATTGAGCTGCTTGAAGTATGGTAAATACAGTATAGGAGAAAATAACTGCTTCAGTATCCACACAAATTTTTCTGGAAACTGGCTTGAGTCAAATGATGTATGTGATGTAAGAGGGGGTGACCTATGGCGGGCGGAAAGTGGCCTAGAATAGAATGAAGTGATGCGCTCGTATATATCTGACTGGTATGTGGATGAAGACTCTGAGGTCCCAATAGACTATGAAAGTCGAATAAATGCTGTTAAATTATTACATTCATCTTCTTTGATGTATCTAGGAATGCATTTTGGAAAGGTAAGTAGTTCTATGCAATTATTCATTTTATCTAAGCACACCTGACCCAATATAATTGGACAGACAGACAGACAAATTCTTTATTGACCTGTGTAAAAAAATATACAGTCCTTGTCAAATTTACGTGGAATCTCAAGTTCTTTTCTATACTGTTTAAGTTTGATGTCAACACCCAGAGAATCTACCCTAGACGAATCTGTCAGTC
This sequence comes from Platynereis dumerilii, assembly GCA_026936325.1. NCBI lineage: Eukaryota > Metazoa > Annelida > Polychaeta > Phyllodocida > Nereididae > Platynereis > Platynereis dumerilii. Next base: position 768,681 of record JAPTHN010000131.1, read on the forward strand.
TCCTCTTATTAACATAGATTTGCGTCATGAGCGTCAATCAGTGCCCAGTATTTCTCTCCACTTCAAATGTTTAATGGCAATTTGCGTAAAAACTGCTGGGTCCTCATACACCTACTACCTATCATTTCAAAGATCTCAGTGAGATCTATCTACCACAAAAACTTTCAAGTCTCAGTGACTTGCGTAAGTCAGTAAATTGGCGAAATCGGTCTCATTTGCATAACATGTGTGAAGGCCTGTTCATTGGCAAGCTTTGGGGGTGTGTCTGATTCACTGAAGGCTCTGCTGAAGTGATTCTTTCGTGTTGCAATATAATATTATGTAAAATAACTTTAAGGTCTGATGTCATTTTAAACTGGGTCAGATTCCCCAGCTTCTGGCAAAAGGGTGAATCCAACAAAACTGAGCATCACAGTTTCAGCTCAATGTCAGAGTGAAAATTGTGTCTGGGAAAACCCATGAAAGTTCCACATCACAGCCTGTCAGCCAATGGGCTGCCAGAACAACTATATGTCACATAATCTCTGTGTTTACAAAATTTGTCAAAGCCTTTTGTTTATTGTAAGGTCCATTGAAGTTTAAGTTCTAAATTGCATGTAACAGATTAATAAAACAACTCTGAGGATTATAACAGTGGTCTACTGTGAATGCTCAAGAGGCAGCCATTTAGTCAGGTTAGACTGGCGAATGCCAAGGATAGATCATTAGCTACTACAGACACCCAAAGATTGGAAAGTCCCCTGAATCGATAACCCTGCTGTAATGTCGTACTATATAATGGGTTACAGATAGCAGGGTTGTTGATTCAAGGGAATTGCCCAGACTTACCCACTTTCCTTTCACTGTTTAAGGAGGTAAGCATCATGCAGGCCATAGAGCGGGAGGGTTGGCAAATGATCAGAATGCTTGTGCCTGAGCGACAGCTGGAAATTTTCCCCATATAATTTTATCTGATTCAGATTTTATAGGTGCAACTGCTTTGAAAACATACTCCTAAAAACTATGCGATTGAGAGTAGTGATGGGAATCGGCTGGGGATTCCAGAATCGATTATCGGAGGCCTCAGCCGATTCGATAATCGATTTTTAATCGAAGGGACAACGTGGTCAATTTGGGAACAAAGCCAGTTTTCGCCAATAAATTCATTTAAAAATTTAACTGGTTTTCAAGGGATAGATTCATTGAAATATAAATCCAAAATTGGTCAAAATAATACATTTTTATTAAGGCCTAGTAATTTTCCATTATTAATTATCAAGTGTTTAACATTATATGCCCCTGGCTAAATTTACTAAAATGTAGCAATTGCTGCCTGGAATCCTTCAAAAGACCTTTTTTTACAGCTGTACATTGACTCTTTTGAAGTATTTTTGTTTCATTCAATTTTCAATCAGCCAAGTACCAGACCAATGCACGTCCCTAGACAAAAGAACCATAACAGCCTAAGTCAGAGGGTGAAACTGAAAGCTAATCAGCTAATTGTAATCAAGTCATGACACGTCTCCTTCCACCCCAGTCACTCTCCAATTGATTGCAATTAAGGCCAGGAGGTGTGAAAGAAACCCCAAGAATTGTCTAAATTGCAATTAACATGTTTAGATTGCCTCAGTACTTGCATCAAATGCAAAAGCAAATTGCTATCCACTGCTTTGACACGCAAATCTCGTAGTTGCACTTGGGCGATATTAGGGCTCATTGGCCTTGTTCTAGCATCTACAGAGTCGAGGTGGGTGGATCCAACATCGACTCTGTAGCCAGCAGCTGTCTTCATCTACAGTTTGGGCCGTTTTTATTAGAGTCTTGAACACAAGTCATTCCATATGACTGCACCAAAATGTTTAAAAGAGTGGAGTCCATATTTAGTGGTACGTTTATGGCACAAGGAGAAATTTCTGCCCGATCTTAAATTGTAGCCTGTGTTATGCGTCGAGAGGAGATCGTTGACGAAGGCTGGGCTCTGCTTGTAATAGATCTTGTAAATCTCGATGGCCATAACTCTTAGTCTCCCAAGTTCAAGAGTTGGCATTTTTGCTCTTTGCAGTAGTACGCTGTAGCTTGACAAATAATCATTATAAATAAATTTCAGCGCTCTATATTGAATCTTCTCAAGCTTTCGGCTATTTCCAACCCCACAGTGATGCCAAATGATGGGGCAGTAGTTTGAAAGCACAAATGATTTATAAAGTAACAGCTTGATGTTTTCCTTCAAGGGGTAAGTTATCCGTTTTAAACAGTTTAATTGTTGACCAGCTCTTTTAACTAATTCCGAAATGTGTTGGTTGAAGTTCAGATGATTATCCAGATGTACTCCGAGTAATTTAACAGAGGATTCACTCTCAACGGAGTGATTGTTGTCAAAGTTGATGATGGAAAAGTCCTTCTCCTCTGATATAAGCACTTTGATTTGCTTGCATTTGATTGTCTCTGCACCATGATATAATATCTTGTGCGGTGGATTGTAGCTTGTTGATGACTTCGTCTCGAGTTTTTCCATTGACAACAACAGAGTTGTCGTCTGCATAGTTATATAGAATGCTTTCGTCGACTGCACTGAAAATGTCATTCATAAATAAATTAAAGATAATTGGTCCCAAGATGGATCCTTGAGGGACTCCTTTTAAAATTTGTGTCCATGAGCTGGTGTTTCCGGACACCTTGACTCTTTGTTTTCTATTAGTCAAATAGTCTGTAAGTAGAGTCAGAGAATTTTCTTGCACCCCGTAGGCCTTGAGTTTTGCAATAATTAGGCTGTGGGGGAGGCAGTCGAAGGCCTTTGATAGATCGACGAGTAAAAGGCCTGGCATCAGTTTCTTCTCCATTTTTCGCAAAGGGCAAGGAGAACATGTTGGCAGCTATAGCCATTCCTGAAAGCAGATAAAGAGTCATTATATACAGTTCCAAGCCAGGTGTCATTAAGCTGAGTGTCCATGATCTTCTGTAGGACCTTGGAGCTGGTGGTAAGTATGCTGACTGGATGGTAATTTTTTACATGCAGGGGGTTTTCCTTTTTGAAAATAGGCGTAACTTGTGCATGTTTTGCTTCTTCTGGGAATTTTCCTGAGTCGACACACATATTGTACAGCCTGGTGAATTGTGTCAAGTGCTTGCAGAATTGGACTGAAGTGATCCTTGTGAGGTCACAGCCATATCTCTGCCATCTTATTCCTTATGACTCATAAGCAGTTTATGAAGTCATAGCCTATACTTGCAATGCTAGCAGGGAAAGCCATTTGAGGTGTCACACCATTCATCAATGAGGTCACAAGCTCGCTTATGACAAATTGACAGATTATTTCAATGTATTTGACCCGGGGGGGGGGGTACTCACTATGAAAGGGTGTATAGAGGCTCCGCTGGATGGTTTAGGTTTTTTGGCCTTCTTGGATTAAAATGGTATTGGTTTTTTTATGAATTAAGATTAATTTGGTTGCCCTTTTTTCACCCCCAACATGTTTGGTACCTTTAGAATCGGCTTCAAAAGACGATTAAAATGGTATGAAAATCATAAAGATTAAATTGGTTTTGAATATTTTTACTATAAGATTAAAATGGTTTGTGGTTTTGGCGTTGGTCTCGGATTAAAATGGTTTCGGTTGAAGGGGTTATATTGCCAAATTCCCCTCTAAATTGTATGTTTTCAACGGGTAACCGACCGACAAGCGCTTAACACTGCAGAAATGTGATTGATTGCGAATTGGTGAACCTCGGTATTGAATCCTCAGATTCTTGTTACACAAACTTGGAGCAAGTTGTCCCTCTCTGGCTTTCCCCGGTGGATTGCCCCAGGCAGGTAGGCGGAGACTAGCGGTCCCCTGCCCGCGCCAATGGCGCGGCCCGGGCATCACGGTTGGTTCTGCCTGGCAGGGCGCCCTCGTGGGCCATGGTTCTTGGTGTACAGCTATGGGTATTGAACGGGCGTCCGCCCGGTGACCGTGTGTTGCAGGTGGGCTTTCCCTCCTCATGCCAGGTGCCCTAGAGCCCATGATCTGATCAAATGGTAAATGTTGGCTATGTAAGTGTGTGTTACAATTGTGTGTCCATCTTAGAAGAGATTTGTAAATATTGTGGGGGTAGTTGAAATTGTGCAGTAGGTAAAAGTCACGTTTGGATTCAACTTGTGCGAAATGTTGCGTTTCGGTGTCTTACAGGCTCTTGTCACCCCAGTTCCGGGTTTTGATGTGGTCTCTGCGAATGGTGTCTGCTATACTGGTCGATTAGGTAGTCCGTGTGTCATGCTTCTCCATCTAAGACAAGAGTGAGCTGTATACAAAGAAGAGGATGTGTAATGTTCTAACCAGATGGAAGTTATCCACACAGTATGATCCTGGTGATCTGCACCAGGCCGGAGCATTACCAGTGGCGCTGGGTCGCCTTACGTTATGGTGTGGAGGTGATGGTATCTGAAAGTATGTTCCGCGGAGAATCATCCAAGTTGGTCTGAGCATGGATAGGAAGATGATGTCTAGTGGAGAACCATCCAAGCCTGGATAGGAAGATGATGTCTAATGGAGAACCATCCAAGCCTGGATAGGAAGATGATGTCTAATGGAGAACCATCCAAGCCTGGATAGGAAGATGATGTCTAATGGAGAACCATCCAAGCCTGGATAGGAAGATGATGTCTAGTGGAGAACCATCCAAGCCTGGATAGGAAGATGATGTCTAATGGAGATTGGAGAACCATCCAAGCCTGGATAGGAAGATGATGTCTAGTGGAGAACCCTCCAAGCCTGGATGATGTTGATTGGTGAATCGATACACCAATTCCTCAGAAACATTAGGGGGGAGAGTGTGGGAAACAGACCTTTCCCGCCACCAGGCCGCCGCCAGAGGCGCCAGCGGCGCCCCTTGCGCATGCGCAGGGCGCCACTGGCAGAAGCAAAGATGACGATAGACTGAACAGACTGTATATATTTGGACTGGTGTATTTCTGTATGTATCGATGTATTTCGGGAATAAATGATTCCCACAATACAATGACAAATTCCTTTGAAAATGTATACACATCCTTCTTCATTCTAAGCTCTACATACAATGACAAATTCCTTTGAAAATGTACACACATCCTTCTTCATTCTAAGCTCTACATACCATGACAAATTCCTTTAAAAATTTACACTCATCCTTCTTCATTCTGAGCTCTACATACGATGACAAATTCCTTTGAAAATGTAAACACATCCTTCTTCATTCTAAGCTCTACATACGATGACAAATTCCTTTAAAAATGTACACTCATCCTTCTTCATTCTAAGCTCTACATACGATGACAAATTCCTTTAAAAATATACACGCATCCTTCTTCATTCTAAGCTCTAAATACGATGACAAATTCCTAAAAATGTACACACATCCTTCTTCATTCTAAGCTCTACATACGATGACAAATTCCTAAAAATGTACACTCATCCTTCTTCATTCTAAGCTCTACATACAACGACAAATTCCTTTGAAAATGTACACGCATCCTTCTTCATTCTAAGCTCTACATACAACGACAAATTCCTTTGAAAATATACACACATCCTTCTTCATTCTAAGCTCTACGTACAATGACAAATTCCTTTGAAAATGTACACACATCCTTCTTCATTCTAAGCTCTACATACAATGACAAATTCCTTTAAAAATGTACACACATCCTTCTTCATTCTAAGCTCTACATACAACGACAAATTCCTTTGAAAATGTACACACATCCTTCTTCATTCTAAGCTCTACATACAACGACAAATTCCTTTGAAAATATACACACATCCTTCTTCATTCTAAGCTCTACGTACAATGACAAATTCCTTTGAAAATGTACACACATCCTTCTTCATTCTAAGCTCTACATACGATGACACATTCCTTTGAAAATGTACACACATCCTTCTTCATTCTAAGCTCTACATACGATGACAAATTCCTAAAAATGTACACTCATCCTTCTTCATTCTAAGCTCTACATACAACGACAAATTCCTTTGAAAATATACACACATCCTTCTTCATTCTAAGCTCTACATACGATGACAAATTCCTTTGAAAATGTACACACATCCTTCTTCATTCTAAGCTCTACATACGATGACAAATTCCTAAAAATGTACACTCATCCTTCTTCATTCTAAGCTCTACGTACAATGACAAATTCCTTTGAAAATATACACACATCCTTCTTCATTCTAAGCTCTACATACAACGACAAATTCCTTTGAAAATATACACACATCCTTCTTCATTCTAAGCTCTACATACGATGACAAATTCCTTCGAAAATATACATACATCCTTCTTCATTCTAAGCTCTACATACAATCAAAGTCTGGAAACTCATCATCATTGAAGTTATCATACTTCTCGAAGTATTTCTTTCAATTTGAGGGATGTATTCAAATCAACTTTGATTGATATGTTATATAATACTCAGCTTAGCTACAAGAAAATTTGGACAGAATGCAATCTGCATAGATATGCTCATTGCCATGCCAGGTTGAAAGGACTATGTGACGCAGTGGAAATGAAAACTGAGAGTGAAATGAATTGTGTGTGGAAATTAAAAGTTCCAAATGGTTTGTGCATTAATGTGACAATTGAAAACTTCCCTAATGGAGATCCATTTACAGACAATTACATCGCATTGTCAGTAAGAGACGGAAATGGAAGTGATGGCACAGATGGCATTACTTTTCACATGAACCAGCAGTTCAGTACTGTTGTGACCAATCATTCATTGAGTTCAGTTCAGCTGAAAATATTTAAAGTATTCATGGTGAGTAAGCTAACATTTCACTTTCAAGCTGTTCAATGCAATTTGTCAGTCACCTATAACACTATCACTACTATCCACCAAAGTGGACATTTAATTCATGAAAGAAGTGGGGTCGAAGTGAACACAATCAATTTGATAAAACCGGATACATTGTCTTTGGTCTTAAAAGTGGTTCAAGCAAATGTAACCGTTACCTTCAATACAATTGAATCTCGTACGGTAGTTGTACCAGGATCAACTAAAACATTCAATCTTATGCCATATACATATAACCCCCAGTCTAGAGCTACTGAGTATCACATTTTACTGAGAACAACTTTTTCATCCAATGTTCATGTGACGTTTGATTGTACAGCACAACTTGCATTCTTTGATGGGCCCGCATTTGCCTCAACAAAAGTGGATTTTAAGTGTCAGGAAGAAAAAAAGCAAGAGATGACTGCAAGTTCTTTCCAGATGTATAGTCAAGTCATTTTTTTCTGGCAGTAAGTTTTTGGCTGATAATTAAAAACATACCTTACTCTTGACAAAAATAACTGTCTCCTCCTGTTCCTGACACCTTGACCAAACAGTTTTATAAACATTAGGAAGTATTGGCATGTTGCAGCTATAGTTTTGAGGTAATCCCATTGGAATAACCTTGCTGTCAACACAGCTCAAGAAGCCATTTTCTTCTATTGCTGCTGTTGTGACGTCACCATTGTTTCAGTGATGTCATAGAGCCAACAATGCTGATGATGTCACAACAGAAGGCTAAAAATAGCTTACAATGTGCTGTAGAGCACCAGCAATTTAGCATTGTAAGTGCCTGCATGATGGAGCTGGGGGATCATAGGACATCAATTTAGTCCAAATCATGCTTGGTCATGGTGTGCTCACTCTAATAAGCCAAAAATTAAATCTCAGGCTTAACCATGGATTGTTTCACTGGCTAAAAACTTACTGCCAAAATAAAATATCTTTACTTTACTTGATTTATGAAAAAAATTCTGACAACACACTGAAGCCATTAAATATATCTTTTAATGGGGTTTTTGTTCAAGAAAAGAAACGTTTTGTATTGAATGATGACGTTGATGATCACACAATTATGTGGGATTTCACAAACACCTCAACATTGTCATATGAAATTATATTACTGGCATGTGCTACATATTCATGTTTGTTTACTTACAAACTACAACCCTTTCAATATGCGGACCAACCACAGGGCTATCTTTCTCAGTTTGGTGGTCTGCTTGCAAAACCCTTTAGATTTATAGATGAACCAACACTCCAAGTTGGGCCATTGTGTTCTGAATCACAGATGGTGTTGTTTAAAGATCAGCAAATGAAATCAATTGACAGTGTCCATTATATAATAATTTACAACTATGGCATGTGGAATTCTAAAGGCAGCATATTTTTCTCCAAGCAACCTGCAGTAAGTGTTTGTGTAGGAATGCTCAATCCTTGTAAGATATGTTCCCTCAGTCGCTTCAATATTATGTTATACACGAGTTTTTTTATAAGTGTAGCGGGTCATCCCGGACCAGTGACATGTACTGAAGACGGAATAGCAGTTTTTCCAATAGGGTTGACATGTATGTCTGCGTACATTTTTTGCAAATGAGTTTGCTCAAACTGCCCAAACATGTCGGTGGCATTTTGTGTCGATGGGCTCCAACAACTTGGAATTTGCTGTCGCTTTACACTCAGAGAAAAAATCAGAAGATCTTTGTAGAGTAGAGGTCCCAGACATTGAATTTGCAGAACCAGTGATGTCAAGCGCATACAATGGAACCAACGTCGTTGAATATCCCCATTATCAGTTTGAATCTCGAAGCAAGCAGATTACAATTGACTATTACTGTTTTGTTAACCATTTATTACAAGTTACAGTTGAAGCTGCAGATGCGAAAAGAAGTGACTGCGCAACTCATTCTCTGTTGCCCGTTCAGACCTCACAAGATGTGCCCAAATTTGATGGCCCATGTTTCATCTTCTCATTGGAAGTTACAGACAACATTTTTGCATTTGATGTCTCGTTTTTCAAGGAGTGGAGCAATCTCAGGGAGTACCCCAATCAGTTTTCGGTGGCAGCTTATATTGCAAAATCTGAAGATGATCAAAAGTTGATTGATAAAATGCCTCTCGAGATGACTATATATGATAAAGTATACGATTCTGATAAAGTTTACGCTTATGAGTTCAGACTTGAGCAAATGCCTCTATTCTGGCAAAGTTATGGACAACATTTGACCATAACGGTGGATGCTTCCCATGTACAGGAGGGAAAAGGTTGTCAATGTGGATAATTGTCAGTGCAATTTTTGAGTCTCTGTCATTTTCTAGCTATGTTACTGCCACTATTGCTCTAATTTTAGAATTGAGCTGCTTGAAGTATGGTAAATACAGTATAGGAGAAAATAACTGCTTCAGTATCCACACAAATTTTTCTGGAAACTGGCTTGAGTCAAATGATGTATGTGATGTAAGAGGGGGTGACCTATGGCGGGCGGAAAGTGGCCTAGAATAGAATGAAGTGATGCGCTCGTATATATCTGACTGGTATGTGGATGAAGACTCTGAGGTCCCAATAGACTATGAAAGTCGAATAAATGCTGTTAAATTATTACATTCATCTTCTTTGATGTATCTAGGAATGCATTTTGGAAAGGTAAGTAGTTCTATGCAATTATTCATTTTATCTAAGCACACCTGACCCAATATAATTGGACAGACAGACAGACAAATTCTTTATTGACCTGTGTAAAAAAATATACAGTCCTTGTCAAATTTACGTGGAATCTCAAGTTCTTTTCTATACTGTTTAAGTTTGATGTCAACACCCAGAGAATCTACCCTAGACGAATCTGTCAGTCTCCTCTTATTAACATAGATTTGCGTCATGAGCGTCAATCAGTGCCCAGTATTTCTCTCCACTTCAAATGTTTAATGGCAATTTGCGTAAAAACTGCTGGGTCCTCATACACCTACTACCTATCATTTCAAAGATCTCAGTGAGATCTATCTACCACAAAAACTTTCAAGTCTCAGTGACTTGCGTAAGTCAGTAAATTGGCGAAATCGGTCTCATTTGCATAACATGTGTGAAGGCCTGTTCATTGGCAAGCTTTGGGGTGTGTCTGATTCACTGAAGGCTCTGCTGAAGTGATTCTTTCGTGTTGCAATATAATATTATGTAAAATAACTTTAAGGTCTGATGTCATTTTAAACTGGGTCAGATTCCCCAGCTTCTGGCAAAAGGGTGAATCCAACAAAACTGAGCATCACAGTTTCAGCTCAATGTCAGAGTGAAAATTGTGTCTGGGAAAACCCATGAAAGTTCCACATCACAGCCTGTCAGCCAATGGGCTGCCAGAACAACTATATGTCACATAATCTCTGTGTTTACAAAATTTGTCAAAGCCTTTTGTTTATTGTAAGGTCCATTGAAGTTTAAGTTCTAAATTGCATGTAACAGATTAATAAAACAACTCTGAGGATTATAACAGTGGTCTACTGTGAATGCTCAAGAGGCAGCCATTTAGTCAGGTTAGACTGGCGAATGCCAAGGATAGATCATTAGCTACTACAGACACCCAAAGATTGGAAAGTCCCCTGAATCGATAACCCTGCTGTAATGTCGTACTATATAATGGGTTACAGATAGCAGGGTTGTTGATTCAAGGGAATTGCCCAGACTTACCCACTTTCCTTTCACTGTTTAAGGAGGTAAGCATCATGCAGGCCATAGAGCGGGAGGGTTGGCAAATGATCAGAATGCTTGTGCCTGAGCGACAGCTGGAAATTTTCCCCATATAATTTTATCTGATTCAGATTTTATAGGTGCAACTGCTTTGAAAACATACTCCTAAAAACTATGCGATTGAGAGTAGTGATGGGAATCGGCTGGGGATTCCAGAATCGATTATCGGAGGCCTCAGCCGATTCGATAATCGATTTTTAATCGAAGGGACAACGTGGTCAATTTGGGAACAAAGCCAGTTTTCGCCAATAAATTCATTTAAAAATTTAACTGGTTTTCAAGGGGATAGATTCATTGAAATATAAATCCAAAATTGGTCAAAATAATACATTTTTATTAAGGCCTAGTAATTTTCCATTATTAATTATCAAGTGTTTAACATTATATGCCCCTGGCTAAATTTACTAAAATGTAGCAATTGCTGCCTGGAATCCTTCAAAAGACCTTTTACAGCTGTACATTGACTCTTTTGAAGTATTTTTGTTTCATTCAATTTTCAATCAGCCAAGTACCAGACCAATGCACGTCCCTAGACAAAAGAACCATAACAGCCTAAGTCAGAGGGTGAAACTGAAAGCTAATCAGCTAATTGTAATCAAGTCATGACACGTCTCCTTCCACCCCAGTCACTCTCCAATTGATTGCAATTAAGGCCAGGAGGTGTGAAAGAAACCCCAAGAATTGTCTAAATTGCAATTAACATGTTTAGATTGCCTCAGTACTTGCATCAAATGCAAAAGCAAATTGCTATCCACTGCTTTGACACGCAAATCTCGTAGTTGCACTTGGGCGATATTAGGGCTCATTGGCCTTGTTCTAGCATCTACAGAGTCGAGGTGGGTGGATCCAACATCGACTCTGTAGCCAGCAGCTGTCTTCATATACAGTTTGGGCCGTTTTTATTAGAGTCTTGAACACAAGTCATTCCATATGACTGCACCAAAATGTTTAAAAGAGTGGAGTCCATATTTAGTGGTACGTTTATGGCACAAGGAGAAATTTCTGCCCGATCTTAAATTGTAGCCTGTGTTATGCGTCGAGAGGAGATCGTTGACGAAGGCTGGGCTCTGCTTGTAATAGATCTTGTAAATCTCGATGGCCATAACTCTTAGTCTCCCAAGTTCAAGAGTTGGCATTTTTGCTCTTTGCAGTAGTACGCTGTAGCTTGACAAATAATCATTATAAATAAATTTCAGCGCTCTATATTGAATCTTCTCAAGCTTTCGGCTATTTCCAACCCCACAGTGATGCCAAATGATGGGGCAGTAGTTTGAAAGCACAAATGATTTATAAAGTAACAGCTTGATGTTTTCCTTCAAGGGGTAAGTTATCCGTTTTAAACAGTTTAATTGTTGACCAGCTCTTTTAACTAATTCCGAAATGTGTTGGTTGAAGTTCAGATGATTATCCAGATGTACTCCGAGTAATTTAACAGAGGATTCACTCTCAACGGAGTGATTGTTGTCAAAGTTGATGATGGAAAAGTCCTTCTCCTCTGATATAAGCACTTTGATTTGCTTGCATTTGATTGTCTCTGCACCATGATATAATATCTTGTGCGGTGGATTGTAGCTTGTTGATGACTTCGTCTCGAGTTTTTCCATTGACAACAACAGAGTTGTCGTCTGCATAGTTATATAGAATGCTTTCGTCGACTGCACTGAAAATGTCATTCATAAATAAATAAAAGATAATTGGTCCCAAGATGGATCCTTGAGGGACTCCTTTTAAAATTTGTGTCCATGAGCTGGTGTTTCCGGACACCTTGACTCTTTGTTTTCTATTAGTCAAATAGTCTGTAAGTAGAGTCAGAGAATTTTCTTGCACCCCGTAGGCCTTGAGTTTTGCAATAATTAGGCTGTGGGGGAGGCAGTCGAAGGCCTTTGATAGATCGACGAGTAAAAGGCCTGGCATCAGTTTCTTCTCCATTTTTCGCAAAGGGCAAGGAGAACATGTTGGCAGCTATAGCCATTCCTGAAAGCAGATAAAGAGTCATTATATACAGTTCCAAGCCAGGTGTCATTAAGCTGAGTGTCCATGATCTTCTGTAGGACCTTGGAGCTGGTGGTAAGTATGCTGACTGGATGGTAATTTTTTACATGCAGGGGGTTTTCCTTTTTGAAAATAGGCGTAACTTGTGCATGTTTTGCTTCTTCTGGGAATTTTCCTGAGTCGACACACATATTGTACAGCCTGGTGAATTGTGTCAAGTGCTTGCAGAATTGGACTGAAGTGATCCTTGTGAGGTCACAGCCATATCTCTGCCATCTTATTCCTTATGACTCATAAGCAGTTTATGAAGTCATAGCCTATACTTGCAATGCTAGCAGGGAAAGCCATTTGAGGTGTCACACCATTCATCAATGAGGTCACAAGCTCGCTTATGACAAATTGACAGATTATTTCAATGTATTTGACCCGGGGGGGGGGTACTCACTATGAAAGGGTGTATAGAGGCTCCGCTGGATGGTTTAGGTTTTTTGGCCTTCTTGGATTAAAATGGTATTGGTTTTTTTATGAATTAAGATTAATTTGGTTGCCCTTTTTTCACCCCCAACATGTTTGGTACCTTTAGAATCGGCTTCAAAAGACGATTAAAATGGTATGAAAATCATAAAGATTAAATTGGTTTTGAATATTTTTACTATAAGATTAAAATGATTTGTGGTTTTGACGTTGGTCTCGGATTAAAATGGTTTCGGTTTTCAAAATCGCCGTGGCGCATCCCTATGCAAAAGTTTGCGAAGTATTTGATAGGGCTTTCTGTGAGGTCACTGTTGGCCACTAGCAGCAGAATGTAATTACTTCTCATTCGTCTACTGTAATATGCCTATTTCCTGTAGAGACTTTGTGCCAGTAAATTTGTCTGACCTGAATTTGAGAATGGTCAGACATTTGCAAAAAGTGCCAGTAATGTCTGACGTGGCTGACCATTATCGCGCGTCACTGAGGGTTGATCTATGGCTTGGAAAACGTTTTGTTTACATTTTCGCAGGGAAAGAAAGTTCAAGTATTGCCCTGAGAAAAGCAAATTAGGTCAAATTTTCAACTTGAATCAATTAAATATGATTGAAATCTTCCAATAGACAGTTTATCAAATATGTTGACTTAATAACTGTTAAAGTTATCAACAATGAGAAGTATATTGATTATGGAAAATTATATATTGCCACATGATAATGTATTCTATAAAAAAAAGCCAAAACAATTTTGTAAAAACTCTTTTTTTATTCCAACCAAATAGCTTAATCTCAGAAAAAAAACATACACACAGCAACAACCCTTATAACTATCCAATCATCAAATAAACGAAATAAAGTGACATAAAAATGTTCATTAATATCAGCTACACATTTAATTAACATCGTCAATGTCAGGGAAACAATATAACATCAATTTCAATAAATGATACTATTTTTTCATATTCTTTCTTCAAATCAGCAAAGGATTATAATATCAAATATACTTACATAATTAATAACTATTATATCAAAATTTGTGTACAAAAAAATGTATATCAATAAATCGCCATAGACCACTTCCAAATATACTTCCTTCACAAAATCAATTTAATAGAACCAGTAATTTGTCAAAGGTAAAACAGCAATTCATCAAATGCAGATGGAATAAACATTTAATCTTACAAAATAAACCGTAATGAAATACAAACAAATAACTAATATCTTGCAGGATTCCTCCATACAAAAATACCATTTCAGTCAAATACAAATGGGAAAAAAAATCAAAACAAAAGCGAAGTTCATGAAATAAAAACTGAAATCCAACTTTATCAAATATAAAAATAGATACGGCAAGAAATACAAATTTTCAAACATTTACGCAGAATATTTCCATGGGATATTTTTGTATTCAAGTTTCCTTTTAACTATAGTGTTATGTAAAATAATAAAATTGTTAAAGCTGCAATTTATCATACAATGCTCTGCAATGCGTAATTATTGCACATACTTTTTACACCTGTTAGGTTAGCAAAGTAACACAAATCATAAATTCTCGAAGCTTCAATTTGTCATATACGATGCTATACAATGCATGCTGTACTGACTTTACACAGGTTATTATCGTAGTAATACAAATGATAAAATTCTTAAAGTTGTAATTTATCATATACAATGCTATACAATGCATAGTGTACAGACTTTTGCACACATTGTCTTAGCATTACAAAGTGAGAAAATTCTTAAAGCTACAATTTGTCATGTACGATGCTATGCAATGCATATATTGTACAAGTTGTGCAGTAAACGAAACTCAAGTGCTTACAGAAAAGCACTGGAATATTCCTTGTGAGGTCACATCCCTATCCGTGCAATGTTATTCTGCATGACACACTAGCAGTTAATGAGGTAATATCAGTTACACCCTGCTCGTTTCGAGGGTACGGGAATATGCAATGTTATTCTGCATGACACACTAGCAGTTAATGAGGTAATACCCTATACTTGCAATGCCACCGGGAGAAGCCATTTAAAGTGTCAGACCACTCATTAGTGAGGTCACAAGTTGCCTAATGACAAATTTACACTTCTTTTCAATGCAACTGACAGGGCTTGTTATGAGGTCATTGATATCCACTAGCAGCAGAACTTACAGTAAACGAGTGAAAAGTACTTATATTCAGGCACTAGTGGCCATCAGTGACCCCACAACAAACCTTATCAAATGCATTGAAATGAAGTGTCAATTGCATCATTGGGTAACTTGTGATCTCGCCGATGAGGGCTGTGGATTGGTAAGTGATTTGTTTCAATAGCATTGAAAGTATAGGTTATGATGTCATTAATGCATATGAGTAATTGAGCATAACATGGAATAGATAGGGTTATTACTTCACAAGGAACGTTTCAGTGCAATTCTGTAAGCACTTCATGTTCGTCTACTGTAAGTACTCGTCGTTCGTCGACTGTAATCATGGTTGTACAAAATGTCAAAATTCTTAACCTACCTTTGGACTACGCTCCCCTATTCATGTTAAGTTTTACAGCAACATCAAGAACAACATAAGCAACATTGCAGTAGACGAAAAAAGGAACGCTTACATAATTGGACTGAAATGTTCGTTGTTAGATCATATCCGTGCCATGTTATTCTCTATGAGTCGAAAGCAATTTATGAGGTCCTAGCCAATACTTGCAATTTTATCAAAATGAGTGACGGACCGAGTATCAATGAGGTCACAAGTTGCTCAATGACAAGTTGACAGCTTATTTCATTGGCTTGTTGTGAGGTCACATATATGGCCACAAACAGTTTTTCTGTAAGCACTCGTTTTTCGTCTGCTGTAACAACAGCAAAAATTGCAACAACATCAAGAACAGCAAATAATTAACATAACATCTATCATTATTTAAGTAGCAGTAAGAGGGCTCCCTCATTTTTGGGGTCCACCTGTCAAAAATGCATATAAGGTTCCAAATATATTGTGTCTGACAAAAATTAATTTTGACCTGATACACTTCTTAAACTATATTCTCAGATACTGCAGTAATAATCACAAAATCTATACCGAAGAAGAATGTACACTCAGAGAGTGCATATGATACGTAAGACTGCCAGCCTGCCATAATATAGTGAATATCTATCTATCTATCTATCTATCCTCTCTTTCCCTTCCTCCCTTTTCCTTTCTTCTCCTTCATTCTTTCCTTCTTTTTTTCCTTCTGTAAAATATTTCTCCCTCAAGTGGATATGGCTTGCACTGCTATCACAGCAGCAGGATAATGGCACAAAAATGGTCACTGTGCAGCATGGTAGAGGCTTATTTTCAATAAAATTCACCAAATAAGTCACGGAGACCAGCCAAAATTGAAAAGGGCCTTCAATGAGCAACAAGTAAGCATGCTGCAAAGAAACAGGTTCGTAAAATGCGTAGTTTTTTAACAGGATCTGATGCACAGAGTCACAAAAAGAAAATCTGACTTGTCACATGTCACATTAAGCCTGCTGCTAGCTGGCCTATAAATTTTTCTATGTCCGTGTATTCGATAAACAGTTTGAAACTGGATGCTGACATTATGACGGCGTATAGGGGACATCGTAGTTCTGAAAAGTAGGTTCGCATTATCCAATTAGGTTCGCACTTCTGAGTTCCAGGTTCGCCATTCCCAATCCAAGTTCGCCCTTCCCAATTCCAGGTTCGCCCTTTAGAAGTCTGGTTCGCCCTTTTGAAAGTTTGGTTCGCCCTTTTGAAGTTTGGGTTCGCCCTATTGAACTTATGTTCGCATAAATGAATTGACGATCGTTTTGTCAATCCTTGTTTTTCAATTATGGCCTTTTTAGGCCTATTATGATATTATCAATGTTAAGAATTTAGTTTTGTTATGTTGACTTTCACAGAATAAATTGTTACATTTTGTTACATCATTAACAACAAACTCGTAGTTGACCGACCACACTTCTAACCAAAACAATCTACGGGCTTAATAAGTAATTGAACTATCAATACCAGAGGTGTAGCTAGATGGGCTTGTTAGGGGAAGGAGGAATTAAAGAGGAAAGAATGAAGGCCAGAATAAGGCATAACTTATTGGTCTATCATGATGTAAGAAATTTCTAAAAAAAAAAATCTGAATAACTGCTGGCACTATGCCTCAGGAATATATAATATTATACGTGTAATCTGCCGAAATATATTATGTTCCATTTGTCTATCTATCTGTTTGCCTGTCTTTCTGCCATATATCTACTTATCGACCTACCAAGGCTAGGTTTAGCCTACTAGCATGCCAATAACTGGGTCCAGGGTTCGAATCCAGCTCTTGCCGGATCACTTGGGCCTATGTTGGATGGCTGTTTCCATCATCATTTGCCACATTGCTGTGTCCTCCTGTCCCACTTAGCCTACCAAGCGTATAAATACAGGATGTAGGGTCCCAACCATCCAACAATAGGCCTAATACCGATGTTAGGCAAAGAGGTTAGCTCAGTTGGTAGCCCTCTGGACTGCAAACTGCACCACACAAATCTCGGGTCCCAATCCAGCTCTAGCTGGATCTCGGGGGCTAGATGCACCTGGACTTCTGTAGGACAGCAGTTTCCATCATCCTTCACCTTACTTTTCCTCCTCCTGTCCTGGTAAACCTACCAAGTGCGTAAATTCAGACATAAAGTCTGAATCACCCATCCCTTTATCCTGACTGAATGGCGGACTGGTTGACTGACTGGCCTGCCAACTAACGTTATCGCAATTTTTCTTCAAAATGCTACTATGAATCTTGGTGGTCTAGGGGGGGGGGCGGGCCTAGGCCCCCCTGTATCCGCCACTGTCTGTGGATGATATCTAGGTCGGAGGAAGATTAGGCCACGAAGATCTCATGCGCTTGAAGGTGCCATAGTATCTGAGGTATATTTTATATGCTTAATCCAGTTGGAGGCACAGCTGAGCTGCAAATTGCGGGTCCTGGGTTTGATTCCTGCTCTGGCCGAGCAAGGATTATTTTCAATCCCAATTCTGATTCTGGGGTTCAGTTGAGGCATCGATAATTACTAGTTGTCAGCAATTAGAAGGGCAATTGACAAATTGCAATGCAGAATCTGACTTGACAGTTTTTAAAATAGGCCTACCAATCAAGAGCCAAGTAGCTTTGAAAGTCAGATAACTTTTAATTGTGACAAAAATCCCTTGACGATTGATTATACTATCAAAAGATTTGTCTTACGAGTTTACACAGACATATGAGTTAATAGTTAGACAGATAAAAAAAAAATTGATAGACAGATAAATAAATAAATAAATAGGCCTACATTGTATAGATCTATGTATACAACTTTACTATGTGGCAAACTGTTTACTGGATAGATAAATAAGTCTATAAATAAATAGCTAAATTAAAAGAATAATATCTAGCTCAATAGAAAAAAAGAATGGATAGATTGATAGATAGATAGCTAGATAGATGGATAGATAGACAGATAGCATTTCCATTCCATTGAGAAATTTTATACATTCCGTCGTACTATCAGTTACACCCTGCTCGTTTGGAGGACACGGGAATATACACTACGAAGGACTCCATACACCACGAAGCCGTCTGATGCGAACACAAGGGGTATACGGTCTCATACACCTCAGCTCTCAACAAATGAAAATCTGGGATTAACACAGAACTGAGGATAAACTATGAACCAACCAGACTGTAAATTCAAGCCAATGATGGATATTCGGAATATTTTAATATATATAAATCAATTGTTGGATACATAGGGCATAGGCGTACGGCGCATCCGATTTTTTTGGGGGGGGGAGTGACATTTGTCCGAATTTCTAGAGCTAGATCAAATAACATCTCAAATTAAATGGCCTGGAAATCATTAATTTGCCGCAGTTTTCATTTAATAATCTACCCAATTTTTTTAGTATTTTTGCCCGAATTTCACTGTTTCCCAAACTTTAGGGGGGCGATGGCCCCCCTGCCCCCCCCTCCCATACGCCTATATATATGGTTGGATAAGATATATCAGTCCAGATAAAAGCAGAAGTATTCAAATTTTAAATGCAATACTGTTCAGCTTGTCCAATTGTGGCATAATGAAAAACAATTCATTATTAAAGAAAAAAGAGAAGAAAGGAAAACTAACCAAACAATTAATATGATTAAAAACACTTCAGTTCCATAGGATTAAATATGTCAATGCATAATTATGTATTGCAATTCAATGCAAACAAGCATGTTTAAAAATTCCAAATATTTTATCTACTTCATTTCACCAAGTTCTATAGATTTATACAGTACAATGGACCAATCGAGATAATGCATCCTCATGCAAATCAATTGTCTTGTATTCAGAAAAAAATCCATTTCAAAGTTACTATCTAATAACTATTGTCAAAACAGTTATATTTAGTTGTATAATAATCATCTGGATTGTGTTTGTAATTTTTTTTAATGTTTGTCATATTTTCTTCTTCTTTTTCTTGTTATGGCTTTTTGTCGCTGGTTTTCCTCATTTTGAATCGGTCCTTGAATTTTCATGAATTCTTGGATTTTTGGTGCATCTCCTTTTTTCCTTCTTTGTCTATTTTTGCCTTTGGGATATTTCTTTTCCTTAAAATTTATTCCCAGTCTGTTTTTTCTAACCATTTTTTCCATGGAATGCATATTTGAATATGTTTTCTTTTTTCTTTTTCAAAATTCTTTGGATGCAGTTCAACATAGTACACAATTTGGAAGAACACACCGAGCAGATACACAGCAAATATTGACACAGAAGCTAAATATCTGAGCCATTGAGGAGCATCATATGATTTGGGAGAATACAACCATAACAGTAACATACAAACATTCTCAAGGTATATGAGAGTGTGACGAAATGTGTATTTGCGTCTACTGATTTTAGATTCTTCTAAGGTAAAGCTGCTGATGAGTGACATGAGTGAACCTATGCAGCCTACCTGAAAACAGTCAAACAATCCTTCAAGATGATAAATGCTTTTCGAATATATTAAGGAAAAAAGAAAGTGGACTCCTAAAATACTGATAAAGAGATAAATTGAATGAATTGCACAGATTGCAAAAGCAACAACTCTTGCCCATACAGTGCACAGATGCCAGCCAAGACACAGGACAGCCGCAAGATGAGGTATTTTTAGCTTTCTGCCTTTCATGTAGTTTGTCTTGTAAAAGGAAACCAATGACCACGATAGAGACACCAAGGAAATGGTAACAGATATCCACTGGATTGGATCTGAAAGAAAGCAAGACCATCATTGGTAACACTTCAAGCATGATCAATGTATTTCACACAGATATGTGATTATCAATTTGATATATTTATTCATATGACAGATTAAGTTAAATGAGCACAGGTGAGTTGGAGGCTGATCAGACAAGAGTTGGGGGGGGGGGGTGTGGATTTTATCCCCTAGTTCACCGAATTTTGTGACATGACATGTTATTTTATCAGAAATTATTTTTGCCGATTTGGATTTCTGATGCTCACCCATAAAGATTTGGAAAGATTTAAAGTTAGTTAGAGAAAGTCTGCTCTTTAATGTAAGTAAGTGCACCCTTCAATGATTTGCCATTGAAGGCTATGTTAATTGGGTATTGGCTATAACATCACTAATATTACACAAATAATTGAATCTATGCTTGTATCATAGCATTGAGGTTTCCTTTTACATACATGTACTTGCCATTGAATTTGCACAAGGGCCTTTGTGCCAGACAGGGGTTATAATCGCCCAGCGCAATGCTAAAAGATAGGCAGAGAGGCTGTACTTACTCTTCCAAGATTATATAACCACTATCTGGCATAAAGACCCCTGACACAAGTTCAATGACCATGCTTGTAGATAAAGTAGGAAACCTCAATTTACTATTAAAACAACAGAGCCGAAATTTAAACAATACTATGAATGCGTTCCAAAGACTGTTTTTAACTCAATTCAATTTTACGGACTCATGCATTTTATTATGTCTCATGTTCCTTTTTTTTTTACCATTTATATTTTCCAGATTATAGCATCACTGAAAATTACAGTGTATACTAAACTGCTATTTCCGAATAAACATGTGAACTTGAGAAAAGAGTCCCCAACAAATTATATGATTTCATATGATTTCATAGGATTTCATAGCCAGCAGGAAAGGGGGGGGGGGACTTGCAACTATTGGCAAAGCACAGCAATAATACAGAAGCTGAGATGAAATAGTCAGATCAGAGAGATAATAAGTCAAGTTTGAGAGGTTTTTCCACACACACATATACAAATCTCATGAACATGCCGGTTGCAGTGGCGTAACTGGGGGGTCTCAAATGAGGGGGCACCTGGGGGGGCACGCGATTCTCTGGGGGGCACCCGCTATACTAATTGTATATTTTAGCCAGAGTTGGAAAGTTCATATGGGGGGGCACCTGGGGGGGCACAGGTCCAATATGGGGGGGCCTGTGCCCCCTCACGCCCCCCCATAAGGACGCCACTGGCAGGTTGTCATGACAACAATGTAGTCAGATAGCACGTGTACAGGAAACAACAGAAAAACCTTGAACTATTAGTTTTAGCACCATGGTACATTAGGACGTGTCAATTTTGGGAAAAGTTTGAAAAAGGCAGTAAGAACTGTAGCTCTAGCTAGGTATATCCAGAGCAGAATTATCCAGGGCCTCACATGGCAAGGGGGCCTCACCAAAAAAAAGAAAAGGATCAAAGACCAAGAAAAAAACTCATTCACACTTTGCTGATGACACACAACATATCACTCCAAAGCCTTGATCATTATGAATGCAGACCACATGAATATCATATTATACCATTCAACACCTCTATCAGCCAATCACATTACAGCATTTCAGGGGAATAGTTCCCATATTCTTTGTTCTCCAGTTATTCTCTCATTTTTAACTGTTTGAGCGTTTGTCTCATGGTATAAGCCGGTTATTTACCATGGGATCAGGAATATGTGTTTATCACACCTCGGCCTAAAGGCCTCGGGTGATAAATCACATCTTAACTCTCCCGTTGTAAATAACCTTTACTTGTACTTGATTAAAGCCCTGGATGGAAAAGAAGGTTTCAAGGTCATCTTTCAAACCTGCTCGAGTAATCTGTATCCGTTTATCCAAAATTGAATTGCAATGCAGTCTCTGAGAATATACACGTGTGAATAGGGCTTTTTTTTGCTTTTGTTTAATTAATCACGTCATCAACAATAACACTTTCAACAACCCTGCCTATCCTCACCCCATCTAATGTGCACTTTTCCTCCTTTTCCAAACAAGCCCTTCTGATGAACTCAAGTTTGAACCTATATGTCCTTTTTCCTTCGATTCAAATGTCCATGGATTCATAGAATTTTCAATGCAACAACAGCCATGCCTTTCCTTCGTAATTATACTTCCGCTCTGAGCACTTTGTTGTGATCCAGGAGGATCCAGCATTTCGCGCCGTTTTGTGTATTTCTATTTGATTTTCTTCAATGATATTTGACTATCTATCTGGCTTCAATTGACAATTGCAGCTTTATTCAATTGGATTGAATTGTACACACTGCAGCACAATAGTTTTGATTGGTGACACTTGAACACATTGATTAGTGTTGATGCATTGATGGCAATTACCAATTAATGTGTCACTTTGTCAAATGTAATTTACCTTCACACCTATCCTCAGTGTAAAGACATTATTACGTTTTTATGTACAATTTTGAATTCCTTTTTTATATTTAATGCTCTGTTGTTTTACTACTACCCTTTTATTTCACATTTTTCACAACCAATGTACATCTTTTAATGTGAATTACGCATTTCAAACTAAGAAACTAACAGCCCAATCATAGAATTACCAATTTAATCATCCATTTCCTCTTCCCTGTCTTTTGACTTTTTCACGTGAAAGATGAATCTGCTGATACATATATAATATATATACATGCATAGATAGATAGATAGATAGATAGATAGATAGCTTAGAGATAGATTAGAGATAGATAGATAGATAGTTAGATAGTTAGATGGATAGATAGATAGATAGAATTAGATGGATGGATAGATAGATAGATAGATAGATAGATAGATAGATAGATAGACAGCTAGCTAGATAGATAGATATATTGAGCAATTGAAATTTCAATATTCGTTCCTGAATTCAACATCAGACTTCAGCATTAATGTCAGCTAATGTCGCAGCATGTCCCGCCCATATCACTGTCTATCCACGCCACATAAGTGCACCCCCTCGCCCCCGCCAACAAAAGACAAAATTTTGCACTCCTCCCCCATCATTTATTATCACTGGGTAATTCTAGTCAACAATAATTGTCTTTAAGGTTATACATGCAGGTACAGCTGTACTGGGTGGAATATCTTCATGACCAGCAAAGAGTCTCAATGTTGGAGATCTCAGGAAAATTGTACAACCAGCAAGTTAAATGGGGGCCTCAGAGCCTCATTGTGCCCGGGCCTCCCAGACCCTTCAATTTGGTCCTGATATCAATTGGAAACATCTTCAAAATTATTTAATTCTCCAACGGGAAAAATTCGTAACAGTTACATGAACATTGTCTGAAAATCTGGTAAACTACTGAAAAATATAGAAAAATCTTCAAAAGTGAGGGGAAATGTTTCTGGTGATCCAAAGAAATATTAAGAATAGAACGCCGTTTTTCGAACAAGGAGAAGTAAGGCACATGCTTGTTGAAAAAAGGGGAACGATTTCTAAGAAATGGAAATTCTGATTTTGCTGGCTTCAATAAATAAGATATCCAGGCTACAAATATAACTAAAAGTTTGGCAAAAGTATTTTTCTAATGCAGTAAGCCTTGTCCCTAGAGTTAAATTTCTTAGCAGTTTATTTGCCTTCTCGAACATTTTTCAAAAAATTGTGAATTTACCAATTTTAAGTGCTTGTAAAAATTCATATGAAAAACCACTGGAGTGAATTTTGGCATATTGCTTTCTGACAAGTTTGCTTCCACAATAAGAACTTAATTTGGATTTTCTATGGGGCAATGAATAAAATTAGTTACATAGTTCATGAACCCAGAAAATCATTTTGAGCCTAAAAATAGCCTTTTTGCAATTCAGCAGATTCTTTTGGTGCCGTTTTGCAGAACCCTAATACCCCAGTTAATGAAAATGAATGGTTTCTGGTGTCTCCGATGTTTCTGATGAGTCAGTCTTGAGATAAATTCTTTATTAACTGTAACAAAGGCAACTTAAACGATGGCTTCTGTTGAAATGTTTGATTCACATTCGGCTGAGATTTTTTGCTAAATTTGAGAATTATCAGTTTAGACAATGTCTGGCAGATATAAAATCGTTTGTTAAAGAGCTCTGGATATGTCTGGTTTCCGGTCGAGGAGTGTCCGAAAGCAGTCAATTTTGGTGCTGGTGAAATTTTTACAGTGTGGCGCTCTGTCAAATTTAATAAGAAGCGATTCTTAATTTCGTTTCTCGAAGCCTGTGCGTAGCAATACCTTAGTTAGTATCGCCATAGCTTGATAATTAACATCTGGGAAACCTTGTGCCACTTAGATAGTGGTTTGGCCAGTGGTGGGCAATGGGCATTAACTTGTTAATCGTTACAGTGAAACACTTTGATATAGGAAAAATCCTTTCAGGTTCATGTTGATTTTTGCATTCTGTGAGTCATGATAGACCATGATTTGTCATGATCATTGCATCAGTATAGGAAGCATATATATGCTGTTGATGATTCATGATCGAGATTACATGCCATAGCTGTGAATCTGTAAGATCTAAAGCTGTGTATGAAAGATATTGACATGGGATGATTGGTCATCATTTGGATGATTTGTCATAACCAGGCTCTGACAGTGATTGGTCTTCCTTCATGATGACAATTTCCTATTCATCTGCCAAAATGAAGGCGCATCCACCTGAGCTGAGATGGAGAGTCATTTATCTGAAATATTTTCATGATAAAAGCGTACGAGAGATATCTGAAAGCCTTTGTGTCAGTAAGGGATTTGTGTATACAATGGTACAACTACATACAGAAACACGTGGTGTCTATAAGAAGGAAAGGCATGGAAGAGTCAGGAAATTGAACAGTAAGAACATTTGGGGTCAACCATTACATATTGGGGGGGGGGGGTTGGAGGAGAAAGTACTGCACTGTGATACATGTACCAGAGTCAGTTATTTATTTCAAGCAGTCGCTATACAAAACATGATTTCAAGATCGAACAACACATTGTAAATAAGAGAAAGAAGGAATGATTTTTTTTACTGAGGCTAGACAGGACATCATTGTCATTTAGGCCAGACTTTTTTAATTTTTTGCTTCTCAGAGCGACCGAACCAACCGATTTTCTGCCTATGGAAAAAAAAAAATTAGCATACCCACAATTTTTATCAAATTGACATGTATTAAAAAACTGAGATTTCACCTTCTTTTTCGTCCTACAGACCTACCCTAGAAAAAGTGCCTTGAGAAGATTAGAGAAATTAAAGATCAATTATGTCTGGCCTTACAGAAAGCACCAAGCCAGCCAAGGCCGATTTAACATTGCAGTACCCAAGCTAATGATGGAAGTATATTTTTATATTATCCATAACCGCTCCTCCTCCCATGGCATGATCCTGTTGGCCTCCAGTTGCCTTGGACTGGCATTGGCGCTCTCAACAGCTGACGAACAAAATCTCTTGAGCGTATGGGCTGTGGTTATGCAGTTATGACAAATCATGACTATGATGACTCATCATCCCATGTCAAAGTGTTTCACATATTTAGTCACATTTACAACTATATTACATGGTAGTGATCATGAATCATCAGCTGCATATATTTTTCCAATACTAATGTAATGATCATGACAAATCATGGTGTATCATGACTCACAGAATGCAAAAATCAACATGAACCTGAAAGGATTTTTCCTATATCAAAGTGTTTCACTGTAATCCGTTAATAACGAAGCTAACAAATTTAGTAACTATTAACTAATTTAATCAACAAATTTTTCTTATCGACGCAAGCTATACTCTAGTAGCTCATGGTAGTGATATACGCAATCATATGTCCAGAGGTAAACTCTTCAGAATTCCATTACAGCGATGCACTTTGATACAGGAAAAATGAGGATCAGTTCACTTAGAAAAATGCACTTTGTGATTCATGATAGCTGATGAAGTGTCATCTTCCATACTTTCAACATGGGAAACATAGAGGCAATTTGATTAGTCATGATCAAGAGAAGGCCATTTGACTTGTCATAACTGATTTTGAATTGAAAATCAGATGCATGATCCTTTTGTTTGGCTGTCACCAACAAGATAGATAAGTCTCCTCAAATCAAATTAACATTGAAAGTATTGGGTATGATCATGACAAATCATCTGTATGATGACACATGAAGTGCCATTTTCACAGTGCAACAGCACACTCTTTTTTGGTATCAAAGTGCATCCCTGTAATTATAGGTCCAGGTATGAAATTAGGTTGGTGTCACATTTCTCATGGGGGCCGAACTTTCCAAAATGGCCGCCACCAATTTTATGTTATTTTAAAGAGATTTATAAAGATTTTTATTTTTAAAAGATTTATAAAGATTTCCCATTATCTCGAGAACCATTAGAGACAGGAGGTCATATGACCACTCGAAATTTGCAGCAAGGCAATATTATAGGGAGTGATTACAGTGAAACAGTTTGATATAGACACAATGATGATCAGTTCACTGCAAAAAATGCATTTCTTGACTATTGATAGCTGATGAAGTGTCATCTTCTCTACTTCAACATGGGAAACATGGAGACTGTTTGATTAGTCATGATCAATAGAAGGCCATTTGACTTGTCAAAACTGATTTCAGAGTGAAAATCAGATACATAATCCTTTCGTTTGGCTGTCACCAACAAGTGGGATAAGTCTCCTTCAATCAAATTAACATTGAAAGTATTGGGCTTGATCATGACAAATCATCAGCATGATGACACTCGAAGTGCCATTTTCACAGTGCCACAGTCCACTCTATTTCTATATCAAAGTGTTTCACTGTAATACATCTTTATATCAAAATGTCAATAGTTAGTAAGAAATTTCAAAAAACTGATTTATTAATTTTTCATGAATAAAAATGTCATTAAAAGTTGATAAATTAAATGTTTTCGTAACAAACACATAATCCCACCAGCACAATACAAAGAAAAGTCATTGTGAATTCTATAAACAAACACTGGCCATCTCTGATTTATTATTAGGCCTCAAAATAACCTTAAAGGTATGGTCAAATTAGAATAAGACATCTTTTCTATGAATATATCTGACATTCGAAGCTTGCAGACAAATCTAGTTATATGGAATTTTTACACTATCTTTGTTGCAGTATAAAATGCAACAAATTTACTGTTCTTTTGTCTGCATGTGCAGGATTTGGCATTGCGCCAAGGTGTGGGGCATCTGCATGATGGGGCAGGTCATTAGGTCTGCATGATACTGCTAGCTTCAGTGATCTAGACCAAACAGAGTTCCTTCATAAGCCATATTACAGTGGATCTGGACAAAGACAGATTACTGTACAACCTTCCCTTTACCCCACTTCCCAAGCATATTGCAATGAAGGGTATCATGTTACCCTTCCAGAACACATGTGGTTTTGAAGGTACCAGTGTAGTGTGAAAAACAGCATTCTAAGGTCTGTTTTTTTCACACTGCAGACAAAAAATTTGCTGATGGAGTTCTGAATTTCAAAGGAATTTGTTTGAATTATGACATGTGGGCCATATGTAGGTACCATAGATACATTGCTAACCATGAACAAGAAGACTTTTCTAACCATAAATGGTTACACATGGTCTTTCTAAAAATATCCTTCAATGGAATATGCATGGGGTGGGGGGGGGTATAGCCAGTTCTGCACCTTTGGTAATCTGCCTTCTGGGATATCTTTGTGTGCAGAATATCTGCTGCGATCCCTCAACCAAGGGATATCCCAACCAGGGAACTCCCAATGTAAGTTACTAAATATGTCACACAAGTTGATATGTTGGCTATGATGAGATTTGATCGCATTGCTTAGATTAAACGACTGGATTGCATAGATTGAATTGGCTAAGTTTGGATTCAATTGGGTTGGAGGGAAATGGATCAGATTGGATTGTGCAAATTGAATTTGACTTGGCTGGACTGGATGGGATTGGATTAGATTGGCTTAGATTAGCTTAGCTTGGACTGAACGGAATCAGATCCGATTGGAGTGGATTAGCTTAGATTGGATCAAATTGAATTGGCTTAGATTGGCTTTGATTATATCAAATTGGATTTATTGGATAACACTACATACTTTGGATCCGATTGGAATAGATCATACTGGATTCACTTGGATTGGATTCGACTAGATAATGGAATGGATGAGACTGGATGTGACTGGATTAAATTTAATTGGATGGGATGGGATTAGATTGGATGGGGTTGATGCAATGAGATTGGTTTGGATTGGATTCGTTTGGATTGGATTGCACTTGCACTTGGTTGGTTATTTAGGACAGGAGGAGCAAATGACACTGAAGTGAAGGATGACTGAAACAGTCATCCAATATAGGCCCAGGTGACCCAGCAAGAGCTTAATTCGAAACAGTGATTAGTAGCAGAGCATTTTTTAAGGAGTTTCGACTGGCAGACCAATGCAATTTTGTAGCGTCATGATGTGCGACATTTATAGATCTGCAGCTGTATACAGTGAGGAAAATAAGTATTTGACCCCCTACAATATTTTCTGGTTTGGGCACTTGTGCTTTCTTCAAAACTCTGAAATTTCTCGGGGAGATCTGGTCCAACATTAGAAGACAGGTAATGCGCAAAAATTAAGTGAAAGAAGCATTATGTAATATATTTGTATAAGAATCCAAATAGTCTTCACTCTTCGGAAATAAGTATTTGACCCCTTCGTTTGCGAAGGGTTTTATTTCCAAAGACTATTAGGATTGTTATGCAAATATATTACATAATGCTTCTTTCACTTAATTTGTGTGCATTACCTGTCTTCTAATGTTGGACCAGATCTACCTGAGAAATTTCAGAGTTTTTGAGCAAGGGCAAGTGCCCAAACCAGAAAATATTGTAGGGGATCAAATACTTATTTTTCTCACTGTAGATGTTCCGTTACAATATATATTCACATGATGATTCGCTTGTCAAAGGATTCGGAACTGTTGAGCCGGCTGCTAATTTAGTTGTTTCGCTAATGGCCACAAAAAAGTCTTGACACTTTTTTTTTGGAAACCAGAAAGATGACATTAGCAGAAGTATATGTTGCAGAGAAAGTAAAGAATACTTTTGATATGAGAAGCAGAAACCTTGGTTTCTAATGTGCCAAAGAACTACAAATTAAGACTTTCAATGAGAAATTGACGAGAGTCTCTGTAAAAATGACTGGGAGACCAATTCTGTACACTGGGAGACACTTTGGTCTCCCAGTTATGATGTTAAAAATGCACTGATCAGTAGTCTGGCATGCTACCACTAGACCAACCCCGGATAGATAGATAGTTAGATAGATAGTGACATTGTCACATTGATGAACAGATCGATAGACAGAGAAACTAGGGGAGTCTCGCCTCAAAATGCCTTAAGTACATAGTGATACTATATACAAAATGGTTGAAATGGAGCTCGGTTGTGATACTGCTCCCACCTGTACTCATCAAGTGTGATACGGACTGTTTTCTTTATGGCCAACAGAAGAAACATTTCTTCTTTGGTGACCATTGCAATTGATAGCTCGTCATCCCCAAAGCCCTGGGGTAAGGAAAGATCCAAGATTGCATTAAATCTGATAGCTGTGGACCCACTTTGCTGGTCATGTTACAACAATTCAGCGCATAAATTGCTGAGAGGTAAAACACCCAAGTTGCTGTCCAATTGATCAACTCGCATGTAAATTGAACAGTTTTCCTTGTTTTTGATATAACCTCCAAGCTTCAAATAGAACTTCTGTAGCTTATGGGAAGTGGCAAATGAGATTGATCAAGACATCAGTATGATGTCAAAACATGAAAACTGATTGACGCCCATGTTTCACAACACCATAATGATTGTCTATCAGCATTGCACCGGATGAGTACCAGTGGGAGCTGTATCAAAAAATCGAAGGCTCAGCTTGATTTTATTACAGATTTCGTATAAGTGTGCCATGTTCCATGTGAATATATGCCCAGATGATGTCAGTATTGCAATACTGACATCACTATTGGCACTCCAAGCTTGCGTGTTGATTCCAACTGCTACCAACAAGTCAGGCTTATGGGCTGTCTAAGTGTGAATGACAATTGATTAATCTGCATTCATTGGTATGGTTGTTTGATTCAGTTGGAGCAGGTGAAATTGATATGTTTGAGCCACTTGCTTGATCCATCATGGTGTCCTGTTGTGAAATTTCTCATTGAGGGCAGCACCTTGTGGCTTTTCAGCCTTTTAGGTGAGATCTGTGCCAAAGATCCTGTTCAGAATTGAGAGATTTTTCGGAAGTGAACGTGGCGGTGTTGCATGGGCATACCAGAGGACGAGAAATGGGATGGGGGAGGGGTAGTTGCTCCCCAAAAATTTGGGAAAAGGCCAGACAAGGAGACTAAGAATTCGATCATGAAATAAACAGTATTGGAAATCAGTGATAAGGATGCCCCCAAGCAAAACTCCCCCCCCCCTTAGGTCTTAAATTCTGAATGGATCCTGAGTATATTATTTTTGCCAAATCGGAGCAGCACATGATAACCTCTCAGACTAACAAATGAATGTGAGAGTGAATGAATTTGTTTTGTTGTAAAAGTGCTAAAACTGATACCAGTTATACACAAAATCCATGCATTATATATAGCTGGATATTGTAACTTTTGGATTTATTCAAAACATCAAACTGAATAATCAATGTTGAGCAACAATCTAACAGCGTATGTGTGAATTTGTAATGGTGTGATCAGTATGGGTTCCAAGTGACACAGTTGAAACTGCGAATATACAACTGTGAAATCATTATGCTGATACTGACATCACAAGAGCACTGTGGCAGTTGAAAAGAACATGGCACACTAATACGAAATCTGTAATAACTGTTTGTAGGCCTATGGCATTCAACATCAATAAAGAGCATATTAATAGGGCACATCTGCAGTGCAAGTTATGGCACCAATCTGTCAGTCCTCCAGCTTCTAACGCAGATCCACTGCAATATAGTTATTATAGAAACACTGTTTGGTCTAACACCAGTGATACTGCTGGCATGATACAGGCCCAATGATCTGCCCCCACCATGCAGACAAAAGACAATTAAGTTTGTTGCATTCTGTAGCTGCAGCAAAGACATATAAGTGTAAAAATTCATATATATATAACAAGAATGGATCTTCGAGGTTCGAATATTAGGTATATTCATAGAAAAAATGTTTTATTCTAATTTTACCACGCCTTTAAGGTTATTTTGAGGCCTAACAATAAATCAGTGATGGCCAATGTATGTTTATAGAATTCATGACTTATCTTTATACTGTACTGGTGTGAATCTGTGTTTGTTATGAAAACAGTTATTTTGTCAGCTGCTTTTAATGACATTTTTAATCATGAAAAATTAATAAATCAGCTTTTTGCAATTTTCTTACTAACTTTATTTGATGAGGCATCATGAAAGTTGGACTGAATGTCAAAATGGGAGTGTGTGGATTGTGCATGCATCATTTCGTTTGGTTGCAATGTGATGTGTCTCAATTGTGAAGTTATTATTGGGCTATAACGATTAGTCAACTTGCAATTTTTACCTTCAGCGAACAAAGTTCGAAGAAGGTATTGTTATCACTTTGGTCAAAAGTTGTCTGTCCGCCGGGTGGGCGGTCGGGCGTCCGGGTGTCCGGGCGGTCGGGCGGCGGGCGGCGGGCGGATAGATAGTTTCCGGGCCAGAACTCAGCCCCTATTGCACATATATGGATGAAATTTGGTACACATGTAGCCTGTATGGTCTAGTTGGGCCTTTTGATGGTTTGATTGATGGATATTTAGTTGGCTTGTAGCAGGGCATTGTATTCTACGACCTACACATGATGTAGCAGGGCATTGTATTCTACGACCTACAACCTACATAACAACCTGCAAAATACATTTATTATTATATTTTAATTGTATAACTGATTGTTTAATTGAATGTGACAACATTGTAAACTATGTCCTGGCTCTGGTGGTCCTGTGACTTATAAAAAGGCGCTTGAACTCATCAGAGCCAGACTGCAGCCAGACTGCAACTGGACAACTACAAGTCCTGTTGTACAAATAAACTGGATTATACTGCAAAACTGCCTTCTTAATATCTGTCCAAGTCCTGGTACAGATCTTATTTGGTGCCGTGACCAGGATCGGTCAGAATGGATTCGTTGTCAGCCAGCCCAGCTTCAGTCAGCATGAAAAGTAAGTGAATTTAAATACATTTTTAACCTGAAAAGTGACTCTTTCTTCAAGTTATTATGATATTATCACTTACATGCTGAAAATATTGGCTGTGGCTATGGCTGGCAATGGGCAGTTTGCATTAATGTGAAGCATATTTTCATAAAAGTAGAAAAATAACACTCAGTGTGACATTTACTGACTGAAAAATACATTTGCTTTACTGTGGAATATACTCCTTTTATTAATCCAGCATTTATTCTGTTGAACTGATGTGATCTGGTGACTGCAACTCACCAGGTTGTGTTTGACTGTTTGTGATAAAATGGTGACAAACAAAACCTTTTGAAAACACTGAAATTTGTGAGAACTGATTATAGGTGCACAAAGTAATCATGTGTCCTGTGGAGATCTTCCTAGGAGTGTCTATTGCCTGAATCCGGGATGAAGACCTGGACCATGATGAAGACCTGGACCATGATGAAGACCTGGACCTAATGACCTGCCGTGGAAAATTGTGTTTGACCGGAAGACCTTGACCCGATGAACCGCCGTGGAAACTGTGTCGGCTGACCCATGAAGAGTTCCTGATCAACAAGCTGATATTATATTTTATTATTTTAAATTTTTAACTGGATAAATTCTTCATAACATTTAAAGTAGATTCTATTCAATCTTTTTTTAAACTAGTTTAACTCAATAATTCAATATATATAATATTTCTGATTTGAATTTGTTTAAAGTAAAATTTCCACAAAGTAAAATTAAGATGGATGAAGTTGAAGTTTTAAGTATGGCAATCAGTCTGTGTGAGTCAGTGTTGGCCTTGCGTGGGTTTGAAGTGACGCGACCAGCTACATTAGATCAAAATTATCTACAATTCTTGGTAAACTGTCTTGTGGCCCTAGGATTGGATGGCTCAGAAGATTGTTTACAATAACTTCACATAGACCTTAATCTATTTTTTTACACCAAAATTGATTTCTAAATTATTTTCAAATTTCTTCCAGTGATCAGGATGGCACACGCAGCACCTGCCCCTCTTGAACAGGACCTCGGGACGTTGGATCCCACCAACAACCCAGCAGATAGGGCTGCACTGGAACAAGTTCAGCGGGAGTATGGACGCCTCCTGGGCATGTTCCAAGATGCCACTACTCAACAGCAGGAACTGAGCGTCCAGAATGATGAACTCAAAGCTAGAGTTGAGCAGGTCAGATGGGCGAGACATTGGATCGTTTAGGGGCACAGCTGACAACCCAGGCTGTTTCTGTGTCAAACAGTTTAGAATTTTCCGGTAAGTCGAAAGATTTAATACCTTTCCTTGATGACGTAGAGAAGCATGTTCTCCTGGCAACCGACAGGCAGGACGACAGAGACTTGAAGCGATGCGTGTATCAGTTCTCACGCAAAACTGTTTCTACATTTATTCAAAATGTCCTCAAGGAGGACCGAAACATTACTTGGGCCAATTTAAAGCAAAGACTGATCCAGAGATTTGGGGAGAAGCTGGATCCCCAAACCTTACTGATAAGACTGAGAGGTTATACTCAGCGACCGGGTCAAAGTATTGCTGTCTTCTCTGAGCTCATTCATAGGAAGGCTCTAGAAATCTATCATGATGAAGTTAATACTGCTATTGCTCAACGTGAACTTGTGTCCATTTTAGCAAAAGGGCTCCGGAACAAAACTATAGCAAAGAAGGTTGTTCTGGAGCACCCAGACCAGTTTGCAGATGCCGTGAACCACGCCATCAACTTGGAGGAAAAAGAGCAGCGTCTCTTTGCTCATGGGCTACATAACCGCAAGGAGGAATCAATGGAGGTTAGTGCTCTAAATGAACTCCAAAAGCCAAGAAGGCCAAGACTTCTGGCCCGAATTTTTCTAATTACACATGTTTCAAATGTGGTAAGAAGGGCCATATTAAGGCTCACTGTAGGTCTACTCAGTCTAGACCTTCTGAGTCGACAAACTAGGCGGCAGGAGAAATGAGGTTCTTCTCCGTGCCAAAAAGGCCTCATTGCGGACCTCCAGAGTGTATAACTTGAAATGTGCAACGACCGATCCTTTCACTGTTTTAGTGAAAGTCAAGAACAAACAAAGACGAGCGTTAATAGATACAGGTGCCGATACAGTGGTTATCAGTGAAAATTTCTATAAGGAGATTTTTGGGAAAAGTGCTAGACCTAGGCTCACTGATACACAGCTTAGGGCAGCAGATGGTGGGCTGATGTCTCTCCTTGGTGAGAGTTACATTCACTTTAAAATCAGTGGTAAGGTCTATCCTCATACTTGTCTGGTAGTACGCAATTTAAATCATGGGTTGATACTTGGTAGAGATTTCATGACTAAATACAATATGGTGCTAAATTTCAAGGACCACACCTGCATGATAGGTCGTGAAAAGCTAACTCTAGCTAGAAGTAATGACCTTCATGCCAATATCCGTACCGTACATAGTGTTAGCATTCCACCTAGGACTCTGATTACTATGTATGGTAAGTATCACAAGAAAGCTCCTGTTAAAGTAGGTTCTACTATACAATGGGAGGAACAAGAAAATAGTTTCCTTCAAAAGGAACCAGGTTTGGTTGTCATGAATGGAATTGGGAAATGTCAGAACAATCACAGAGTACCTATTACCCTAGTTAACAACACTGGTCGTCATTTCTTTATCAAGAAAGGCAACATAGTGGCGAAATTAAATTGCAGTTCTGAAATTAATGAAATTACTGAGGTACAGTCAAATGATTTATCTTCCAACATCAATACAGATTTTACACCCCCACCTGAACACATCCCTGAAATTACTTCACCCGATTTAGATATAGAACAACATAAACAGATTAATGATCTACTTAAAGATAATGCTGATGTTTTCGCACGCAATGAATTTGATATTGGAAAATCTACTATTTTGAAAGCACATATTGAAACCGGAAAAGCAAAACCTATCAAAAAGAAACCTTACCGAACCCCATTTGCCTATAGAAATGAAGTTCGTAGACAAATAGAAGAAATGTTAAAAACTCACATCATTTCCCCTTGTAATAGCAAATGGTCAGCTCCCATATTATGTGTAAAGAAGAAGTCAGGAGAAGTTAGGATTTGTTGTGACTACAGAGAACTCAACAAAGTTACAGAAACTTTTTATTGGCCTCTCCCAAATATTGATGATGTGTTCAGTTCATTGGGTGGTGCCAAGTATTTTTCTTCACTTGATTTTATCAAAGGTTATCATCAAATTGAAGTTGATGAAGCCAGCAAATCCAAAACAGCTTTCGTGTGTGAAGAGGGGTTATTTCAGTACAATGTGATGCCATTTGGTTTAACATGTGCTCCTAGCATATTTCAAGAAAATATGACCCACATGTTGAATGGTTTGAACAATTGTGCAATAGCTTATCTTGATGATGTCATTGTCTTTTCTCAAACTTTTGATGAACATTTGTATCACTTGCAGCAGGTTTTTGACAGGTTGCGCATGGCAAACATGAGGTTGAAAGCTTCCAAGTGTGAATTTCTGAAACCTGAACTACACTATTTAGGACATATCATCACCAACCAGGGTGAGTTAAAAGTTGATAATAGAAAAGTTGAAATTATCAAAAATTTAGAATCACCTACTAATGTAAAAGGAATTCGATCTTTTATTGGCATGGTAAGTTACTATAGGAAATTCATTCCAAATTTCTCTGAAATTGCTGAACCATTAACTAGTTTGACACGCAAAGATGCTGAATTTACATGGACGACCAATCATCAAGAAAGCTTTGACAGACTGAAGGAGGCTGTGGCCTCACCTCCAGTACTACATTTACCAGTTAGAGATAAGCCATTTTCTCTATTTACAGATGCTAGCCAAGCTGCCATTGGTGCAGTTTTGACCCAGGAAATAGATGGACAACACCGACCAGTCTATTTCCTGAGTCACCACTTGAATAAGACCCAACAGCATTGGCCAATAATTGAAAAAGAATGTTATGCAATTATCTTTGCTTTGGAAAAATTCAGACCATACCTTGAGGGTACAAAATTCAACATATATTCGGATCACAATCCCCTCAAGTTTATTGAGAGTGCCAACAACAAGAATGCTAAGCTGCAAAGGTGGGCTATTAAAATAAGTGGATTTGGCGGCACTATTCATTACATTAAGGGTAAGGACAATGTATGTGCCGATTTCTTATCAAGAATAGAGAAGCCAACAACTGAAAATTCTACAAGTGAAAGTAGTTTAAATCTCTGTGCTGTAAACACTGACAGACTCATTCCAGGTGTCAAGGACAGTGACGGTGAAAGTGCTGCTGATGAACCACCAATGCCAATCAACTCCAACCTTGACTTCCTTTCAGAACAACAAAAAGATCGCAAAGTAGTGAGTATCATGAATAGCTTGAAAGAATTAGGATCCAAGTCAAAATTTTATAGGCAGTTTGTCATGAAAAATAACCTTTTGTATCGGATAACTAAGGATGAAGAATTGCGTCTGCTAGTCCCAAAATCTTTGCATGAATCAATTATCAAAGAGATTCATGAAGGTTTTGCTGGTCGCCATATTGGCCGTGACAAAACCTTCGACCACATTAGGAAAAGATTTTACTGGAAAGGCATGACCTCTGATGTGTACCAACATGTCGGTCAGTGCATTCCATGTAGCAGACAAAATTTGAAGATAGAACCTTCACCACTGCAAGACACCCCCATTGCCAAATTTCCTTTCCAGAGAATTGGAATTGATACCACTGGGAGGTACCCAATCACCGCTCGTGAGAACAAATTTTGTCTGACTGTCACCGACCATTATTCTGGTTGGGTAGAATTGTTTCCAATACCAAATAAAAGTGCCATCACCATTTGTAATGTATTGCTTAATCAAGTTTTTAATAGATATGGGTGGCCTAGATACATAACTACGGACAACGGTAGTGAGTTTGCAAATGAGATACTCACTCAGTTGACGAAGTTAGGTCATGTCCACCATATCAAAACCAGCGTATATCATCCTCGTGCAAATGCGCGGGCAGAAAGACCTCATAAAACCATTCATGAAACTTTAGCAAAAGTTGCGTCGCGGGAGGCTTGGGATGAGTACATTCCAAGCATCCAGGCAGCTTTGAATTTCAGTGAATCTTCGTCAAGACAGAAAAGTCCATATTTTCTGTTGTTCCATCGTGATCCATTAATACCTTTAGATACTTTACTGACTTGTCAAAATGAGCATGATGATGATGATGATGATTTTCTTTCTACAGCCCTTGATCGTGCACGCATTGCCCAGAAGTTGGTTACAAGACGATTGAAACGTAACCAAGAGAGGAACAAGGTTTACATGACTAAAAGGAGTCATGCTAAGGATCGACACCTCAAAGTTGGTGATCTGGTGTATTTTAAGAATTTTAAGAAACGCGATAAATTTGATGATCGTTGGCTTCCAAACTACCGAATTGTTAGCCAAACTGGTCCTGTATCATTCGTGATTCAGAACCAGGTCAGTGGTTCAACACATCGAGTACACGCTGATGCACTTCGTGTGGCGCGTGTTGAACATTGGCCAGACGAAGACTCCTCATCACTTTCAGAATCTACGATGGATTCTGCAGTTAGAGAAACTGATTTGTCTGAAGAAGACACAAGTGATGATCAGTCAGACAACCATGACTCAGACAGCACTGAAATATACACATATCCTGAAGTTCGTGCAAGGAAGGCCAAAGAGAATGCCAAAGTGCGACTTAAGTTTTGTAGAAGTATCAAAACTCTTGAGCTTAAATAGTAGAAATGAAAGAGTCAACTTTTCAGGTTAGGATAGGTTCTTTATGACATAATTTTCAATTATTGACTTCCAATTTTTCTTTATTTCAGTCATTTTCTTTCTGCTGGTTTCTCTTCTGGGAAGTGTGTTCACTTTCCAGAACATTTTCCTGCAACAGCAAGCTGTCAGATACACTAGTGAGAGCAAGTGGATCTCTCTATTCCCACTGGAGTTGGACGTATACACCCAGCACTTGGATGGTGTACGCCTTCATCAGCGACAA
Source organism: Platynereis dumerilii (assembly GCA_026936325.1). Classification (NCBI taxonomy): domain Eukaryota; kingdom Metazoa; phylum Annelida; class Polychaeta; order Phyllodocida; family Nereididae; genus Platynereis; species Platynereis dumerilii. The sequence continues at coordinate 807,077 of JAPTHN010000131.1, forward strand.
ATAAACAAGTACATTAACTTTTGTGAAAATGAAGCTAAAGATACTGGAAACAACGAAATTCATGCTATTCTGAAATTGTTAAAAGGACAAATGCAATTTGTTACTAATAAGTGTCACAAATTCCGTGAGCGCCTGAAACTATTTAAGGAAATGTTAACACCTAGTCCTCCAAGGGTAAAAAGGTCACTTTTTCCATTCCTAGGGGATATTCTCCATGGTCTGGCAGGAGTGCCCACAGAAGACGATATGAAAAGATTTAATCGGCAATTGAATGAACTAGAACATCATGATGAGGATTTAACTCATATTGTTAAAGATAGTTTAACCATAGTAAATGTTACTAAATATCAACTAAATCATGTATCAGACACAGTTAATTCCATGCTACATGCTATGCAAGTTTTTCAGGACACTGTCTACAATACAACTGCTGATGTATATGACGACTTAGGTAAGTTAGAACTGGAATTCAGATGCTGGGGTCATAATTCTGTGCTTATAACCACTTTACTTCACAATCTTGACACAGTTAACCAACATTTAGAAACTTTGGACCTAATTTTAGCAGATATTTTGCAGGGTCATCTTACTGTAAATGTTCTGCGCCCTAATCAACTACGAAAATTATTACATGAGATTAAACATAATATCGCACCAGATTTAAAGTTACCTTTCGACATTGACAGAAATTTATTGCAATATTATCAAACCACACGTACATATTTTGTATCCACTGACCAAGGTCCAGCTATTGTTATTACTATTCCGTTGAAATCAATCATGACACAGTATCATCTTTATCAAATTACCCATGTTCCCATTCCTTACAGGAATACCAGTTTGCTATTTCATTATGACATTCCGTACCCTTATGTTGCCTTATCTAGAGACAATACCCAAATTGTTTACCTCAGTGAACGAGAATACTTTGAATGTATTCAGCCTACTCTGAACTTATGTCATTTTAAATCACCCAGTCGATTCATTGAGCAGGTTAAGGATGACTGTTCTGCTAGTTTGCTCACCAAGAAAACTGTAAGTAAGTGTAAAATTAAGCTTTCGCCGAACAATCTGATGTTACCTCAATCACATTGGTTAAGTGAGGGCAAGTGGTGGATCATTTCTGAGGAAGGTCAGGTGTTCACGGTGTTGTGTGTTCAAGGTAAGCGATATACTGTGAATATTGAGCCGCCAATAGGTATTCTGAAATTACCTATGGGGTGCAAGGCACAATCTTCCCATTTGTCGATACCGCCTTCTTATCATCATAAAGAAAATTTCACTCTGTTCCAATTAGATGAATTCATTAAATATAATGTTTCAGTTTATGATAAATTGGTAGGGGACAAGGTGGCTCATGTCGCTCTTAATCTTCCTGATTTCCTGACTAATCTTGTTGATGAAGAGACAGATATAGCTACCTTGGAAAATAGAATAGACAGACATTTGAGGACTACATATACTGAACCAGAGAGCCATTATAAGATATGGGTTCCTGTTGTGTTGCTTTTGACTCTTGTATGTTTTGCTGCTGTATACATATATTTCAGATATTTTAAACGTCGTATTACTGATCAATTTGTACAATATCATGGCACTTCACATGATATCAGTTTACATGAAAGTGCCATTGATTCTGAGACTGGGGCATGTGACATTATGAACCCACTGCCCACGAATGTCTTTGCAACTACACAATAGATATTGAAGTGCCTCTGTTGTCATGGTTGGCCATTTTATGGCTTTGTATTATTTTAACTTCTGCACTCTGATGAAGAGATTATTTACTGTATGAGTTGGACATACTCATGGCATGTTGCCTGGATTTTGGTAGAATGGCTGATGTCGCCTGAGATAATTCTATCACTACTCCATGGATAGGGCCCATGCATCTAGTTACCTATGATGGTACTCAGGTCAAACCACCTGAGATATATATATTAACCTTAAGGATTTAGGTTAGTTGTTGTAGCTTAAGTTCTGGAACTCCATGTCTGTTTGTTGCGGCTGATTCCTGCATATTTTCAGTTATTAGTGTTGATTTATTCATATATGGACGATCCAATGTTTCCTCTTCTGACTTGTGTTATTATTTTACCATAATTGTATACACCTTGAGTCGTCTAGTCTTTAGGGGCAGGGGGCAGCGTGTGACATCTATTCATCACTGGTAGTATGGTTTCACTTCTATTACTCTGTTCTTAATAATTATGTCAAGTTTACTGTTAAGATTCACTGGTGGTATACCCACCTTAGTTTGACCTTTATCATTCGTCCATGTTTACTGTTAAGGTTTCCTTGTCTATTATACCTTTGATTATTCTTAATAATTATACCAAGTTTATTGTTAAGATTATTGGTGGTACATTTACCTATCATTGATCTTTAATCATTATTTCAAGTTGTTAACGGAGATTATTGTCTCCACGTTCAAACCAATTTATTTAATGTAGCTACAGTGCAAGCTTACACCACAATTCTATGCTTACACAATTATGTTCTATTTATGCATAATATTATGATTCTTATCACTTGAGGAGGGATGTAGCAGGGCATTGTATTCTACGACCTACACATGATGTAGCAGGGCATTGTATTCTACGACCTACAACCTACATAACAACCTGCAAAATACATTTATTATTATATTTTAATTGTATAACTGATTGTTTAATTGAATGTGACAACATTGTAAACTATGTCCTGGCTCTGGTGGTCCTGTGACTTATAAAAAGGCGCTTGAACTCATCAGAGCCAGACTGCAGCCAGACTGCAACTGGACAACTACAAGTCCTGTTGTACAAATAAACTGGATTATACTGCAAAACTGCCTTCTTAATATCTGTCCAAGTCCTGGTACATGGCTGTCTCTGAGAAAACCATGCGGGGGGTGAAACGCGGCCCGAGCCGGATCTTAACGAAATTTTCACCAAACGTCCTTTAGACACAATAATGAAGGTAGGTGAAGTCCGTTTTTCTGTGATTTCAATTCTTCCTTGATTTTACCCCACTTGAAAATAGGGTGTCAAGTGTGGCGCAAAATTCCTTTAACATGGGTTTCAATGGGAAAACATGCCAACTTTAGCACTATAGGAACCAGAGCGCAGCGCATGGTTTGAAAATTTTATGATGGAAGATGATTACACATGACTTGAATATTCTAAATTCACTTTTTCTAGCGTGGAACACTCCTTCATAAGCCAGATATAAGCATTTTTAGATATCGGAGGTTGGTAAATTTCACTGCGCTTCACAAAAAATTAAAAAATACTAAAAATGTCATAATTCTGCTAAGATTTGTCCAAATTTGACAATTTTAGAATCTAACTATATGTTTTGAGTAATTCCGCACCTCTTGGGATGATTTTTATTTTGATTGGAGGTCAAGGTCACTGCCTAAGGTCAAGGTCAAAGTCAATTTTTTCTGTAATTTTATGATATTTCAAGTTTTAGTCCCCGATATCTATCAAAAAGTCCCATAATATCAATGCTTATTCAACATAAACTGATTTTATAAATTTCTAGCTATATGTCAGTATTCTAAACTGTATACAAAACCTGTTTTTTTTAACCATAGGGGGCACTTTCAAATTTTCGAAATTTCATAATTTTTTCAAATTGCACGTTAAATATTTTGAAGATGTCCATCGATCATTGTGCATTAATAATTCAGAGTTCAATGGATTGCTGCTATTGCATGAGAGTCAAATAAGGGATTCTGGGCCAGAAAACAGACCTTAGAATATGATATGAATATTTTCGGCGGCCATTATAGAAAATGTCGTCACCTCAGTTAATGTCAAAACTAATAGAGATAACAGAAAAGTTTTTGTTTCTATACCTATGTTTTCAGGGTCAAGGAATAACACAAAAACATTTTTATCATTGTATGTTATGTTATATATGTGTAATTTGGCTGACACAACAACAACAAAAAGTATCTTTGCTGATATCTGCGGAGGTTACAGAAATATTGGAATACTTCTTAGGTCTATACCTATGTTTACACGGTCAGGGAATATGATACACAAATTTTCCATTCTATAGATACGCTTTCAAGTAGGGGAGACCGGGGCACGTTGGTCCGATTTTTTATTTTTTGGCTCTCAATCAAAAAGATCTCTAAATATTTGAAAAATCTCTTTACTGAACATCTACACTACAGTTTGTCACATCAAGCAGAGGACAGATGTTGGGCCGGATATCTCAGCAACCAGAAGCCCCACAGGAGAAATACACACACCTATGTATAGCTTAGCTCTGTTGTGATATGAATATCACATTTCTGTGATGTTTTGGGGCTATTTTGTCCGATATTTGCCAATTTATGATAATTTTAGTCCAATGTCACACAATGTTGATATTTGTGACACTACCAATCTGACACACAATGGGCAGATATGTCACAAAAGTGCACTGCAGCGCCATCTCAGGCTTAGTTATAGTCAAGTTGGTATCAGCAGAACAACCAATCTCATGGTGTTGATTTTTATGGACTGTACAAACAATGCTAAATTTCTGTTACAATGTGCGATGTGACAAACTGTAGCCTTATGCCAAACCAAGTCAATCTACCTTCAGTAGTTGTGGAGAAAAATAAATTTTTAATTTTTTTTTTATGTTCCAACATGCCCCGGACTCGGGGCAGGTTGGACCGCCATGTGGGGCAGGTTGGACCATGGTATAAAAGTCCACAAAAGTAGAAGAATGTGAGCAAACACCACATTTTATTCTCACAGATCATAGCACACACTTGTGTGTCATTGCAGAATGATTATATCGGAATATTTACCCAGATATCTTTAATAAATCTTGTTTCAGCTAGAAAGGCTAGCAGATTAGTCAACTGAATTGATTTTACCCTCATATTGTACATATTTGGCTTAGGTGCTCTATTCATGTTAGAAATTATCCAGCTGGCATTTTGCAGATAATTTTTTGTCAGTCAATTGAGTTTACAATGGTCCAACGTGCCCCGGCCATGCTCGTCTAACCTGCTGAAAATCAGGAAACCTGAAATAGAATTTACACTTTTCCTCAAATGCTCATGAAACATTTTGGCCAAAAGGCATACCACTAAAGGTCACTATTAAGGATGTGGATAACTGCCCATGTTTAAAAATAATAATATTGGGGATGGTCTAACGTGCTCTGAGGTCCAACGTGCCCCAAGGTCCAATGTGCCCCGAGGTCCAACGTGCCCTGAGGTCCAACATGCCCCGGTCTCCCCTACACATGCAGTCGTCCTTCAAATGCAAACAGTATCAAAACTTTTGCTTTCTACTATGCTAGTATAAAGGTGTACAGAATTGATTAGCATTGGGAACAGCGGGGCACAGTGAGACAGAGCCCGTAGCGTCTAGCTGGTACTGTTTACAGATCAACCCTCTCTTGTATAGAACAAAAAGTAGGTAAGTGAAAGACTGTCCTATATCCTGAATGCCTACACAGCATATCGAGAGTGGAATTTCAATATTTTGGTTTTTAGCCAGAAAAATTAAATAATTTTGCTAAACGGCCTTTTGTTATAATTCCCAAGAAAAATGGTATAATGCAAATCAATTGCCAGGGATTCAAACCGTGATTATTTGTCTTGGTTTAGTGAGATGATGAACCACAATACAGGCATTCGGTCCGCAGGATTCAAAAATCTTATAAAGAGAGCTGCGTGGGGTACAGTGAGACAGTTTGAGGCGGGGCACAGTGAGACATCACAAAATAGTAAAATACACTTGATACGACCTGAATATAATGCATAGCTCACAATTCACTATTAAAAACAAAATTCCTGTTGTAAACTACTGATTTAAGTGAGTCACATCCAAAGGGAAGCATCAGAAAGAATTTTGATCAGTATGTAACAGGTGCGGAAGGTTAAATAAGTCGTGCATGTGTCCTGTGCTATGTGGTTTCGAAACATGCTCAAACAAGGACCTAAAAAATCACCTAGCCAGCTGCTTTTGTAAGAGTACAGTAGTTTCTCTAGCAACAATTGATAGAACAATTCCGCAGGTCCTGAGGATCGGCGGTTATGGCAGCAGACTCCCTGTCTCACTGTGCCCAGCCCACGGGGCACAGTGAGACACTTAACGAGCATGGATGTAACTCAAAATTACTCCAAACCTCTGTGTGTGAAAGGTAGGAGCCTGAAACTACTGGGCCATATGCCCAACGTCATTATCTATAATGTGGACCTGATCTCATTTAACTTGTTACTGCCGATATTTTGGAACACTTGAAAATAAAAAAAGTGTCTCACTGTGCCCCGCTCTCCCCTACCCTTCACTATCATGTCTATCAATGACTGGTATTTTAGCCATGGCATTTATGCCTTTGTGTCTGTGCCATTGCCTATCATCAGAAATAAATAGATTGTATTTTGTGTCAATAAATATGCAAAACCAAAAGTACATGTTTGTTCAGTTTTAAAGCTATGATCAGGCGAACAATTCAAGACAAAATGGAAAATATTATGTTGGGAAATTTTTTACGGATGTCAAACTCATTAACATGGTGCATAGAAACTATTTGATTATAGGTCTTTGCAGATCAGCGTCCCAACTTGTAGCTGAAATCATTTTAAAACTGTTCATGTGACGTAGGCAGGCTACTTTGCAGCGGGCCTTAACTGAGCCATAAGGAAGGTTGTTGATAACAGAACTGGCTTGCAAGAATAAGGAGCGACCCTTTGACCCTTGCAGGATAAGACTCAGCTGATTTTAACAAAAAGCTCCTGTAAGGAGCAGGTGAACAATGACATTAAAATTGTATTAATTTCATCATCTTTAATTGTGGTGAGGTCAAATATCATTTTTTTCCATTCCATCAAGCAAGCAAAATGGTAATCAAAAGATATTGTGGGAAGAACAACAAGGTTAATCAGTTCTGTGACTTGCACTTTTGACAATAGCCACAGTGATTTTATTTGACACAAAAGCGCAGATGTCACCACTTACCCCAAAATTATAGTTTAAGAGAAAAGCTGATGTAAAAAAACACCCCTAAATCTCACACTACAAAATACTTTATGCGTCCCATTTTCTATTGTGAAATTGTCCAATTATCAATGCATGAATGTGTGTAGCCTACTTGAAAGCATATTGAGCATGGAATATAACTGTATCATATTCCCTGACCATGTAAACATAGGTATAGACCTAAGAATTATTCCAATATTCCGCAGAATTCAGCAAAGATACTTTCTGTTGTTGTTGTTGTGGCAGCCAAATTACACATATATTACATAACATACAATGATAAAAATGTTTTTGAGTTATTCCTTGACCCTGAAAACATAGGTATAGAAACAAAAACTTTTCTGTTATCTCTTAGTTTTGACATTAACTGAGGTGACGACATTTTCTATAATGGCCGCCGAAAATATTCATATCATATTCTAAGGTCTGTTTTCTGGCCCAGAATCCCTTATTTGACTCTCATGCAATAGCAGCAATCCATTGAACTCTGAATTATTAATGCACAATGATCGATGGACATCTTCAAAATATTTAACGTGCAATTTTGAAAAAATTATGAAATTTTGAAAATTTGAAAGTACCCCTTATGGTTAAAAAAAAACAAGTTTTTGATACAGTTTAGGATACTGACATATAGCTAGAAATTTATAAAATCAGTTTATGCTGAATAAGCATTGATATTATGGGACTTTTTGATAGATGTCGGGGACTAAATCTTGAAATATCATAAAATTACAGAAAAAATTGACTTTGACCTTGACCTTAGGCAGTGACCTTGACCTCCAATCAAAATAATAATCATCCCAAGAGGTGCGGAATTGCTCAAAACGTATAGTTAGACACTAAAATTGTCAAATATGGACAAGTCTTAGCAGAATTATGACATTTTTAGTATTTTTTAATTTTTTGTGAAACGCAAAGAAATTTGTCACCCTTCGCTATCTAAAAATGCTTATATCTGGCTTATGAAGGAGTGTTCCACGCTAGAAAAAGTGAATTTAGAATATTCAAGTCATGTGTAATCATCCTCCATCATAAAATTTTCAAACCATGCGCTGCGCTCTGGTTCCTATAGTGCTAAAGTTGGCATGTTTTCCCATTGAAACCCATGTTAAAGGAATTTTGCGCCACACTTGACACCCTATTTTCAAGTGGGGTAAAATCAAGGAAGAATTGAAATCATAGAAAAACGGACTTCACCAACCTTCATTATTGTGTCTAAAGGGCGTTTGGTGAAAATTTCGTTAAAATCCGGCTCGGGCCACGTTTCACTTTACTGTACAACCTGCATGGTTTTCTCAGAGACAGCCAATTCTAAAGTACTTTGTGAAATATTGGGAAAAATATAAAAAATATTTTTGTTCGTTACCGGGCCGAAACTCAGTAACCATTGCATGTGCAAGGATACAATTTGGTACAGATCTGGCCTATATGGTCTAGTTGTGCCTTTTGATGGCCTCATTGATAGATAGTTATATACCTTTTTCTAAAAATGAGGAAAAATATAAAAACATGTATTTTTTGGTTTTCGGGCTAAGACTCGGTCAATTTTGCATGTAAATGGATAAAGTTTGGTACACATATAGCCTGTATGGTCTAGTTGTGCATTTTCATGGTCTGATTGATAGATATTCTATACTTTTTGAAATAATTAAAAGAATATACAAGTTATTTTTGTTTCTTTCCGGGCCAAAACTAAGTCACCATTGCATGTGCAAGGATGAAATTTGGTGCAGATGTGGCCTATATGGTCTAGTTGTGCCTTTTGATGGACTCATTGATAGATATTCTATACTTTTTCTAAAAATGAGGAAAATTAGAAAAATATGTATTATTTTGTTTTCAGGGTTGAGACTCTGTCAATATTGCATGTTAATGGATAAAGTTTGGTCCACATATGGCCCATATGGTCTAGTTTTGCCCTTTGAAAGGTCTGTGGAAAATAAATGCTTTTTGAAAGATTGAAAAAAAAAAACAGAAAAAAATGTTTTTTGTTTCTGGCCCAAGACTCGGTCGCTATTGCATGTACATGGATAAACTTTGGTACGCATATGATTTATGTGGTCTAGTTGTGGCTTTTCATGGTCTGACTGATACGTAGAAATACTTTTTGTGATATTGAGAAAAAATATTAAAAACAGTTTTTTTCTTATTGGACCCAAAACTTGCCCACTATTGCATATACAGCAATGAAATTTCCAACACATATCACCTATACAATGTAGCAGTGCTTTTTGATGTGTATTTAACACTTTTTGAATGATTGGAAAAGTTTGAGAAAAATTTGTACATGCATAAAACCGTACTATAATATCAGTAAATTAGTTTAATATTATAATAAGGCCTTTCCCTGCTTTTACAAACCCTGGCAAGCAAACGAGCAGATGTCAGGGCAGCAGCCAAATAGAGATAATAGGCCATGACTCGACCACTACTGCATACCTATAATATATGCAATTTGGTCAATGCAACAATTTTATGGTGTAATTGTAATCTTCTAAAGGTGTTATTCGCTGAAGGTTTGCTGCTGCGCAGCCTATGTTTTAAGCAGCCAACAAGCACCCTTCAGGGCATATCCTAGGAGGGAGACCATTTAATGCCCGGGGGGGGGGATGTGTTCCTGCTCAGTTTTGGTGAAATAATTAATTCTTTTTGGGCAGCCTTGAAATTAATAGTTACTGTCAGGGCTATGTTTTTATAAGACATTGCTTGATTTAGAAATGCATATTCGGGGACTTTGCTGTGAAATAAATAAATAATTTCCTGCTGAGGAAAACTCCAACCCCCCTGGAAATTCAATGGATGCCCCCTTGCAGAGTCCTTCCAGGATAATCTAGCTGCCCTTGAGCTATTGATTGAGAAATTGAAAATCATCCTTGGTGATGTTGAAAACATTACATTTTGTTGTGTTGCTATTGAGCCTTTTGCTAAAGTGTTGTACAGATAATACCATGCTATATTGTCATTATTTGTGTGAAGTGGCTTTGAATCATTAACTATACTAGCCCCACTGGGCTTTTCTAGTTTGTTATAAAGCTGTAGCCATTTATATTTCATGTCGGACGTATATATTTTCATGTTGGACGTAAACGTTTGAATTGCTAGTACAGGGGATGCCAGCAGTGCAATGATGATCCACAATTGTTATCTTTTATTCAAAGTAGAGTTCTTTCCAATAATTAGGAACCATGACATGGCTTCAGCATTGTATTTTTGGACCAAATATAATGTCTCAAACCTCAAAGTTATTTTCACCTTTTTTTCCCTAAATTTACAGTATTTTTAGCACAGAAATATCACTGTGCCACAAAAATCTCTAGTTATACCTACAATTTTCACCGTAATTGCACATATTTCTTTATTACATGTTGGGAGAATACTTATATATATACATATAATAGTGAAGGTTTTTGGAACAAATGTGCAAGTTTACAAATTAAGAATTTCTGGCATTTTTAGACAATTTCTCTGTATGCTTTTCGCATTATCACTGCATCAAATACTGGTAGATATTATTTTCTAAAAAACTGGTAGATATCATTTCATCTTTTATTTTCTAGGAGTATAATGCCTGTCTTAGATTGTGTCACAATTTCATGCCAATTACACATGCTATGATGGTATGAACTACCTTTCACAAAATTTTATGGCAGAAAACAATTAGAAATGACCAAATTTCAAGGATATGTACCATCTAATTCATGTTTTGTAGAATTTACCATTTTAAGGTTCACCCATACACACTGGCCCAAGGTGATGAGACCAAGCCTGTGTTTCAACATTTGTATCATTTCCTTTATTCCAGATGCATTTTCATACTATCGTGTCAGATGTACATTGCCATTTTCGTGTCGGACGTACACCCTTTAAATGCTCTTGGAATGGGATGATGTAACTTTAGTAGTGTTGTAAATAGGTAATTAGGTATTGTTTAGATATTGTTATTTATTTATTTGTTTTTACATATGTATTACCACATAACTATTAAGTTTTCATTATATTGCTGTTGTATTCATCCATTAGTAATGGCACATTCATCTCTAAGAGATGTCAACCTACCATAATGTTTTTATGACAATGTATTTATTTGTTTTTAGTGGTCAATAAATTGAATTGAACCCACCTCCCCCACCTCCATGCTGAACACGATGATGTGCCCCAATAGCTCTGATCACTGAGTCCCACTAAATGTATTGATGCAAAACATAAACCAGCAGAATCTCACCGCTTGAATGCTTTGCGGTATTTTTGTTTTTCTGGCTTGGTATACCAAATTAAGACTGGACAAGCAAACAGACAGTCCTGTGGCTCATGTATATATTTTTCAACATTTGGCATATACACGAATGTGTGTGGGTGCAAAAACGAGCATAAACAAATTTGTAGACATACAAAAATGAGCATATTACTCGTGTATATGTAACAACTAACATTTGTGCATGTACTGCATTTATCATTTGTGTAACTGCCATTTCTAACATTCGTGGAAGTGCTAGATAATTAGGGATCAGGCAAGTTCCATGTATATATTTTTCATTAATTGGCATGTACACGAATTTGTGGAGGTGTAAAAACGAGCATATAACTCGTGTATATGTAAAAACCAACATTCGTGTATGTTAGGGTGGCCTAAAAATGTACAGGAAAATATTTTTTTCTGAAATTCACACCGCATACCCCCTCATTTTAGGAGACATGGTGAAAAAAGCACCTTGTTAAAATTTCATGAAAATCAGTCAAGTCTAAGTCGTCTCTCAAGGCCCCTCAATTTTCACGAAAAAGAAACATTTCAACCATTTTCGGCATTTTTCGCCAATACGCGGTTTGCCACAACTTTGTCAATTTTTCATGAACAACATTCTAATTGCCATGGTTGGAAAGGTCTCAAAATTAGCTTCAATTTGCATACCAACATTAATGGTCTAGGATGATATCTTGACTCCCATAGACTCTTCAGCTAACAGTGCTTATGTGCGAAAGTGTTTACTGAATGACTAAACCTGTTCAAGAAAAGATTTCCATTAAATTTCACTGTCAAGTAGCATGTTCTTATTCTTCAAAAGGCAGGATGACCCGATAAAACATAAAACTTTTTTTTTGCCATGGAGAAACCCGCTTTATGAGCTGTAAAGTTTCAATATTAGATTTTGTCAAAGTGCTGAAAACATCGGAGAGGGGCTATTGCATTTCATAGTTTAACTTCATAAGAGTTAAATATAGGACAACATAATTTATATCATGTGAAACATAAGAATATTGTCTTTCAAGTGGTACCCATCATGTTGCCCTGCAATAAATTTGGATGGAGAAATGAATTTGAAATACTACAATTCCCCCCTGCTATTTTATGAGTTTGCGACAAACTTCAACATTAAATTTCATCACTCATAAACCGGGCATTCCCATGGTTAAAATCTTATTTTTTAAATATTTGGTCATTCTGGAACTGGGAAAATAAGAATCACAGCAATTTACAGCGAAAAAAAAATGAAATCCTGGCTTTTTTTAGGATCGGTCGTTCAGCAACAATTTCATTCATGAAAAGTGTAAACTGAAGAGACCATGGGAGTTGAGATATTATCTTAGACCAATAATGTTGGTATGCAAATTGAAGCTCTTTTTGAGACCTATCCAACCATGGCAATTAAAATGCAGTACTGTACAAATTGACAAAGTTACGAGGAACCGCGTATTGGCGAAAATGGTTGAGATTATCCTTTTTGCTGACAATGGAGGGCCTTGAGAGACCACTAAGACTTGACCGATTTTCTTGAAATTTTTACAGGGTGCTTTTTTCACTATTTCTCCTAAAATGAGGGGGTATGCAAATAGAAAATCAAAAATTTTGTTTTTTGGGCCACCCTAGTGTATGTGCTGAATTTTTAATTTGTGTAACTGCAATTTCTAGCATTTTAATTATAATAATTAGGGTTTAGGGCTAAAATTAGGGTTAGAGTTAGTTTTAGCCAAGATTTAAGGTTGCAATTTTCGTTTTTGCACCTACACAAATTCGTGAATCGCAATATTTCACACTTACACGAATGCCAAATTTGTGTATATGTTCGTTTTTGCAGGTATACAAATTCGAGTACATCGATGGTGAAAGTGCAAAACCTCGTAATTAAAAAAAATCTGTTTTTCAGAAACTGGAAAAAACTATCACAGATAATTTTTTATGGTAATGTTCATTTATATGCGAGTTAGGCTCTATGTGATTTATAGAAAGTGAGACCCTGTTTTAGCATAATTTTTTGTCATAGGTCATTGACCCCTGCATTGATGCTACCATCAGATATGAATGAAAATGTCGAGTTACAAGGTTTTGCACTTTCACTTTTTGCACGTTAGTGAAAGTGCAAAACCTCGTAACTTGATCATTTATCGCATTTCTAAACAACTTGCAGCATTGAATGTACTTCCAATCTATAGCTATACAGTAAAAATTATGATTTGACCATAATAAATAACAACCGCTAATTTTAATTAGTGGCTACAATAGCAAGAATGACGAAAATCGCAATTTTTCAAATTTTCATGCACAATAATTTTCAATAGCCTACATCACTAAAACAAATATAGGGAGGTATAGATTTTTTAATAGGGAAATTTCCTGAGAGCCATAAAAAAGTGCCTCAATCATTGCTTTTCAAAAAAAGTTTAAATATCCGAAAATATGAGCTTCTAAGTTCTGATTTTAGTTACGAGGTTTTGCACTTTCACTTTTTGGAACAAATCGACATACAAGGTTTGGTGAAACCATGGTAAAATCATTTTGTTACAGCTTCAAAATACAGCAAACTGGCAAGGTGACCAATTGACAACATGAATTGGACATTGAAATAGTCATTCCACCCAAAATCTAAAAATGGCAAAATTTTGACATACGAGGTTTTGCACTTTCACCATCGACATGCCAAATAGTGAAAAATATATACCTCCAAGTTCAGGGTTAGTATGTTCGTAATTACGCCTGAACAAATTCGTGAAAAGGCAATATTTGGCACTCACACGAATGCCAAATTTGTGTATATGTTCGTTTTTGCAGGTTCACAAATTCGTCCACATGCAAAATATTGAAAAATATATACCTCTGTGGCTGGACTAAGATGCCATGTATATATTTTTCATTATTTGACATGTACACAAATTTGTGGAGGTGTGAAAACGAGTATGTACGAATTTTTGGACATGAAAAAACGAGCGTCTAGATGCTCGTGTATGTCTAATAACGAACACTCACATATGTGCTTTATTATTCATTTGTGCACCTGACATTCCTAGCATTCATGGCTGTGTTATATCTTACAGTTTTAGGTTAAGAGTTAGATTAGCCAAGTTTAAGGTTGCAATGTTCGTTTTTGCACCTGCACAAATTTGTGAATTGCAATATTTCACACTTGCACGAATGCCAAATTCGTGTATATGTTCGTTTTTGCAGGTATACAAATTCGTGTACATGCCAAATAGTGAAAAATATATACCTCAAGATGCATATTATTGACAAGAAAATACTAGCGTCTTCATTACAATATAATTAGTAATAATAAATCATCCAAACAAAAATATGTAAAGCATTTCACTAACCTATGGTGCGGGTGTCATTTAATATAATGTACAACTGAAGTATGAGTTGAGGTGCTGCTTCACCATATGCTTCAAATAAACGAAAACCACGAGTGTCAGTCAGATCGTCAACTAGGTCAGATGGATTATCTTCCATTTTCATAGAATTGTGCGCTTTACGAATGCCTTGCATTATCCTGAAAAAAGGAAGAAGATGAGTACACAGATGTATTATGTTCATGTTATACAAACATATATTTTTAGAGGTATAATTAGATAGTAAAAGAACAGGTAGTTTGTTGTTACTTCTTTTATTTCTTTTTATACACTTTTATAAACTTAGTATGGAAGCTTAAAGTACAAAATATTATGGCAGTTAATTTCCCTGTCAAGCAAGCCAGGAAATCTTAAAGTCTGACTAGCCTTACCTAAAGGTGAAGTCGGACTGTAATTCTATGAGCGATTTTACTGAAGAGGGATATGACATACTAGCATTGTACTTGTCTAAAGATGGATAGAGAGTGCATTGACATTGTATTGTTTATTTACCCAATCAGGGATTGTGTGAATATGTCAACATTATCTCTCTAATAATACTTGTTTACAGTGAATTTAAATAAATTGAGCTACTTCTGAACGCCCTCCCCTTGTATGTGGAGCCATGCCTCAGTGGCGGCTTCAGGATTTATTAGTTGGGGGGCTAAGGGGGGGGGGCTCTCCATTATTTGGTGAGTCTGCCAAAATCAAAGCAAAACCTGTTGTTGATGTGCATTTTTAAACAAGCGCATTTTCAAGCCAGTGCATTGCAAGAGACTCATGACCCCCCCAAAAGTACTTTTATGAAAGTTGGACTGGCTATCACAGTTATAACAGACCCTGAGCTTGAATACACCTTATTTTTACTTGTCCCAAAACAAACTAGAAATATGTCTTCAATTGGCACTCAAAACATTAATTTTCTTGTGGTTTTTTTTTAATATTTTAAGTGTTGGATGCAATTTACTGGATTTCGGGAGCATGGAAAGAAACTGACTCAATGACAATTAACAAGTGTTTCAAAAACTGTGGTTTTGCTTTTGATGAACAATCAGGTGCAATCAAGGACGTTGATTGCACTTCAGATGAGTATGATGACGTTCCCCTTGCACTGCTTAGAGTGTCAAGGGAAGTCTTTGATTGTGATGTTGATAATCAGCCATCAATTGATGAGCAATTGGCCACTTGTGATAACACTTTAACTGACTGGGATAGGCCTGCCACTGCCATTTTGGCTGATGATGTAGACAGTGAGGTACTCCAGTGAGTTAATGTAAAAATTCAGGCAAAATTACCATAAATCTGAATTACTCAATTTTCAGTGAACTTTAAAGGCACAAAATGATAATTTCAGGGCTTTGGAGTCGGGTGATAATTGAACCGACTCCGACTCCCGACTCCTTTGACTTTCTGAAAAGCGACTCCGACTCCGACTCCGACTCCTTGGGTCTCCTGAATTACGACTCCGACTCCCGACTCCGCTTATCGGCATTTTTGCACATTAATATCACATGATTAACAGAGAAGAAAAAGTCACTCTACAAAGATTTCATAGGATTTTGTACATGAATACTCGCTAAGGAAGTTTTATGTAAACTTTGGAGTTCATTTCACATTTTTGAAACTGTGTTTTTGTAAATTATATTAATTATTTTTAGGAGTCAGGAGTCACCACTTTAATTTTCGACTCCGACTCCGACTCCGACTCCACCTGAAAATCAAAGTTCGACTCCGACTCCGACTCCACCCAAAAACCTCCGACTCCACGACTCCGACTCCTGACTCCGACTCCGACTCCAAAGCCCTGATTTTAACTGGACAATCCTAAAACTTTGCGTAAGGAACTACAGTGTCTGGTTTGCCACTTATTATGGAAGATTATAATTGATCATTTTCTGTACCAATTTGCTGCAAGGACAACAATAACCATGAAGAGACATATCATATTTGGCCACAAACTAGTTTACAGATCGCAATGAATCCTTCTTTTTTGTGGTTCAAGAATGAAAATCAGCTAAAGACAGTTAGTGATTTCTTGGTCTTTTTATTTCCTTTATGCAATTGGTTTTTTTAAGTTAGTAGGGATAAGTACAGTACTTAAAGGTAGCTCCGGGACCTACACCAGAGGTCAGGCGCTAAGGGAATAGTTCAAGAGCAAGAACAAGGATCGGGCTCAAACCCTGCAATTAGATGCCATGTTGGCATGGCTTTACCTTTTAAGAAAGAAATGATATCTCAAGTGTAGAGCAGACACTTCAAATAATTTATTTTAAGATCTTCACTATACCACACAGTCCCTTTCATTGGTTTGCAGTGGCGAATACAATGGGAACCTGGGGGCAGACCTAGAAGTCAGTTGAAAATCAAATAATGACTAACCTAATCTATAATTCTACTGATTAATTCAATTAGTATACAGAATTCAACTGTATGTGGTTGAATAATTACAAGCGACTAATTCCAACCTTTCAAAAAAAAATTTACAAAAAAAAAAAGTGAACGGCAAGATTGACCAACACTTGGATTCTCATTTTCAAAATCACAATTATCCAAAAAAAATTATTTAAAAAAAATCCATAAAGACAACAAATCAAAGTCTAAATTATCATCCACTTCCAAAATGAATAAATCAAAATGTTTTTCATCCATGGATATGCTTTTTCAGTCAGATTTAACTGAAAAATTCTAATAAACTTTTGCAAAACACACAAGTTGTGACCGGCCGAGTTGTAAATGAAATTCAACTGACTTTTTCAACTTATTCGACTGACTCTGGGATCTACCTAGGGTGTCTGGGCCTCTCCTAGAAGTAGTATGTATAGTTGTCGTACAGGGTATTCAGTTTAGTTTCAACCTGGATCAAGGATCAGTTTTTCAGTAATCGTCCATGTGACGTCCGATCTGAAGGGTCACTGCCTGAGGTCACCCCCTGGGGTCACCTGGGTCACCTGGGTCACCTCCAGATCCCAAGCTCATAGCAACCGCCTGTGTAAATCGTTATACTGTCGTCTGAGACTCAGTGGAGAGGTGTGATGAAAGAGTAATTAAGCTATGCGGTGTTTTAAATGCACGATGCAAAAGTTCAATCATCCATCCAACTGATCTCCACCCATCCCATAATCTTATTTTTGCTTTTCTTTGTAACCATCGTTTTCTTTGGGGTCTTGAAAGTAATTATTATCTTCTCCAGTCAGGGGGGGATCCAGAAAATTACGGTGGGGGGGTCTATCGGGCTATCGCGTCGCGGAACGCATAGTTCGCGACACAACCCGACCACGTGACGATAAAATTAACATGTAAAAATAATAAAATTTTGGTCTGGTGGGGGGGGATGCATCCCCCCCATCCCCCCCCCCTGCGTCCGTCCCTGCTTCTCCTTTGCCGCAGTGTTGTCCCTCTTGACCCATCCTGCAATTGTTTCCTAGAAGTCTTCCTCATGTTCAACACTTCTTTCATATTTGTAGACTATATCTATCTGTTTATATACAGGGTGGGTAAGGGAAATCTGGAAAATCGCGACAGCCGCAGAACTAATTATTTTCAACCATTTCCACTGAACACAGAATAATGATTTTTGCAAATAAGCAATTTTAGACAATAGACAACATTTTTATTGTATGTGACAAATATTTTCTGCAATCACAGCCTCAACACGGTTTCGAAAACTTCCACAACTGTTTATCACAAAATAAGCTGACATCTTGCCCCACCCTCTCTTTATGGCTTCCTTCAGAGAGTCAACATTAGGGTGAGGAAAACGTTTCTACTGGTGGCCTTCTCCAAAACGCCCCAGATTGTGTAGTCCAGAGGATTAAGGTCTGGGCTTGAGGACGGCAAGAAATCTGCAGTATGGAGGGCATTTACAAATTTCCTGGTCCTCTTTGTCTACTCACGGCTGCCACTGGCTACGGCTTGTTTGATGGCATACACAGTGCTTAATGACACACCAACAGTGTCGGAAATGGTCCGAGGCTTCACTTGGGCAGACAGGAGATCTGCCACCCTTTCCTTTTCTGCTCTTGAGTCACCATTTCTTGTCCCAGTGTTGCAAGATTGACCTGATTTGTGGCTGATTAACCACTGTTTGTTTTGTTGTTGGTTTCATAACATTCCGTTAATCTGTTTGCTTTATACATGTACAGTAACTTAAATATCATTCCAGATTTCCCTTACCCACCCTATACAGCAATCTACCTGTTTATAAATATGGAACTGCTGATATACCTATAGAGATCTACATAAGTATCAATGTGTCTGTGTAATATATGACATATTTCCTTCCTTTCTTTCATCCCTTCCCTCCTTTCTTCATGCCTTCTTTCAAGTATTCATTCCTTACTTTCTTTATTCCTTCATTCCATCCTTCGTGCATTCCTCTCTTCCTTAATTCCTTCCCTAGTATTTTCTTGAGCAATGGTGTAGCCAGGTCTCTGCCACAGGTGGGGCAGTGGGTGGGGCAGTACTTTTTGAGGGGGGGCAAGATACATGACCGATTTAATCGATATTTATCGACATTTTTTGGACTCCCACAATGGTTATTCCAGTGGGCACACGACGTAAACCCCGACATTGCTAATTGGTGGAGGGCTGGTCTTTTTGTCACGTAGATATGTATGGTAGAGATTACGTCGCCCCAACGTGAACACGACGTGGGGTTTTTTTTACAGCATTGCCACAACGTCGCAAGCTAACGTCGAACTCCAGACATTGCCTCACGATGTTGTAAAACGTTGCCACATCGTCGCATGCTAATGTCATATCTTTGACGTTGCTTCACAACGTTGTGACAGCATAATTTCAACCATACAGTTCTACGACATTTGACAAAAAGTGTGTTGTCGTTGCAACGTTGCTGCTACGTCGATGTGCCAATGGGGTTTTCATCATCACTAAACAAGTAAACATGTTTAAAAATTGAACATGAAGTGCATTAAATTTAACTACATGTTGTATTTGCATATCATTTCAAGGCCTTAGATAATTATTTTGCCTCTAAAAATCTAAGTGTTTATTATCTCATATAAATTTGCGTAACTGAATACCACTGAATATTTAGTCTAGATGATTGCATCCTTAGATGATGAAAAACTCATAGAAAACATCAGAAAACTGTCATTTTTATTTAACACGATTTCAGTTATCACAATGAAAATCTTTCAGTATTGAACAAGAAACAGAAAAGTTATAATTATCATCACATAGCAATCATCATCTTATCAATGTAATCACACTAGAACAGAATAATTGCATTTTTCATCAGACTAAATATAATTGTATAGGAATGTGATGAGTGCCATATAGAGTAATGAAAAACTTTCCCGATCCTCAATTAGAACAGAGCTGTGTGATAACAATAGAAAAACAAAATTTCACTTAGAATTATTGTTGAACAGAATGTAGAAACATCAGTCTCAGATATGAATTAAAGAAGCGTGATCCCTCTGTTATTGTGAGTGTTTACAAATATGTCTACAAACCCATCCAAATCAAATGAAATTGAACTTTGTTGTGCAATATGGATGACTTAGTTTGAGAGCTTCTCATCAGCAATGAATTTCTCACAAAGGTTTTTTTCCCTTCAATGCCTTCATGGCAGAGAAGCTTCGCTAACAAGAAGCACTAGACACTGGGATCATCACTGCAATTTTACAGAGTTCGTAGGACTATATTGCTCATGGAAGGCCTCACTGTATGGCTGAATAAATTTGACAAATTCGGGAGAGTCCAGATGTTGTTTCTAGACCCTGATTTTTTTCGGCTCCAAAAGTCGCTTGGCCCAATAAATATATTAGGTCGGCGTTTGAAAAACTATTTGGTAGTGGGCATCCTTAGAAGAATAGTAAAACTAGATCATGCACAGGAATTTTCTGGCTAATTTTGATTTTTTTACTCCAGAGCCAGAGGGGGGGGCAAGAGGGGGGGCAAGAGTAGCCACAGGTGGGGCAATTGCCCCACCTTGCCCCCCCTGGCTACGCCACTGTTCTTGAGTGAATGCTTCCTCAATTCCTACACTGCTTCAATCATTCTTTCCTTCCTTTTAATGCTTTAATAAATGTGAACACTCTCTGTGACAGGCTGGTGCTGTTATTCGTGCTATGACTGCAGCAAGACAGTCATAATTCACGGAAAACTTGACATTTTAGTAAATATTCCGAAGTTTTGATATATTTGAAGTAATACAAACACAGTTCAGACATTGCAGGACACTATGATAAAATATTGTGACAGTAAGGCAAGCCATAGCTGAGAACACCCTAGACAAAGGAATTTGGGGGAGGTGAATTATGTATGTATCTATATGCATCGTGCATGGGCACACGGTCTCTAGCTTCATTTTTAGCGAAGCTAATTCAGTTAAGGGCGGGATGCACTCGCGCCCTTGCTATAATCAGTAAACATATATTAAATAAATATTCAGGTAGGCCTATATTCTCCACTTGGATGGCATCAGCCAATCACAATCGCTTATTTTTGTCCACTATTTCCGCTATATTAGGCAAAGAAAAAGTTATATTGGGCAGTGAAAAGTTATATTGGGCAGTGAGAAATTTTTATTAAACAGTGAGAAGTTTTATTGCCATATTATAGGGCAGTGAGGGAACCTGAGAGGAAGCACCTTATGCGGTGCGCTGCTGCAACAACAGGAAGAAAAAATGTTGTGTTTTTCAATTTTAGTTAAAAATTAATTGCATTGCAATGGGAAGACCCAGAAAAACACTAATGATGACAAAAGTTGCGTATTGACTAAGTAAATGTAACATTACTTATATACGTTATGGGACCTTGGTAAGACATTGAGTGACAAACAAATGCACTTTTTCACCCATTTTTTGGTGTATTTGCCTATGTTTAAAGGTAAAAACTCTGGTATGAAATCGAAATAAAAAACTGGCTTTCCTGCAAAGTCAAAATGGCTAAACCTATGGTTTTAAAAAGCGGCTTCATTTATGGAGAATATAAATATTAGATAGTTACAATGTAGTCATCCAATATAGAGTATAATTGGACTCAGAAAAGCTATATTGGCTATATAACTTTTCTTCGTCCAAATTATACTCTATAACGGACTCCTCACCATCAAATATTTTTATAATATCATACATGTCAAGTCGAAATACTCGCTGCTGATTTGCCGACAGCAGTGCAATACTCTACAATATTGCACACATGAATCGATGATACTGCATGGTCATTTTAACGAGTGAAAGATTGGAAGCACATTCTTTTGAGACTGCTGCCGCACATGCAGAAAAAAAGTTGTGTTTTCCAATTTTTCCTAGAAAAAAGATTAACTGTTCAGCAACAGAGGCAGATAGGAAGATGGTCATTGCACCAAAATATTTGCTTATTTCTGAGCTAGGTAGATATCAACTTTTTGTACTGATTATGTTGTTTGGTTAATCAGAAAAAAGCATTTACAGAGGACGAAAAACAGATGCGTAACTGGGGGGTCTCGAGCGGGGGGGCACCTGGGGGGGCACGCGATTCTGTGAGGGGGCACCCCCATTCTAACTGTATATTTTAGCCAGAGTTGGAAAGTTCATATGGGTGCACATGGGGGGCTCAGGTCCAATTTGGGGTGCACGTACCCCCCCCATACCCCCCCCAGGACGCCACTGCCGAAAAACAGCATTTTGCACCTATTTTCAGTGACTTCGTTGTACATGTATTCAGAGCTCAAAAGTCTGCTAGAAATTTAGGGGAAAAATGTAAATCAAAATCCATTATGAAGTATATAATTTGTTGAACACAAAAGTTTGAATCATTTTTTTCGTGGTTGAAATAGTTATTGATTTATCACAAGATACATTTCAAACATGCTGGTCCAAAGAAACACAAACAGTCATTGCTGCACATCATTTTAGTTTAAAAAGTCATGCAAAGCAATGGATGCTGATAGGAAATTGATTGTGGTGGCAAAAAATGTGTCTATTAAAGGTCTAAGTGGAATCTATTTTTTCTGTGGCGCATTTTAAAATTAACATGGGAGAGATACGAAAAGCCGTGGAGCGCCCGGTATTCACCCCTATATTGGCCCCCCCTCAGGTCCTGGACATGTATAAGTCTTGTCGAAAAATAGATGTTATTGACACAACTGTTAATAACTTGGCTTGTGATTGACTAATTTTGACAAGAAATGGCTTAAATCAAAGCTAAAGCTTTTTTCACCTTGCTTATATTGCGAAAATAAATTTTCATCCCATTCTCACTATTCTACAAATTAATAATAAGAATCTGTCACAAATGTGTTTGGGCAAAAGTCCTTTCGCATGCAAGATGTAAAATGTGTTTTAATTAAGTGTGAAACTGCAAAAATTATGCAATAATGATTGAAAATTTAGTCATAGTGTAGCTGGATGAAAAAATGCCACCTTGCATAATTTCTTGATCTTAAGGAAAATATCCATTGGGTTCCACAAGGACTCGTGTAAAATTTCACCATTTCATCAATTATAATAATCAAAAATGGCAGATAATGCAGAAAAATACCATTAGAAGTACATCAATATCCTTCTGAATGATTATCCCTGCATCCTGTAAGTACATTTCATATAAATCAAGTAGGTATCTTTAGAAAAACTATTTAGCAAAAATCAACAAGTTTGAAAATTTTGGTGCAGAATGTAACAAATAGCTGATGTTGAGTAGACCAATATTGAGTTTTATTGGCCCTAGCAGGTAATATTGGTCTCGGCCGTATAAGACTATGATTTGTTAAATATCGTTGAGGCAGGTGGGCTGATGACCGGACAACTATCATATAGATAATTTCAGGCTAAGACTCCGCAGCTACTGCATACTTACATGCAATTTGATACACATATCAATATGGTGTAGGGGAGACCGGGGCTGCCCGGGCTGGTTGTCACAGTGGCAGGTTGTCACACTTTTTATTGCACTGAACTAGAGAGTTACACAGCTCAACCAATCACAGTTTGCTTTTATAACCCACAGGAGTCTCTTTGAAAAACCTTGACCCCTGGAAGGGAGTTTGGTAGGCACACGGTCTATTAAAAATTTTCAGTCACAAAAAGTAAATTTTTATCTGGAACCTGCATGTTATCCTACTCTTTAACAAAATTGTTGTTGAAAAAGGTACCGTTTATACACTTACCATGTCAACATTTCTTTAAATAATAAAAGGAAGAAATAGTGAAAAATATGACCAGAACAGCCGTGGTCGCCCGTTTTTTGCATTTTCATCAGTCGGGGCAGGTTGTCACAAAAAGCCGGGGCAGGTTGTCACACTTTTTGGAGCTGGTTGTTACCCATTAGGACCAGTCTTTTAAAACGAAAAACTATCACAAATATAAATTGGTGATTTATACATGCTATTGATGACCAAAGGTGTATGCAGATATGGCATAGTGTAAAGTAAATCTATTTCAAACTTATAAAGAAAATTTCTAAAAAAATTGGTAATTTTCCTCCTCCTAATCAGAATGCTTTTCTGCTACTTGGTAAGCCTTCATTTGTAGCACCCTTGTACACATTACTGTGTTCGTTGAGGTCTTCACTCGGCAAGCAGAGGATTCCTCATATGTCCAAAATAATTTGTTTTAGTCAAGATCTGCCTTATGGAGTCCCAATTCCTGCATCCGAGCTATTAACCAAAAGTGTGACAACCTGCCCCGAGAGTGTGACAACCTGCCCCGAAAGTGTGACAACCTGCCCTGAGTGCTGAATTTAAAAAAATGTCCCATAGGATGTCAAGATTTCGAATGACATAGGTATACATTGGTCAGATAGGATTAAGTCACTCCCCTTCTAACATTCATATAGATTGGCAGTGCTCCTGCATGCTGTAAATAGAAATTTTAGCATATTTAAGTTCTACACAATGTGACAACCTGCCCCTGTGACAACCAGCCCCGGGGGGTATCCCCTAATTGTGTCTTTTAAAGTTGTTGTACGCTGAAGGTTTGCTGCTACACAGTCTATGTTTGATAATGCAAACAGTATGCATGAAATGGTATTCATAAAAATTCTATCATGCTGCCGATTGGACTGAGGCTGGTGAATGGTACGTTTACCATTCTGGGTCTTGATATTTCGAACTGCTGGTAAATCAGTTTGGTATCTGATTTCTAGCGGTTCTTCAAACAAGGTAGCATTGCCCCGATGGACAAGTCAGTCTGCTGTATAGGCAGGTGAGAGAAGCAAGGCTGTGGATGGTGAAGTTCAATATGGGATGTCAAATTGTGAATCAGGACAACTGCCTATCAAGTTCATATTCAGCCGAAATTCCCAGCAATGTACGCAAAGACATGAATGGGAGCAGCTCTAGTGGAAATGTTGCAGCCAGCTCCCTCACGGACTCAAATGGAGCATGCTGGTCTAGCCGGAATTTTTCTACCCAGTGGCATGTGAGGCAGGTCAGTAATGTGAGTGGTGTATTTAGGAGGGCTCAAAATTAACATGGAGGAGAGATGAAAAAGCTGCAGAGTGCTCATATTCACCTCATCATGCCATTGCTAGATACGCCCTTTATAAGGTCACTGCCTTTTACCTGCCCACAGCAGCCTGGCTTCTCAGTCAGGCACTGCAATAACCCAGCTACCCAATTATTTAATTATGTGCATATCCAATTGTGAGTGTACATGACTTTAAAATGTTGCGAAAATGTCGCAATATCACTGACACTATAAGTAACGTCAGCGTGTTGTGACAACATTACAATATTGTTGACATACCACATAATTTCACTACCAAAATGCAATGGAATTCTTATTACCAAAATGCAATGTTGTCACAACGCCAGGTCACAACGTTGCTGCAATGTAGCTGTGCCCATTGGGTGGTCAGACTATTGATGCCAAGCTCACAAGAGGGCTCTGATCGCAGAGTTCCCTCTTGTGGAGAAATGTTGACACCAACAATTTCAGTCCATAGTGGTCTTATCTTACGGGCTTTTTTGCATTGAAAACAGCTCAGAATCTTTTTAAGTTTGTTGGAATTTATATCTAAAATAAATGGCCTTCATCTTTTTCACTGTGTTTACCTTTCTTCAGTGAACAGATATGAATTCAAAACTTTGGAGGTGGGCATGAATATGAAATGTTTGAAAAAGATGTATAATTTGGGTGCCTCAAGTGAGCCAATATTCTCAAGAAAATTTTTGTTGCCAATGTAGAATTTTAAGATACCGTAGAGTGCCAGGAGAGCTTGTTATTTGACTGAACCTTAGGACTCCCAACTGCACTGTAGGCACCAGGTGTCGCTCTAGACAGATGAAAATGCACTAAAAGTATCCATTTTTTAATTTCATTTTTACATTAAAATCCTCAGGCTGAAGTACAGGGAGGTTTGAATCCCCTAAATCCCCCTCTGGATCCATAACTGGCGCAAATTGTAGTTTTACTGCTGAGAATTCTTGACACTGAAAATCTCAATACGTGCTTCTAGGGATCTCACTTTACGGCCATTTTTGCATAATAAAAACAAGTAGGAATTTTTCAAATTTGATGGAATCTGTTTTTAAGGTAAATGAGGCTCTTTTTTTTCACTATTTGGTTCGCATGTTCACAATTGTTGCATGAAAAAAAAAAGAAGACTTTTGAGGTGAGAACAGAAATTAAATATAAATTTACAAAGATGCATCATTTTGGTTTCTTCTGAAGAAAGCCAGTATTCTCAAGAAGCATTTTGTAGCCTTCACAGAATTTTTAGAGGCCTTAAAGTGACAGCACAGCCAGTTTTTGACTCGTCCTCAGCACTCTTTACTGCTACGATTGCACTTCTAGTTCAGGTGCCCAATCTGAGAATGAGTGAGATTCAGAAACAAATAACTCTTTAGAGTGAGACAGGAACTTTTTATCTTTTTTTTTACCTTCCTTATTCCAGCATGCTATACCTATTCCTTGCTGTGACAACAGATATTTTTGGGCTCTAAAATTTTGATTCCTAAAAGAAAGGCTTATATTTCCCTGTACAAATTTGGAGAAAGTCGATCACTGACTAAAGTCATTTACCTCTTCTTTGGGGTAATTACAAAAAAAAAGAATTTTTTTATACATTAACAATAATTTAATATCCACAGTATTAAAGTATGATCCAGCCATATTGCAATGCCTAAATTGCGAAAAATGTCATTTCAATAATTATTTATCCCTCTAGACCTTGATAATGAGGCAAGATTATCCCCATGCTGTCAAAATCTCACCTGTATTATGATCCCAAGTATGGTTAATTACCTAAAAACTGCTTTTTTTATCCAGTAACATCCACAGGGCAAAGGCGAGACTTAACTGAGACGTGCTCAAAATACATACTCACCCCCATTCAATCTTGATTATGAGGGTAAATACCCCAACGTATCAAAATTTTACTTGCACTATTGTATATCCAAGGCCACACACTGAATGCGGCAAAATTATTAGAAAATTGTATGACATTGTGTAAATCTAAGTTATAGCTATTTACCCTCTTTTGGGGTAATAACCCCCAAAACTTCATTTTTTAAAAAGTGATATGATTCCAATTCATGAAAGCCATAATTATACACATCAAGTTTCATCAAGATCCTTCCATTCAAACCAAGTTCAAATGTATAAGCAGTGGTCGTAATTTTTTCTTTTCAATAAATCTGCTCTTTTGCACAGATATTGTGTACTTTGTGCTATTGTAGATAATTGAACTTCGATACTGCGATTATTTTTCTTCTGGAACTTGTTAGTATATCACTTCAGCTTTCAAATTAACAAACAAAATTAATTCTTATATGATTTTGTAGGCATTTATGGTCATGGTGTCATTTTTTTCTGGTTAGGCGTTTTAATTTGCTTTTTAGCGCCTAAATGTCATGTTCTTAATTTACTACAGTGAGGTTAATTTTAATGCTAGGGATATATTTTTTTGCTAATTTTTGATGACAAATTCATACTGCTTCCCTCTGTATCAAGAATGATTTTTTTTGTCCAAGATTTAGAAATCCTCCCTAGTCACTGGTCCTTCAATTCAGTCAAGTCAGGTGTGGCTCAAGTTAGTCAAGAAAGGCTCTTTTGACTGGCTCCGGGTCCGGGCTCTATACTGTAATTCAAAGATGTGTGCATTCATTGCACATAAAATACGAGAAAACTGATACAAATCATTTTGTGCAGCTCCAACCAGAGCAATAAACACAGCTTTATTTTCGCATCTGGCAAGTCTACTTTGCATGGTTGGCAGAAGACCATGATTTTGCTGAAAATAATTTTGTTTTTTGATTGTTAACGCCACATTTCCTGGAAAAAAAAGCTATTGGGAATGGCACTAAATCGTCAATGCTACAATGTACATGAAATGCTCAGCAGCTAGCCCAGTTCAGCTCAGCTGATTTGAGTTTCACTGAACAGATTCAGAACCTAAGGTTAGAAGCCAAGTGTGAAACTGCAAAATGATCGAGAATTTAGTCATGGTGTAACTGGATGAAAAAATGCCACCTTGCATGATCTCTGATCTCAAGGAAAATATCCCTGGGGTTCCACAAGGACTCGTACAATATCACCATTTTATTAATTAAAATCATCAAAATGGCAGAAAAATACCATCAGAGGTAAATCAATATCCTTCTGAATGATCATCCCCGCATCCTGCTTAATTTTGGTGGGCATCTTGATGAGCAGGCGTAACAGAATGCCAAAGGAGCTTCGCAATTAGTCAAAGAGTCAATATATTGACCAGGTTGGCACTGAAGTACTCCAACGATCATTATTTTGGGCCTGCATTTGATGCTGCTTGTAATTGGGAATATTTCTATGTATTTTGTTAGGGATGAATAAGGTTTTTGTACTTTATGCACATGGGTTGTATCTTTTGGTGGCACAGGCCAAGGCACTCAGTATTTCATTTTTCTTTTTTTTTTAATCCAAAACAGCATTATAACTGCACAAAAGTTGCACAAATAGTGCAAATGTTTTGTTAAAGCTTACATGGACATGGTTTATCCAGATTTGACTGAAATAGACCAAAATGATGTGAAACAAAAAATATTGTCTCTGAGGAAGAAATTGATTGAGATGGCGGGGGACATTATAATTAACTGTAGCCTGAAACAAGAATACATTTTAGTCCTACATTATTGTAGACCACTGTCATTGTGAGATTTTAAGGCCAAACAGCATAGTTTGTCATAGCGTAGTCTCCACTTAAATTTTTCTTGCCAATGTGGCAGCCCTGATATACCTGTCACTAGGAATGTAATAATCTGAATTTCCTTGATTCGATGTCAACTAAAATAAGAAGGGGAAGACAATTACGAAGAGTACTGCTGAATTTATGAAAACAGTGGTCTACATTCTCTATCACTTTTGACGATCTTATTTCACAAGAGTCCTTGTTGAAACCCACGGATAAAATCATTAAGTTGAGCAAAATGAGTTTTGTTCATTCTGCTACACCACGAATAAATATTCTAAAATTTAGTAGTTTCACAATTAATTTAGGCAGTTTTTCAGCATTACTTCTAGCATGCCACTGGAATTTTGTTCAAGCACATTTTGGACATATTTTTAATAGTAATTTGTAGAATATTCAGCTGTTACAATATAAGCAAGTTGTAGAAGGTCTTGACTTTTATTTAAGCCATGTCTCATTAAAATCTGTTCAGGAGAAGACAAATTATTGACAATTGTGTTTGTGACTTGTGTTAGCAATAGCACTTATGTCCAGGACTGTAATAACTGAGGCCCCTTTGGCTTGGTGGAGGTTCCTAAGAGGGGATTACAGAACTGTTTTACTCAGTTCTGTATAATCTTAATGCAACGTTTCTCTTTGTCATAATATTTCGACTAATTATCAACAGTGATTTTGTCAAGACCGGGACATCTGAGACTGAGGCAAGGTCAAGGATTTGGCATCCGAGACAGAGCCAAGGTCAAGCCATCAAAATATAGCCCCAAGGCCTCCAACACTGGCCCAAAGACACCTGAGATTGAAGCAAGGCCAAGGATTTGGCATCCGAGACTGAGCCAAATCTGAGGCCATCAAAATATGGCCCCTAGGCCAACACTTATTAATATCCTATTGTGTGAAAGAAACAAATACCAGATAGACTGTGCTTGAGCAAACCCGCAATGTAATTTGACAAGGTTGACGTGCATAACAGCAAATATGAGCATTAAAATTTTGGGAAAAACTTTTAAATTACATATAAAATCATAATTAATCAATCCATATAAAGCCATAATATGCATTGTGAAACCAAGGCCCTCTGTTAACACTATAATATTTGCAGCATGTGTCTGGTTTGTCATTGTATCTATTATTGACGTAATTTATTAGTTATCTAAATGCATCATATATCATGCCACAACTCACCCCAAAATTTAATTGTTGTTGGACAATGTCACCTAAATTACTGCTTAAGCGTTACTAACATTTGTAGATTAATTCTGACAACATATCAGTTGAATGTGTTAAATAATGAGTGAAACATTTATGTTACTAATTCAGACCTTGTAAATGTATGTCAAGTTTTATCTAAAAATTTTGAGAATAGAATTTTCGGTGCATCTGAGACCGAGCCATAGCCGAGGCCAACAAAATATGGCCACCAAAGGAGGCAGGCCTCGAGACCTCCAACACTGGTTTCATGCATCAAATTAGGGAATAATCTGCCTGACTTCATTTCAAATCAACAATGGTTAATAAAAATTACAAATTGCCCCGTCTCCCTAAGCAAAACCTGTTGTCGATATGCATTTTTAAGCCAGCGCAATTCAACAGAAATAGTAAGGCTACTCCCCTCCCAAAAATTCCTTTTATGAGCAGCGCATGGAGCCAAAAAAAATTCATCAAAAATTATACGCATTCTCATTAATAAAAATTTATATGGAATTTCTGTAAATTCTCTGAAGAAATCCACATTCTGATGCATGCACTATTAAAATATGTTCAAAGCCCCACCTCCTCCTGCAGCCACCACTGTGCGAGGTATATTTTTATCCAAATATGACATATCAACGCATGCTCCAGAACACACATGCACGCTTTTGGGACTCGTTGATGTGCAAGATTTGACACATACACATGCGTGGATGTGTCACAACGAGCATGCGCGAAGATTTTGGATTCAATTACATGCCATACAGTGCATGAATGGACATGGTTTACAGCGCATATGTGCAGTTAAAAGCAACATATTCACCTTGGAGCCAGGACACAACCCTTATCTATCAGAAAAGGGGACCCGGGTCTCATCCAGATTTTTCTTACTTCTGGTCGGGGGGAGGGAATTCTGAGAAATCTGAGGCCTCCCCAGCTCCCCCTCCATAGGTATAGAATCGCCACTGCCCTGAAGGCTCCTTCTTTGTTATAGCCCTGGGACCCATGCGTGAGCATGGGTCAATGGTCATCCCATTCAAAATCTTTAGAATTTGACATAGTGTAGGGAGAAGTGGTCTGCATTGATCAATTCTGATCCACATCTGATAACATTTTGGATTTAGGTAGCCTACGTACATTGCTACTGACGGCACTACATTCTAAAGAAAATCCTCCAAGTTCGGGTCTCTGGAATATACTGGGGTCTTGGGGAGTATACTAGGGATGTACTGCACCTACGCATGGTATTATTAGTTATTTGTTGTTTGCTTGGCGGATACAGGATTTACCTTCCTGAAGATAGCTGTATCTGGGCGAAGCGAAGCTGAGCCCGGATACAGCTATCTGAGGGAAGGTAAATCCTGTATCTGCCAAAAGCAAACAACAAATTACGAATTTATCCGACCACATGGTAGTATAATAAACCCCCCATAACAATGTAGTTCAGAGGTACTATGAACATCATGGGTGCCAGGTATGATGAGTGATTTAGAAGCAGACCTGACACAAATGATGTTCATAGCTGTGAATAAACTACACTGCTATTGGGATTAATTTATGTGCCACAATGATTTTATCAGTGGTCTTTACTAAATTTTAGTCTGATAACTTTCGTATGATAGGAGCAGCAGATTGTTGTGACATCACCAGCAGCCCATGCCATTGTGATGTCATGACAAACAGTCACTGCCCATTGTTTGCATAACAACGTCACATAATTTTGGAGTGATTGTGACGTCATCACTGCAGGATACAGAAAATATCTGTACAGGCCAAGCAGCCTGACAGATACAGGATATATACCCACAGTTCTCAGCCAATCAGAAACAAGCATTGGCCTTGGTGGTCGGATAAAACCTCATATTCTCCCCTATACTGACTTTTTTCCTGCTGTATTGCTCAGGGAAAAACACAGTATTAGGGAGAAAATGTGCCTAGACATGGGATAAGGGACAAAATTACTTCTTCTAGTCCTAAGGATAAATATTCAGTCATTTCAGCATGTTGAGAAAAGAGAAATAGGTGCCATCAGTGGTAAAATTTGCAGTCTTTCATAATTATGGTATGATTGAAATTAACAAACTGTATAGTTAAAAAGATTTCTTGATTCTCCCTGACCCTCTCTTTTAATTCTCAAGATTTTCCAATGGGAGGATTCATGACCAACAAAATTATATTCAATATTTGGGCAGTTTTACAGTATTTGCACTCAAAGTGTCTCATGGAGGGTCAAAATAAAGTTGTGTAGATGAGAATTTCCTTTGAGCTATCATGAAATGAACATATTACTGATTCGTAAATCAACAAAAACAGAAGTGATTTGTTTGTTTATCACCAAATCACCAGACTTTAAAGTATGCAAGGTTGGAATTTTTGAAAAAAAAAATTATGAAAAAAAGCATTCACACAAATCCAATTTGAACAATTTTTTAATGGAAATAGAGCCATCTGATTGTATTGAACCATCAAAACCAATAAAACGTCTAAATGTTTTAGTAAATGTGGCAAAAATATTTTTTCACAATTTTTATAACGAAAATAAAGAATTTTCACTTGTCATACCCTAAAAGTTTCTATTTTAGACTGTTCAGTGAGGTTTTAGTCTCAATGGACCCATCATTGCCGAGGTATGTAATCCCTAGGTTTCCTACAAACCCTGTATCAAGTTTTGTTGCTGTACGATTGAAACTCATAGGGTTTGCCTTGTGTCAAAGATAACTTTCCAGAGACAAAAATCTCCGAAAATCACCCAAAATCACCAGCTCAAAAAAAATTAACTTTAATTGCTCCATAAACAAAATGTTTGTGTATTATCTTGTAAAGTCATTCAGTTATTTCCAAGAAACTGCAGTTATAGTGATATATTACATAAAATAACTAACTTATACTCTCAAGTTTGGTTTTCTCATAATAGTGCGATTTGATGATAGAAAAACATATATAGAAATTTTCAATATTATTTATAAATACCCTTTTTATACATCCAGAATAAATCATTTTGTAAAGCGGTGGCCTTTTCCTTGACGAAACCATTGTTAAAAGACTTGAATCATACCATAAATTCTGATGGGCTGGAGAGGACATTTTTTTGACATTGAGGATTTTGATTTCTATTAAAGAAAATCTATGTACATTGCCTGGATATTTTCTTAACTTGTATTTGTCACATTGATGTAGAGGCACATAACTGAGCACCGAAAACACAAAATGTTTGAGTTTCCTTCAAAACCCTGAGTGTTCTTGTCCGTGGGCTGGAGAGGACTTTTTTTTTGGACATCATATTCAAGCCTCAAATTCTGAAAACCAGGTGTAGTTATTGAAATAAATGCTGTTGCTTTACCTTTAGATATGTCTCAAGCTACAAAATTGACACAAACAGTAGACACATCCTTAAATGCTTATTTATCATAGTATATAAAGTAACAAATGGTCTCTCAAAGACAAAATATTTGACACATATCATTTTTTACATTTTAGGGGACAACTCATTTTGTATATAACTTATTCGCATAAAACCTGTTGTAATTCACACCCAAGACGTAGATCCAGAGAGGCATCACCAACATGAATCACAACTGCCAGCATTTATGTTTGTGTGATGCCATAAAATGAGCAAAACTGCCCGTGAGACACAAAAATGAGCAAAAATTGGCACTAAATCGCTTGCTGCTTCAAAACTAAACATCGTAGAAGGGTAAAATTTGGCACACATATATATCAATGTAATACAAGACTGCCACCACAACAAATTTCTGTGTACCTATCATACTTTTCTTGTAATATCTGCCTAAATATGAAAAATTGGCCGAGTGCAAATACCGTAAAACTGCCCATTTAATATTTGAAATATTGTACAATTTATTACATATCATTATATCATATACCTGTAATTAGGCCTATAGGTTTAACAAGCCAAAGCAAGGAGTTAGTGGACTCTATTAATAATATAGGGATCAGTTTGTGTAGTAGCTATATACCTTGTGTAATGATGAAATGGGAATTTGGGCAGGTAGAAATTCATTCGGGCAGGTACCATCAGGAACTACCTGCCCGAATGTCCTGTAAATTAAAAGCACTTTTCGGGGACTCTTATTATGTGTGTACAATGCACATGCGGGTTCATGATCATCTGCGGATATGTCATCCAGCGCATGCGTGGACCTGCATTCACGAACACCGTGCAATACTATGTGCGATCATCGATGTGCCAACCAGGGCATGCTTGGATATGCAATCCAGCGCAAGCTAGAAAATGCAATCAAGTGCAGTATTGCATATGCAATTTCAGTGGCGTAACTGGGGAGTCTCGAGCGGGGGGGGGGGGGCACCTGGAGGGCACACGATTCTCTGCTTGGGCACCCTCTATACTAATTGTATATTTTAGCCACAGTTGGAAAGTTCATATGGCGGGGCACCTGGTGTCACATAGGACTTGAGAATATTTAAAAATTTAAGTCATAAAATTTATTCTATTATATTAAACAAAGCAAGTGTGAATGATTGTAAATGTTACTATTTGTTTTGAATAATAAAATCCTTTTAGTTTTTATTCACATGAGGGAAACTGGCCAAGGTTAGCAAGTTTTGGCAAACTCTGAAATTGACCTGACCTTACCTAGTTTGAGGCTGATGTTGAGGGTGGCACAAATACATATTAATTGGGGCCAGGAGTTGTAAAAGTTGGCAAATTGAATGCCTTAGAGCAGTCGACTACTCCGAGCCCTGAAACCAGGAGGCCAGATGCAAGGTCCTGAAGCTAGGTGCCAACTGAGACATCAGACTCAGGTAGGAATTTTATAATTGAAGTAAATTAAATTAAATTAATAGAATGACTTGGTTATAACATCAGTTTCCCAATTGTTTCATCTAAATATTAAAATTAAATCAATTTGTTTGTTTTACATTATTTTAGTTAGCATAGTAGTCAAAAATAATTGAAATAGAATCAACGATCTCAAAGACATAAGGGTGCCTCTCGCATCCCCAAATTAAGATCAACAGCAATTAATGTAAGGCAATTTTCTTATGTCAAATGGTGGAGAAAGGGCTTTAATTATTTTGATTGTTTTGATATTAGAACTTTAAGTACTTTGATAACATGATTTTGCTAAAAGCTTTCATAAGGTAGTACTTAATGTCATTCAAGAAGTCTTATGATTCATGTAATTATAAATGACACAACAACAATTATAGTTAAAAGATTTCATTTTATTTGATTCAAACATTCATCAATTAAAGACATGACAAAATATGGACAAGATATGTTTCAAATGTAATCAAAAAGGTCACATTAAAAGATTCTGTAAATTAAACACCACACCATTAAAAACAGTTTTAACTAGTCATCAAGCTGAAATTATTGATGGAAACAACAAAATTCAATTAAATTTCTTGTCAATCTTTAATAAACCAGTGATCAAATTACTTATTGTAAGAGATAGAACAATTGTAATTGATAAATTAGTAAGAGAACAAGAATGGAAAAGTGATAAAGAAATGAAATATGTAATTATTGAAGGAAATTTTGAGGTACACATAGAATTTGTCTTGTTACATAAGATTTTGACAGGAGTTGTTAGGGTATTTAGGAACAACAAGAAGATTTTTCAGAAACTGTTTGCTGATGATCATTAAATATTAAACATGCACATCAAGAGATGTTTTAAATGTGGTAATATTGGTCATTTAAGGCGAAATTGCCCATACAAAAGACCTAGAAATGAAACCATTGTTTATGAAGGTAAATATGAAGTGACAATCAAATTTACAAGTGTAGCTAATAGACCATCTATCTTGGTCAGGATTGTAAAGAATGAGAAGTTAGTGTATAGTAAATGGATTCAAATTGAGTAATCATTTTGCATGGCTTTTTCTTGGGTGTACACATACACATTGTACATGCTTATAACTGTGATTGAACATGTCTAATGATGATAATGATGATCTGTATAAATCTATATTGACTAAACGGTATGGACAACAATTGGCTCTTAATGCTTTAAAAGAGGATAAAATTATTAGAGCAAGATTTGGAAAGCATATCAATGAATATGATATACACCCTTTGCTTAGACCTGCATATTTTGCAATATGGAGTCAAGATATTCTAGCTGGTTGTTATGCTGAATTACTCTATGAGATTCTCAAATGTAAGAATATTCGTATTTTTAAGCTATGCACTGTTTATAGAGACATTTATGAGACTTTAACAGGTAAAGTGGGTTCTTCTACTTTGTTCAATGTGTTGCCATTAGAAGATAAACATTTATGGTTTGAAGAATATGTAGAACCTGACATTAAAGAACATGAAACTGCTAGAAGAGCAGCACATACTAAGAATGCAGTATTTCAACTTATAAGACTCAGTAATTTATGTGAGAAATTTCATGTTGAAATACCTGATCTGAACAAAACTGAATTTTATGAACAGTTAGATTATTGTCACCTAAAGAAATTGCATGCACCGGCTAGGAATGAGTTACCATTGGGTATAGAATTAGGACATATAGTGGATGATTCATCTGATGAAAGTTCTCTTGACAATTTTAAGCAATTTAGAAACTTAAGACAAGATACTGAAATAAGTAGTCCACCTGAACAATATATTACAACAGATAAATGGCCTACAGGTCCACAACATTCAACTAGTGAAAAGAAGAAAGTAATTAGGAAAGTTAGGTATATGAATGCTTCTAACACAGTAAATTTTGATTCTCATGTAAATTCTGAAAACAGTGATTCTGACTTAGAAGCACAAGGAACTAGTGAAAAGTTAGATGAAACAGATTTAAAACATAAAATAAGACAGGAGCAGAGTAGACCTGCACCTCAAAATCCTGAGTATTGTGAAACAGAAGATAGTGATCAATTTGAAGAAACTTGGACTGAACTTGTCAAGAAACGTGGTAAATCTAAAATTCACACTAGCAGTCCTTATTTAAAGGATCAAAATATGAGTAAAACAGATACCTTTTCATCATCAATAATGGGTCCTACTCTTAGATTAATAGATTTTTTACCCTCCAAGTATGACCCCTCCAAGATTGAATCTGACGCAGAATCTCACCTTATCTCGTTCTCTGACTACTTAATCGCTCAATTAGGAGTTTCTGATTTAGATGATGTTGAAATTCCACCTGAAAAATTACGACTCTTTCGCTACACTTTAGCAGGTGAAGCAATTTATTGGTATAACAATAATGCTGACTCGTTTGAATCCTGGGATCATCTCCAAGATGCCTTCCTTAAAGAGTACAGTGATTCCTTAAAATCAGAAATAACAGCAGCTCAAGCATTCACTAGGCTTAAGTATGATCCTAAAACTAAACTAAGTTCCTTTGTGAATAAAATTATGAGATTAAATAGAAGGTTAAATTATGAAGATAATGTACTAAGGGATAAATTTATAACTGAAATCCCTGTAGAAATCAGAAGATTAGCAAGGTTATCTGATCCAAGAACATTTAAGGAATGGGTTACAGAAGTATCAAAGATCCTAGAGGATCAAAGTCCTTCTAGTAATAAGAATAATGTAGCTTTAGTAAGAAATGATGAGTTAACTGAAACAATGCAAGAAATGTCATTAAGCATGGCTGATATGAGAAGGCAACTTGATAGTATGTCAAACAGGGTGTATGGTAGAGGAGGTAATCAGTACAGGGGAAATAATAACTACAGAGGCAGAGGAAATTTTGGTAGGTCTTTTGCAAACAACCGTTCTCAGTATTTTCAGAACAATGAATTCCAGCCAAGAAGACCTAACTACAACAACCAACCCAGACAGGAGGTCAATAGAAGCCAGAGAAGGGACAACCAGGATGGGAATCAACAACCCAATCAGGGCTACTATCAAAGAGGTCGGTACAACAACTTCAGAGGAAGAGGTCAGCAGCAGCCAAGACAGAATAATAGGGCAATGGTGAGATGTTTTTTTTGTAATAAAATTGGACACTACCAAAGTGAATGTAGATTTAGGCAACAAAGAGTTGGACAACAAAGACAGGCCAATCAACAATGACATGACAAAGTCTCTGCAAATTGCAATAAAAATACCAAGTTGAAGCAAAAACATCAGTTAAGTGTGGCCAAAACTGTTAATGTTGGGATACAAACTAATAATGAGACAAATGATTTGAAAATTAGTGACTTTATCGAGAATTTGAAAGCAGAAATAAAATTGAGTAGAGAGGAAATTTGTGACATGATTAAAAAGTTTGCTGAAAGTAGAGAGAATACTTTCCTAGACACACATGATAATGTTAGAGCCGATAACAATGAAACTCAAGATAAGGTAGAAACAAGTTTTAAGAATTTTGAACAGATAGGTACAACATTTGAATCTGAGGAAATAATAGTTAAGAAGACATTTGTTAATAAAACTGAAGCTTTTGGTGAAATTAAGTTAAATCCTAAAAACACAATAAATGGGGAATTATCCAATGGGGATAACTTAAATTTGATAATAGACAGTGGATCTAGTAAAACTTTGATTTCAGAAACTACGGTGAATGAAAATTCATTTCTATCAAAATTACCTAAGAAAAATACTGCTGAAATAAGATTGTATGTTGGAAATGATGGAATTATAAAATCTAGACATATGATAGTAATAAACCTTAAAATACAACAATATTACTTTCAAATCCCTTTTCAAATTGTACCTAGCTTAACAAAAAGATTTAGTATCATAGGAGATGACATGTTAAGTAAAATAAATTCAAATATACATTTAGGCAACAAAACCATGAGATTTGACATAAAACCTGTGCATTTAATAGCATTAAACACCTATTGCATAAAACCTGGTTCAAGCATTGTAATTAAAATTGAACAAAATCAACATTTCAATGAGCTTCCTGTACCTTGCACATTATATCGTCCATTTCATGATGATTTAGTGATTAAAATGTATAACAGTTTAAAATTGGTAAATGAATCAATTACAGAGATAACAATTAATCAAGGTGATACCATTGCTAAGACTGATCATACTTGTATTGATTTGAACAATATTCATCCTATCGATAATTATACATATACTACTGTTAGAATACCTAATAACAATAGTAACAGTATAAATAATAGTATCAAAGTAAACAAAGCTGAAAAACACACTCAAACACTTACTTTTGATCAGCATATTGATATCAATCAACCTGAAATTTCTGTGCTGGACAATGATGAAAGGGACACATACAAATATTTGGATAATGACAGTGAGATTGGTATACTCAAAACTACACTTCCATGTACAAAGACTAACTTAGATCCCAGTCAACAATTTGACCTCACTGTGATATCTATGTGAGCTCTTTAATGATACCTTGAAAGCTCACAGAAAAGACCTCACATCAACCTCACTTTGAAGCCAGTCAATGAGGTTGATTTGAGCTCAAAAGTTGAGGTCACACCGTGAGCTCCCTGTGAGCCGGATGTGAGGTCTCATAGTGAGATATGCGTGAGCCTCTTGTGAACTTTCTGTGAGCCTTTTCTGAGGTCAACTCTGCAGGGTGAACTTTCTGTGACCTTTGCCCTGTGAACTGTCTGTAACCTCAAATCACCCTCATTGACCCCTTCAGGAGTTAGATAAATACACATACAGAATAGCAAGTTTGTTCCCTCATTTTATTTGCCAAATCACATTGCTGGATTGGGGGGGGGGATCTTAATTCATCCTCTTCATTCTTGTAGTCTAACCCACACATGTCAACAGATCAACCAGCAACCTGAAACAAAATTTAAAAAATACAAGTACATGTATGTGATACATACAATATAATAATCAGAAATTTCAATAATGTCCTATAAATAGGCTGATTTATCTTATACTCTATGTGTGGTTGATGCATGTATATTATCAAATTATTCAAAAGCACACGAACAATTGACAAAATAAACAGCTTAAAATGGAAAATATTACTAGTTCATACATATCAAAACTGTGTGTTTCTTTAGTGCAATGGCTCCTGATTCTAAATGGCAGTTAAAAGATTGTGCCAAAACTGCTGTATAATTTAACAGTAAAAACAAAAGTTTGTCAATTTTCGGAGGCTTAATTTCCATTCCTATATAATCACTAAGGCCCGTTTTCACCAACATGGTATTAAGAGTTATGCCAGGTCTTAGCTAAAACCTGGTCTGGCTAAGCCAATCACTCAAGCGGAGCAGGATCAAGGAACATTTACTCAGTGAAAGTCTGCACATAGTATTTAAACAACTCAACTGCTACAAACACAATTAATCTCTGAAGTCCCCAAACATGGCCACATGACAAGGTAAGAGAAAAATAGGGGTGGGCTTGGAAATTTATAAAAAAGAAAATTAATTAGTTGTCTGTCCAGTGTTGGTGACAGAAATGCATTTTTCTTTAGCCCCCTCCCCTCAAAAAATAAAATTAATATAAATCAGCCGGTCATGTATTTTTGCACAATGAAACTACAATAATGGTTGAATCCCTTTGAATATCTAATGATAAGGGTCCTCAAAATCTGATGTACCCAGAATGGCTGACGTGCCTGCGATTTTTTGCTAGCGGCAGTTACCAACAAGTCGTTGGTGACTTGAGTGGTATTAGTGTCGCCTCAGTTTCAAGGATTGTGAAGCGTGTTAGTCATGCAATCGCTTCATTAAAACCCATATATGTACGTATGCCCAGTGGACCAGTCACACGGGAGGCTAAATTGGAATTTTCTGAAATCGCCCTATTTCCGGGGGGGGGTTATAGGATGCATAGATTGCACCCACGTCCGAATTTCCTGCCCTTCGAAAGTACCCCTGTGCTAAGACCAACAACAAGTGCACAGGTTTTTTACAACTCAGCACAGAAGAATTGCCTCTATTTGGTGTCATGACTATCATAGGCAAATGCTATAAAAACATAGTTTCATACATGAAATACTTTTAAATAGTGTGCTTAATGCTGTATGGCTAGTATATAATTTGCAACAGTCACTTCAACAAATATATTTTCTAGGTAAGTGTGTGTTCTTGGTTTGCAAACTTTATATCTCATGATGTGACATATCTTTCTTGAAAAAATCTTTGGTGACTGTTAAATTACAGAAACATGTGAATATAATAGACAAAGGCCTATAATACTGATTTGTCATGCCATCTCATAAGAAACACATGTTCTGTTTTCATTGGCCTAATCAATTTTTGACACCAAATCAGTTTGAGATGGCTGATCCTTGAGTTTGGTGACAATGTGTATGATTCACTGAACCTTGACAGGTTTACATGCTTAGCACACTCTTGGTGAAATGGACTTAGTTATACCAGGTTTAAAGGAGTTAACACCAGGCTTAACTCTTAATACCATGTTGGTGAAAACGGGCCCATGTGTTTAAATCCATGCTAACATAGTTTTCAAAACTACAAACTGTGTAAAATGGTACTTACAGGCATTTTGTTTCATCTCCAAAATTTCCTTGTTGCATGTTGATTCAAAATGGTGGATGGAATGTTGTGATGGCCATGTGATGTCACTTCCTGTCACAAAGAGCTCATGGTGTGAGCTCTCTGTGAGATCTTTATTTGACCTTTAGTGATGTCACTGTGTGAGCTCCTTGTGACCTCTCTGTGAGATTGCATGGTGGCACCATCATTTGTGAGCTCACTGTGAGCTCCCAGTGAGCTCACATTTTGACCTCAGCATGTGAGATTTCTGAGAGCTCTGCATGAGGTAGCACTGCATGAGGTCATAGCGTGAGCTCTCTGTGACA
Organism: Platynereis dumerilii; assembly: GCA_026936325.1. Lineage (NCBI taxonomy): Eukaryota > Metazoa > Annelida > Polychaeta > Phyllodocida > Nereididae > Platynereis > Platynereis dumerilii. The sequence goes on from JAPTHN010000131.1 coordinate 848,679, forward strand.
TCTCTGTATGATTTTCTTTGTGACCTCTCTGAGAGATCTCATAGTGACACCATCATTTGTGAGCTCACTGTGAGCTCGTAGTGAGCTCAATTTTTGACGTCAGTATGTGAGATTTCTGAGAGCTCTGCATGAGGTAGCAATGCATGAGGTCACAAGGTATGAGGTCAATGTGATGTCATGATGACACTCTCAAGCATGACATCACCAAGTGAGTTTCTTGTGATCTCACAGTGAGTGCTCTGCAGACTCAAATGTTGACTGGGATAGATGTGAAAACTTAAACACACATACCAAACAGGAGATTTCTGAAAATTTATGTTCACAATATAATAACATCACACATAACACCAAATTGTCTAAAGATCAACAAGATATATTTTCAAAACTGAATTGTGAGCAAAAATACAGATATTTAGAGAGAAAAGGTCAATATCCATGGTTAAAATCAGATGATCCAAGGTTATATCAAGATATTGATGAGATTATTGATCAAAATTTACAGTTGAAAGATACTATATTTAACGAATCAGAAATAGCTCAATTAAGAGATATGGTTAAGAAGCATTCTAAAGCTTACTCTTTGTTTGGGGAAATTGGTAATTTTCATAGAACTGCGAAAATGGTTTTTGAAAGACACCGTCCTTTTGCCAAACGAGCATATCCCATACCTTCGAAGCATCGAGAAGCCGTAGAACAGGAAGTTTTGCGATTGAAGAGTTTGGGTATTCTTGAAGATGCCGAGGATGTGATTGACATCTCAGCCGGTTTTCCGGTCCTGAAAAAAGATGGAACGGTGAGATTAATAGTGGACATGAGAGCTCTTAATGCTTATACAATCAAAGACAACTATCAAATGTTACATTTTGATTTAATACTCAAATATATGTCTGACGAGAAGCCCAGAGTAATAAGCATTTTTGACATAACTACTGCTTACTATTCTTTAAGAGTAGATGATGAATCAAAGCGCCATTTAGGTGTTGCTATTGGTCCAAATGTCTATACTTTAGGACGATTACCTCAAGGGGCGACAAATTCTGCCCAGACTTTCACTAGACACTTAGATTTAGCTCTTAGAAGGCACTCGGCATGGCATAAAAACCTATTTGGGTACATAGATGATTTAATTTGCATAACAAAAGACACTAAATCCCATTTGAAGATATTACAAGAATTACATGAAATATTAGAAGAAGAAGGAATAAAATTATCATTAGCAAAATGTAATTATGCTTGTAAAAGAGTTGTAATCCTAGGACACGAGTTTGAGGTCAGAGATGACGGTATAGTAATTAAACCATTAAAGAAGAGAACTGAAGCCATAGCTAAATTGGAAATTCCTAAGACAAAAAAGGAGCTCAGGTCTTTTTTAGGGGCCTGTAATTATCTAAGTCGTTTTTTAAATAATTTTCGGCGGTCAGCGGCGATTTTGTATCAATTAACAAGTAAAAAGGTCAAATTTGAATTCACACAAGAGCATATTGAAGCATTTAACAAAGTGAAAAAGCTTGTAGCTAGTGCTGAAGTATTGCATTTACCAGATCCAAATGCCACAAAGGTTCTATTTTGCGATAGCAGCGAGCTTGGTTTTGGTGCTGTACTTTATGACCGGACTAAAAATAATGATCTTAAGCCAATTGCTTATTGTTCTAAAAGTTACGGTTCTAAGAAATTCAATAGTAGTCTTCACCATGAGTGCTATGCATTAACGAATGCAATTCTAAGTCTAAAATTCTTTTTACATGGACAAAACATAGAATGTTACACAGATAATAAAGCATTAGCACAATTAGCAAAAGGGGATAAATCTTTGCAAGATAATGGTATACTGTTACGATTATTTGAAAAAATAATGGGCTTTAACTATACTGTAATTCATGTCAAAAATGATAGTTGTAAAGAAATAATGGTAGCTGATACCTTGTCTAGATTAAAGACACAAAAAGACGAAGAATCATCAGATGTAATCAAAGCAATAGCATATCCTAGTAAGTATTTACAGTTCATGCCACTTGATAATGAAGAACAAGTATTAATAAATGCAGAAGATAATGATTTAGATGAAGTATGTCTTTATAATTTACGCAGGGAAGTAAAAGCTCCAGTCAGATATGGAATAAATGATCAAGATAATCAAGTAGACGAAGAAAGTGAGAGTGAAGAAGAATTAGAAATGCAATCAGATGAAATGCAGACAGAAGTTAAAGAAACATCTAAAAGCACTGATAAAACAACAGAACTTCAGAAGTTAGTTGAAGAATCTGATATTCCAGCTTATTTTCAAACCCCACGCAGAGCCTTATTTCAGAAACTTCAATCAGAGGATGTTATAATTAAAAATTTTCCAAGACAATTAGATTTGAATGGATTCATAAATGACATATTAGAATGTTGTAATGATTTCACTGCGGAACCAATAGATAAATATCAATTAATCTGTGCACAAAGGGAATCGAAAAATCTGCGTGATATTTACAAATTTTTGAAGCACGATAATTTGGGAGGAAGTAGGAATTTAATGAGACAGGTACAAGTTTTATGTGAAAATCATTGTCTCGTGGACGATGTACTTTGCAAAATTAGTGAAGATAATATTACTAAACAAATCAAAGTCAGACCAGTAATTCCCACAGTACAAATGGCATTGAAGCTAATTAATGATGTACACTCATCAAAGGCTTTTAATCATACTGCAATAAATAGTACATATAGGATTCTGAATAATAAATATTGCATTAAAAATTTAATGGATTTAATCACTAAGTTTGTTAAGTGTTGTGTAGAATGTAACCTAGCAAAACGTGTACAAAAACCAGCCAGTCAGGATGATTTTTATTCAATTATGCCTAGAGCTAATGAAGTAATGGAATGCATTTATATTGACATAAAGAAATTTTACAAAAATGATGACGGATATTCCTATCTTTTGGTCGCAGTAGATGCTAAAAGTAAGTATATTTTTGCGGAAGGCCTCAGGAACCGGACAGCTTGTGAAATCATAGAAGCTTTGTTAAAAATATTCTGTAATTTTGGGTTCCCAAAGAAAATTTTCAGTGATTTAGAAAGTAGTATAAATTCAGCTATATTTAAAGCATTTTTGAGTTTCTTAAATGTTGAAATAAGTTTTAGTTGTTCTGCAGGTCATCAGCAAATTGCACTAGTTGAGAGAGGAATCCTCCGGATTGTTCAAAGAATAGTACACATTCTAGCGTTAAAGGAAAAATACTGGTTGGAATTAAGCCGCTTAGCGACCCTAAGTGCGAACTCATTAATACAGAAATGCGGTTACAGTAGTTTTGAACTAATGCATGGAAGACCACCAAGATCATTAAGGTCAATATCAAATTTTGAAGTTGATTTCAATCTCGCAGCAGATAAAAATGAGTACCTAGATAATCTTAAACAGAGGTTTAAAGACGCACATCAAATCAGCTCAGATGTTGAGATCGCCCAGAAACAATTAGATATAGCCAAGCACAGAGGAAAGGTCACTAAATTGAAAAATTTAGAAGTCCTTGATCTTGTGTATTTGCATGCAGTCAGATCAGCGAATTACATGAACACAAAAGCCATCAAATTATGTCATAACCATGTAGGCCCGTTAACTGTTGAAAAAATCATTTCTGACAGAGTGTATTACCTAAGAACACTGGACAACCGTAAAATTGAAATGCCATTTCATTCAAACAGAATAGAAAAGGCTGAGTTACTTGTAGGACAAACTTCAGTAGGTAATCTTCCTTCATTAATAGCAGAAATTAAAATTCAAGGTATTAAAGGCAAAGAACAACTAGTAAAGAAACTTGAAGAAACCGAGAAAAGCATAATTGAATTAAATAGAACCCAAGAAGAATCTAATGGTACTGTTGCTTTCATAAGTAACACTAACACAAAGGTAAATGAAGAAGATTGTTGTATCATAAGTAAATATAAAACTGAACCATTAACTGCTATAATTGATAAGTTACGTTGGTCAAACGCTGAACTTTACGCCCTTGTTCATATAGAAGGTCAGAAACTAAAGAGTTGGAATCATTTAAGTCAATTTCCAGATGAAGTTCAAGACAAAATAATGAGTGCTAAACTCAGAACAATTGGTTCACTAAGGAAATATAAGCGAATGCTAAACTTAAAAATGGATGAATAAAATACCAAAGTTAAAACACTGTGAGGTGAGGAAGAAAACATAAACTTGATTTTCATAACATGAATCTATTGAAGTACAAGCCTAATAGGGTTTGTAACAAAATGGGGAAAAAGCTAATGTAAAGTTAAGTATAACCCTAGGCACATAAATTGGTAGAAAGTGAAATAAATCCTAAGTATCACATGACATGTTATAAAGCAATAATAATTGCAAAATAACAAAGTGAAAAATAAAAATTCCCATAAACCAAAATGGGTAAATCAAATGATCAAATAATCTAAGTTCACTAATATTTGATTAAAGTATAAACTAAAATGTAAGTACTGAGGTACTATATAATATGAAAGTCTTCAATTAAATGTTGAAGTCCAAAGTCACAAGAGTAAACCTTCTAATTGTAGAAGATGAACAAGTAAAGTTGAAATGTGAGTGACAAATATAAATTATACTGTGGTAAAAATAAACCATAAGTTTCTATAAATTGTGAAAAGTAAAATTGAAAATGTAAACTTAAATCAAAATTAGATAAATATCTAATTAAATGATTTAATGAAAATTATTAGTTGTATTGATGTTGTAAGGCAACACAGATCGGCCGATCGAATACTGACTGACAGACTGACATGACATTAAGTTTTTTTAAGGGGGTATGAAGACAGATAGACAGACAGACAGAAAGACGAAGTCCTTACAGCAAAGTTAGAAAATCACTAAAGTCTTAAAACTCAAAGTCAAATAGAATTAAGTGTAAAACTGCTAAGCAGAAAGCAGAAAACAGAAACTGCTATATAATTGCAAACAAATAAAATCTTAGAAGCAACGCAGAAAGAAATTTTTAAGTACAAGAAATTTCCAGAAGCTGCGTCATTCACCCAGTTTTGAACAAAGACCTAGGATGTCGATAATAAAAACTTGATAACTAACAGATGTTGTTCAGTACAATAAATTGAAACATTAGCCAAAGTACTCAAGTAGTTTGATAAACAGGGTAGGAAAAATTCAACAGCCTTGAAGCACACCCATTTGTACTAAGTTAACCCCATAAAAATTAACTTGGTTATCTAAATACACACATATCACTTACAAAAACTGCTGACACAGTGAAGTCGAACAAGTACAAAGATAACTAAGAGTAGAAAAATAATTTGAACTTGTGACAAACACCATAATAGAATTTTTGGTGCAACTAGTAAAGTTCAAGGGAACTGACCGAGTTTTTGTCCAAAGATTGTGAGTCATAAGATTACATGTCAGTAAATGAACCAATAACCAGTACAACCACCTACAGTAAAAATAGTTAGCCCAATTTGGCTAACAAGCCACAAAGTAATCCAGCAGCCTAACTCCTTAGCCACATTCTTAACTATGATACAAGAAAGATACTTACCAGAGACAAGTTGATAGTAGCCCAAACATTCAAAGACATTGCCAGTGGTCAGCATTCATCAAGAAGGTCGACATACAGCAACTTCAAAAGTTGTCACAACGTGAAGATAGTGACTGTCGTGTCACAACTGCAACAAGAATGATTAAGGTGAGTATTATGAAAAAGTGAGTCGATTTCAATATAATTAACTTAAATACCTATTATTTGAAAAGTGTAAAATATGAAACTTGAAGCAAGTAAACATGCCAGAAAATAACTAATTTTCAAACTAAGTTGGTAAATTATTAAGCTATCAGGCAGTAAACTTTAAGAATGGCAGACATGATAAAATTCAAAATAACAATTTGGTTATCAATAATACCAGTAATTATAGGTCTATGCTGTAATTGCAATCATAAGGGCCAAATATTGGACTGCAACAATGCTTGCCTCAAAGGCAAATTATGCTCAATTGACAATCATATAACACAACTAAATTTTGAAAATAATAACTTAGCTAACAGACCAAATTTTGTTTTTCCATATATGCCACATGTGAGAATCTTAAATTTAGGACAGAATAACCTATCCCATGAAGTGCCAAGAGCTATTTTTACAAGTTTTTATAACTTAAATGAACTTAATCTAGAAGGAAATGTGTTTCATACTGTCAAGTTTTTAATTCCTAGAAAACATAACTTAAGTAAGATAACAGGTTTAGAAGCTGATAATATTGACAAAAGTAACTTTAACAAATTACCAAATTTACAAGAAATTGAGATTATATCAAATAAGGATACATTTTGTCAAAATATAGGAAATACTGATAAGCTAAGACTGAGGCTTAATAACATAACAGAATTAAATCCTAACAATTTTATAAGTTTGCAAGAAATTAATTCTCTTCAATTGGTTTCAACACAAGTAAAGCAACTAAAATATGAGGATTTCCAAATTTAAATAATTTAAAAGAATTGGTACTGAATACACCCGAGTTGACAGACATTATTGGTTACATTTTTAACAACATGAGTTTGTTAACCAAAATCATAATTAAAGCCCCAAATTTAAAACATTATCCAGAAGATCTGTTCAAACATCTGAGTAAAAATATTACATCTAGAATCACTGACATTGAATTTTGTCCAGTTATAAGCATAAAGGAAAATCTATTATTAGGACTCAATTCACTCAAAACCATTAAACTGTGTGGTTTCAAAAGCAAGATAGACTTAAAAATACCAATTGAAAATATCTATAAAGAAATTTCATTCTCAGATGCATATTCAAATGATAGAGTAGGACCAAAACAGTCATTCGTGATCAGGCCAATAAAGAATAATAAGTATGTGACTAATATGAATTTAAAAATTAATGCAGAATCAATAAATCTTATAAATATGAATATTGAAAATTTTGATTGGATTAAACATTTTAATAGAAGTTCAATTAGGCATTTGAATTTGGCATATAACAAATTACAGGTAGTAGACAGATTTCAGTATTATAACCTAAACAATTTGCAGAGTCTAAATTTAACTCACAATAAAATAAGATATATGGCATTTAACACATTTGAACACATGACTAAATTAGAAAAACTGGATATTTCACATAATCAGTTGAAGTCTGTTGATTTGAGCATGTTTGATACAAGGAGTATAGAAATTTTGAACTTGGCAAGCAATCAAATTGTTACAGTAAAGCCTGAATTTCGACGCATGACTATTTCACATTTTAATTTGACAAATAACTATATTAGGAGTGTAGATAACTTATTTGGTGGAAATCAAATTATCAAAATTCTCTTGTTAAAAGGTAACAACATAACAGCTGTCCCAAAAATGATTCCAAAAACATTAGTTAAATTTGATCTTACAGACAATCCTATAAGTTGCTTTTGTAAATCAATTGAACATATAAATGATCAGTCTATTGCCGTAACAAAGGTTTTAGAATCAGTGAAATGCAAAATTAACACCAATAAGGTCATAAATATCCTAGATGCAGTCAGAATTTGCGCTAAAACCAAAACAATAGGTTTAAGCCTGTTATTTACATTTATACTATTATTTTTATTGCTTATTGTGGTAATTACTTGCAAAAGGAAACACCTAATTAAGTGTAAAAAGTTATTATTCTGTTAATTGTTTACATGTTATTACTTTAATTAAGCCAAGATTGTAGAACACAGCCACTAATTCAAGAGGGTGCAAAAAGGTAAGTCTGAACAAGGCATATTGCGAAATAGTAAATTGTTTATAACTTATCAATATTGATCAGCATGATCCAAAATTATGGTGCAGTAAAAATCTAAATTTTCTGACATTCTATCATACATCAAGAACATGCCTAAGGAAATATCACACATTATTATGTTATCACAATTGGAATGACATTTGCTCATTTTTAGAGCAATTTAGAAGCAAAATTACCTTTTAATGTGGATTTTAACATGATTATTGTTCAAATGACATTAAAATGCCTTCTTAATGACTTCATTGTCAATTTTTAAAGTTACAGTCATAAGGATCTGCTTATATATGAATGTATAGTACAAAATGTTTTAAAAAATATACGCAATACAAATTTTCTGCAACAATTTTCGAAAGAA